>VXAD01011334.1:799242-872218 GCA_013399195.1 Dicrurus megarhynchus | reverse complement strand
CGGCCGGGCACCGCGCAGGGCGCTCCGCTCGCACCCAGAGCGGCCACGGCCCGGCCGGCAGCGGGGACGCGGCCACCCCGGCGTGTGAAGGACAAGGCGGACACGCCTCCAGACACAATGGACACCACAGGAGGAAACCGCGTTAAACAATGGTCACGTATTTCCAGTCTTGAATAAGAGTTGATAACACTGTAGTACGAGTTACTTAAGTAATAGCACACCCTAGGAAGACGTACATTCACCAAAAAAAAGTTTGACATGTTTCTTTCAGCGTGTAGAACCAATCTTTATGGTAACTCTAACGGTGGAATAGATTTTCAAGAGAAAATGAATAATTTTATATTAGTAAATGCTATTTAGTATACAGAATTTTATATAAAATTAATCTTACCTAATTCTCTCAAGTCCTAATCCTCCAATGTATCTTGATTTTTCCATAAATTCTGGTATAAGTAAGATACTACAACGAAAAGAAGAATATTAAATATCAAAAATGAATACTACAAAGATTTGTAACTGTATGAATGAAGCATTAAGGAAAAACTACTTGTTCGGGAAAAAGATTTGCAGAAGTGTGAGGGGGAAAAGCAGAAGGAAGGGAGAGGGGAAGAGAGAAAAAGGAGAGACACTGACTCTGAAGTCACAGGTGCAGCCTGACAGAAAGAGGTTAAAGGAACACAATTTGCCAGCCATCACCATCTGATTCAGCGTGTGCATGCTGCACAACACACTGTGGTTTCAGCCATACCAATGGCTTGTTCCCTCACCAGACAGCAGCTGTACCCTGGCCACACACACAAGCTTAACCTTGCAGAGTAAGAATGAAAAAATCAAGGTTTTATCATCTAAGGAGATGTTTTTTAAAAAAAAAAAAATCAGATGCTTATGATTCCAACTTTGTTTTCATATAAAACATGTTGGCCTTCTGGAAAAGATTAAAAGAAAGCTTTATTACACAGAGGAAAACAATAGTTATGTTTCTAACCCATATTAAGTATATGTTATGATGGTTTTGTTATGTCAGACATATTTTAAAAATCATGGGATGGTTTGTATTAGGCATGGACACTTACAGAGAACATGAATTCTTAAAGCAAGAAAGGAAAACTAGGTAAAATTCTTGTTTAAGTTCACATTAGGGTAGACCCCTGAAAACAAGCAGAGACCCTACTTTTTAAAATAACATGGAACTGGATTATTTGTATTCATAGATTTTCAGATTTCAAACAAAGAATTCTGAGATATGGATTACCTGCACAATGTAAGTATTCTAAGTGTTTTAAATATTAACATAAAACCTCAGAACCCATATTATTTCAGCAGATTTAACTCTCTAATCAGAATTTGGATTTGCCTAACTTCACCGCAAAACATTCTAGTTCTGAACCAAGAAGTCCTCCTGCATTTATGTATATCTTTACATTCAGAGGAATATTCAAACCATGTGATTTTTTTAAACCTCTATTTTAAGTTCAATATGTTGACTGGGGAATGAGTTTTTGAATCAGTATCCCCAGTAGAAGCACTTACACCAAAACAGTTGGATGCCAAAGACGTTGGTACTCCATGGCTGGATGAAGCTGCTCAAATACACTGCTATCTGTCCCTTTACAACAAAGCTTCATCTGATCATCGGGATTTCTAAACTAAAAAGACAACAAGAATTTAAAACAAAACCCCCCTGTTTGTTAGCCATTGTTGTTGGGGGGTTGTGTTGGGGTTTTTTAAAGGCCTGTTCCCAGATCTAATTGCATTTTTATTGTACATACCAATTTAAAAACAGCTATTACACAGAAATAGGCCAAGTGTATTTTTTAACTACACTGACTTTGGGGCAAACTGAGGAGACTTTGTAGCCCAGTTTTAACTGATTACACCAGGTGCCAAATTTGACTCTTGGGAGTACCTCCTAGGCTCCTTGCATTGGTTGGCTCAGAAAAGACAGCCCTACGCACCACAAAAAGAACTCTAATTAAATGCACAAAGACTAATAAACAGAAAATTTGAATGAAGATTACACATGGCAAAGAACAAGTCTCAATCTTTAGAACTCAGGCTCCAGATTCACCTGATGATGATTTTTCCCCTAGAGAAACATCACAGTTCACCCTTCACAACAACTAAACCTGCTCTTGGGATCAAATGGACAGCGATAAGAGTGAAATGATGCTACCAGTCCTTTGAGACATGTATCAAGCATTTCCCTAAAGCCTTTTCAGAGTGAAATATTCTCATTTTCAAGAAACTAGAAGAGAAGAAATTTTTTTTTAAATTTCATGTTTCTAGTATTTTGCCTGTGATCGAGCTCCTAATTCTGTTGTAAAGTCAGGCTGGATTTTTAGAGCCTTTATAGTAGAACACTTCTTATTTCTCTGAATTTTTTGGCAAAAATAGGTATGATCCCCTAGATAAATGCTGTGTACTGCAGACAGAAAAGTAAAGCTCAAAACAAGTACAGTGCATGAAACAGCTTGTGTTTATTTAAAGAGTGTATCGGAATGCCAGTGATTCTTTTCAGCTGTCCCATTACTTTTTCCCTTCTCAACTTTTGTTTAATTTCTTCCATGGTCCTAATTAGTCAATGCTCAAATTAGGAAAAACCAGCAAATGTATAGTCCTGTGCAGCAGATGGCAAGATATTCTAAAGACATGCCACTAACAGTAACTTGGACATCTTTTGATGCAAGACAAAAGCAAACACTTGTAGCAGCCAACTGGAATCAATTCTTTACCGTGACAGAGATGGCTTCCTACAGCTTGCAGGAACGGAAAACTGAGTGTGAAATCACTGGCCACCCACATATATGGAGGTGATACAAATTAAGTATCTCAAGCTTGGTCACTGGTTCCAAATTAACAAAACGTTTGTCCTTAATTCACATAACCTAAATTTTAATAATGAAAGGCAATATAAGATGTCAAAAGTCAACTGTACTGGCTAACACCACTTAACTGGTTGCTAAAGTTTGTAGCTCAATTCAATATGTGCAATAATTGCCTGTTACACAATCTGAAGCACATTTGGTTTCACACACCCCTCAAAGTAGGTGTTTAGTTTTGATAGATATAAATTCTTTCGCATCAAAAATCGCTGGCAGATTTTGTTTTCACTTTTCACATTTTCCACAGTCAAAAATCCTCCACCATGAACTACGCATTTTGTGTTATAGGTACACCACTGCTTACTTATTTTCCTCATTACTACTGTCCGTGTTTTAAAGCTGATACTTAGATTAACAAACACATAATTCACATAACTTTTTAATAAATATGAGTAAGAACTTTTAGCAGGATGATCTGACTGGTATTTTTAAGTTTAACTCTATACAGTCCATTTGACTGATGCAGTCTATGTATACCACACTTACCACACTCAAATCTGAATATAAAGCACAAGCTTTAGAGTTTTAGTTTCAGGCCCTATGCAACACCATTCAGTTTTAGACATCTGCATTGTCTGGCTAAATCACATTTTAAAGATAGGGGATTTAAAGGCTTTCTCTTCACAACCAACAAAATTCCTCTGGATAATTACATTCAGAGATGGTGTTTCATCTGTATACACTGAACAGCTTTTTGGAAGAATCTTGATAGTTTTAACCAGAAAAATAATCTATGGAGACAAAGTGAAGTCTGAAAAACACAAACATACTGCTTTGACTATCATTTCCCCATTTGCCTGTGCTAAGTAAACCTGTTAATATATGACTATTTCACTCACATATTTAAATTTACACTGGCTAATTACTGTAAAGATAAAGCCCAAAGCCTGTAAAGGTTTCACTGAGCTATTGCTGGACAAGACTGAGAAGGTGACTCTTCAGAAAGGCTAATTTCAGTAGTCACACTAAAAAAAAAAAAAAGAACCCTAGGTAAATGCTATTTAGTGTACAGAAGTCTCAGCTATTCAGTGGTTCTTTTTACACCAGCATTATGTGAAAACAAGTAATTGAAGCTCTCAACTCCAGAAGACTGTACAGTACCATGGAATAAATGTAATGGGGTCTGTTCACAGCTGTGTTGGGCTGACTGCAAGCTAGAACTCATGGATTTCATCCCTGTTCCTCTGAAATGTTACACAACTAACTTACCTTTTTTCATTCTGTACCATTCACTTGTAAAATTGTTTTGCTGATTTATAGCCCAAAATACATTGCACATAAGCAAAGTCTTCCACCATAGGAAAGCAAAGAATTAACTATGAACTTTTGCAGGTTAGGGAACATGACATTAACACAAAGTATAACTCATCCAATCTCATCCATGTCACTTAAAAGAGCACAAAACACCCCAGTGACTGGTGATAATAGGCAGGGATGGTGACACAATAGTGGGATTTACAAGTAACATCTTGCTAAATTTCCACTTGAGTTTGTTTCCCCTATGGTTTCCTTTTCAAAAATAAGGATTTGAGTCTGAAGTTTTTTATGTCAGTTCTTCATTTTGTGAACTGTTTTAAATGAAGAAAAACATAAATACACTTCCAGCCATGTATGGTATCAGGAGAATTAAGTACTAAAACATGGATATTTCACTAAACAGATCACAGAATCACAGAATGTGCTCAGTTGGAAGGGCCCCACAAGGATCATCAAGTCCAACTCCTGGCCCTGCACAGCACCATCCCCAAGAGTCACACCGTGTGCCCAAGAGTATTGTCCAAACTCTTCTTGAACTCTGTCAGGCTTGGTGCTGTTTATTTTTCTCCTTTTCCATTTCATAAATTGTCAAAATGACCACACGGTATTGGATGTTTCCTTGTAAAGGACTCCTAAACCTTTTGCTAGTATAGAATTTAGTATTAACAGTCATGAAAATATGTAAACTTGCCATAAGTTACATAAAACAGATCACAACAACAGTCAAAAATCAGACTGCTAGGCAAGACTGTATTAAATGCAAAACAGCATATACTGTACTGTACTTTCATACAGAAATAATACCCAAGTATCTGCAGCTTCTGATATTTTTAGATTTCCCTTACTTGGTAAATTGTAATGCCTATAAAATTCTAGTAAGAGACTAAAGAAATCAACTCCAGTTCAGTATAAATATCAGTTCCAGTCTTAAAAGTATCTGCACAAGTTTAACAATTGTATAAGTTATTTCAGAAAAACTACACTTTGTTTTCTAGATCAACAAGTGAGACTTATTCAAGATAGCAATCTCATATTTTCATTGTTATTAAAAGGTTGTAAATATACCATTACAAAAACCCCTTTGTACTGGCCAGCATAGTCTCTTAGATCAGTAAATCCTAAAAACAAAGCTTACAGGTTTGGGGACTAATAATTTAATATTCTTCCCACAAAACTTGTTTGTGAAGTCATTCATGAGTTTATAAATAAGTGTCATGTAATGTAGAAACAGAACCTTAAGGAACCCTTTTCTATATTCCATGA
Source organism: Dicrurus megarhynchus (assembly GCA_013399195.1). Classification (NCBI taxonomy): domain Eukaryota; kingdom Metazoa; phylum Chordata; class Aves; order Passeriformes; family Dicruridae; genus Dicrurus; species Dicrurus megarhynchus. The sequence goes on along the minus strand of VXAD01011334.1, from coordinate 866,816 downwards.
AAGGATGTAATATTCCCCAAAATTCATCCTACTTAACATCAAACAGCTTTGACTAAAACACCAGGAAGAAACTTTTCATTCAAGCTACAAGCGTCCCCAAAACAACGAAACAAATGCAGCTAGAAAGTCCATATTTGCTACCATATATTCATAATAATGTAAAAACTTTTAACTCATCTAGATTAATCAAATTAAGTCCTTATATTTGTAACAAGCATGTAATAGATTACTGTAATCCTTCAAATGAAATTCATAACTCACTTATGCCACACTGTTTTGTCACTACATCCTCCTTGACTGCTTATTAAACAACTGTACCAATCCTTTATCAAAATACACAAGTGAATGGAAATAAACAGATTAAGCAGCATGCCACAATTTTATAACATTTAAAGGTATCTAGCTGCTCAAACATGTGCCATAACTCCAAACAGTTTTAAGCCTAAACAGATTCTATTTATTCCTCCTCTCCTAAAGGAAGAAGGGTACCAAACACATTTCTGAAGACTTAGAGTATCTTCTCCCCTTGGTACAACTTCTGTTAGAGAAAGACTTAACTTCTGTTTTAGATAGATCACACACCTTTTTTACCTGCATCAGGCATTAAGTTGCTTATACCAACATCACAACCCTTCTGCCCATATTAAATGAGGGTAGAGCTGGGGGGGGAATCACCCTGAAGTCCCAGTTTAGTCTGTGGAAGATCTCCAGACCCTCCCTTCCACAACTATTATCTTAAAAGAGGAAAATCTATATTCTACAAGCAACAAGGAGGAGGGAACGCCTGATTAAAATGAGTAAGACTTCTAAAGAGAGCTGGGCAGAACTTTACAATATGTAAATACAAGATGCCAATAAGTTCCTATTTCCAAGCTCTGTAGAAATTGTCTGCAAGAAAATCAACCCTCTATCATATTCCCTAATGGGTACCTTGACTTTCCCCACTCTTTAGAGCAAGAACTTTGGTTTTCTAGCTAGGATCTCCACATTGGGAACTTTCTCATACTTTCAGACCCCTACACATCAACTACCTTAATTTCTCCATCCATGTTCACAACGATCTTTCTACCACAAGAGGGACCAACTCAGAGTCAATCCGAAAGCCAAGCACTTACTCTACTGGCACCCTTATCTACTTAGCCACAAAACACACTTGCCACTTGCTGCCCCTTTCTGTAGGAATTTCCAGGATAACTTCTCATTTGCCAGCAACTAATAAGAAGCAGTATTTAAGAGGGTGACAGACCTTAGAAAAATGACATTTCTGAGTGAATCTTATAATGAACTGTTGTACTAGGATCCCAATCCTTGTCTCTTTAAAATGTATTTCACAATTTAAAGAAATTTCAGTATAGCCAAAGTGTAAATAAACAGGAAATTTAACAGGAATACTAGAAAGGGACTCAGAGGAAATTACCAGCCAGTAAAAACTATCACTAAAGTCTACCTTTTGCATTTCCCAGTTATAAGCAGACATGTTCTTGAGAATGATTGCAGGAGGGCCTAGTAAATAATTTCCATGGTCAGAGTAGTGGTGCAAAGGCTATAAACAGAACTAGGAACATAATACAGTTAAAATTGAACAATAGGAGTTGTATTATACCCTTTTCTGGCCAAACAGAATGAAATTTCAAGTTTATTAAGCTATTAAAAGTTTAGAAGACATCAATATCCCACAGAGCAATGCATTATAGAACATTGTAAGGGAGTCTGAATATTAAAACAGCCATTCTCTACTCAAGTATTACAACCTTGTTTCTCATTGCAACTAAGTACAGGAAGTAAAATATCGTACCAGCATGGCTAGGTGGGGTTTAATATGCCATGGGTTAACTGAGGATTTATGTTCATGGCATATTTGTACATATAATGTATAAATTCATATCAGCATGAGTTTGTGTAACAAACCAGCATGAGAACACAATAATTCTTTCAATCCAAATATAATCTCCTGACCAAGAGTTTTGACCCTACATGAAAGGAAACCCATTTTTTGCAGGCAAGATATATAAAATATTTATTGTGGAAGACAAGTGATATTTGCCTTTATACTATTGAAGGGTGTGGTATAACTGTATTCCAGTATAATGCATACAAACAGTGATAACTTTAAATTAGGACTGTATAGCCTGGAAGACACTATGCCACTTTTGTGGAAAAAAAAATTACAAAGCATAAGTTTGCCCAGTGACAAAACTGATGACTACTACTCTGACCTAAGCAACTGGTTCTTTTTAAAGTTAAAAACATTCCAAATCTGAGTAAAAAATACTACTTGTATTAAAAATTGTTATAGTAAAAGGTCACTAAGCATTCCAGAAAGTTTCAAGAAGACATATAATAAATATGAGACTATGACTTAGATTTTTGATACATTCCAAAAGTTTAAACTCCACTACAAATTAAATACTTCTTGTTTGTGTTGTTTCTCTACAAAATATTAGGAGATAATATGAGTGAGAAAAGAAGACAAAGGATTAACGAAAATATTGCTTTAACATTTGAAATTATAATAACAAAATCCTATGTGTTGACAGAGCAGTAAGTCATATTTCAACATGCACTTGTACTGCTTTTGGGGGACTCTTCAGAGCAGTGAAAGCTGAACAGTTTGTTTCCTATTTCTTGTCAGAGCCAGACAGTTAAAGATCAAGATTGTTTTGAGTCAGGAAAAGGTTGCTTCAGATCCTTGATGGAAAACAAATGGGGGGATTAAGGCAGAAAACAATGAAAAGGAATAAAATTTGTAAAAACTCCTCATTTTTATTATCCTCCAGTGTTGATGTTGAAAAACATCCCTTCATCGTGTGAACCTAGTTGAGAGTATTGCCCAAAAGCTTATTATATTTTTAAAACATTATTTTGTAAATATTTCATGTTGAACTATCAAAAGAATACAATACCCTAGTATGTAAGTTCTTAAGAATTATTGCTTGAGAAGACTGGTTAAGCTTCACAACAGGAAAAAATAAAAGGGGTTTTAATACTTTGAATCATTTATCCCTCCACTCAGAGTTATAAAACGAAAACAATGCAGAAGGAAAACCAAAAGGAAAGCAAAGAAAAATAAGGTGAAAATTTTGACAGTAAACATATACTTGCCTAGAGTAAAGATGAGGCCAAAAACTGGCATCATTGATACCAATTTACCAAGACACCCTGATGTTGTGACAAATATGACTGCTGTTTGTGAGCAGACCTGCAGTCTTTCTAACCTGTTTATTGTAGATCTGCACAAGATAGCAAGTTCTCTATACAACTCTATACATCCATGTAACACTTCCAAGACTTTAAATTTGATCTAGATCATATTGGTGTTTGATCAATTTTTTTTTTTTTGCAACAAGCACTACAATATCTATATATTGATGTTTAATGATGTCACACTTCCCTTTTTCATTCTGTAATCTATGTAAAAGAAAACATTCTCAATTACTAATGTTTTAAGTTACAGGTAATTATATAAACTTACAGTTATACAAAAATCTAGTGCTAAAGTACAAAATGGGTGCTTAAGATCTTCTACTGACATCAACACTGTGCTCATTTATTAACAAGCCTTCTTTAAAAGAAGGTATGAAATTTCATGTTCTCTCATTGGTGACATAAGTGTTTAACTTCTTCCACAAGATTCTTCAGTGATTCAGACAGACTAAAACAGTCTTTGACAAACCACTGCATGCATGAGTACAGAGCAAAAATAGTGGTTGACAGAGAAAGGAAATTAAAACAAGCAAAGCAATGTGAAAGATGTAGATAAATGAAATGAAAGCAGAAATGAGACAACAGTCTTTTTCACTTCCTTGAAAAATATTTCCTGTTGCCAGCATTTGCAATGATCTTACTGGTATCCAGGATAATGGAGGAAAGATCTGTTCATTGCTAAATAACACTTTAAGAACTGAAATAAAGTGGAAGCCTATTGACATTTTTACCTAAAGGCACAGTGAGTATAACAATGCAGCTTTGAGGGGCTCTTTAACGTCAAACAGAGAAGCATGTCACATATCTTGTTTCCTGGAATCATTAAGTTAGTAGCATGCTTCCCTCTAACAATAATAGAGCAGCTACTGGAGTCAATTTCGGAACAAAAATACTTAAGGCAGACAGTTTTCCTTTACTCTTAGCTTAAATTCTAATTTATTTGTTTTATAGACTAGAAAAAAAAACAGTTTAGGTATTTATATAACTGTGAAATAGGCTGTGCACTATCAATGCACTAGGTCATTTGGCTTAGACATGCACAATATTCCCTTTAATACTGATCCAAGTACATGTTGTTCTGGAAACAGTTCAATAGCAGCATTTTCATCTAGAGCCAGAATGCACTCGTTTTCCATTTCTATTGTCTTCTGCACTTTATCTTAAGTGGGGAAATGTATATTAGTTGCAGCATATTTAACTTAATTTTATTTAGTTTTACAGGTGTGCTAATGCATTTGGATACTCTTTAAAGGAACAGCTGTAGGAAATGTAATTATCTTCAGTATTATTTCTCCAGATAATTTGTAGAACAAAGCCCAGTCAAGATAGAAGTTTCAAGATGGAAGTTTTAATCTTTACTAGCAATCTAAATGGGATCTCAGATCCACAGTCTTCAGTTTTATATCCCAAACAAATACTATATATCATAGCTCACTCCGATCTATCTAAATGACAGTGCCTAGACAATCTACTGTTCATCGATTAAGTACGAAATCAACAATTAAAGAGTACTAATCCCAGCAAGTGCTTGGCTACCAAATTGTGCTCAATACAGAAATTAAGCAGTTGCAGTCCTGTATGGAGATACTGAATAGCACACTGCCTTCCTTGGAAGAAATAAGTCACCATGAAACCTGACACACAACATTCAAAAAGAACCAATAAGCACAATTAAAATCCCCAGCTTTTTGCTAGCAACAGGTATCTATGAGATGCTGTAAAACAGAGCCAGATAACTCAGAGTCACGGTTCCCCATTTGGTACTGAAATTATTTTCTTACAGATGGAAAAGGAGAGACCTCTTAAGAAGTGAAACAGTGTCTGGTTTCACAAGAATATGATTTGTAAACAGGAGCACATCACTGTGATTTAGAAAGCCTTGCATTTAGTTTCTAAAGAATCTAGCTTGAGGAAGATTAAAAAGAAATTAATGTACTAGCAAACCAGTCTGACTCTTCTTCAAATAAACACAATGCTAAACCTTTTTACTGGGACTTGATATCTGTGAAAGAGCTTTCTCCAACAAGGCCTTTTAAACTAAAAATGGTGGAAGGAATCAATATAAAGCCTTTACATGCACAGGTTCAGTTTAACAACTGTAAGAGGCAAACGTTCATGCTCACTCAAAAAGCAAGAAAACTCCTCTCATGGTGTGGAAATTACGCCCTTTGAACCCACACGTTTCAAAATGTAAAACTCACTTTCATAAAACAAACATCTTTATCCGAACAATTATTTTGTGTGGCTCCAACACAAAAGAGTCCGTGTCTGAAGTTTACTATGAAAAACATTTCATAACATTTTATCTGCCCTTTTAAAAATAAATTTCCACGGGAGAGTCTGGCTGTAAAGCACTGCATCACTGAAGCATCCACATTGACTGAGAACAGAGTTAGACGCAGCAGCTTAAGTAAGCAGAAACTCAGTATTCCTATACATGAAATACCAAATATTTTGAGGTTTTTCACACAGGAAATTAATAGGCTCCTGAATAAGACATCCATAACTCAACACAAGCCATCCATTCCTTTTCATGTGCCAAGCAGAGATATCTTAATTAACTGCTTCTGTACTGATCCGTATTTAGAAGCAGTAAAGTTTAATTACTGGAATGGCCTGCACAGGCTGCTTGGCCTATCCACAGTGCTGTGTACAGGTACCCCTCATCACAGCATCTGAAGTTTCACTTTCCTCATCTGGTATTATTTTCAAAGCTTCAAAAGCTTCTTTACACCTCCGACCCCTGGAAACTCTTTCTAAGCAAGTTGGTTTTCAGTAAGCATTTTTTATGACCATGTTCCTTTAAATCATTAAGAAATATTTTTTATATGCTGAACATCTACAGATAGAAAAATTATAAACAAGCCTTTAGAAATTTACCTAAACATTGAGACCTCTGATTATTAAAGCCTTTTATTCATAGCAAAACTACCAGTTTTCCCTTGGTTAGTTTGGCAAACTTTTTGACAACCTTTTGCAACACAATACTTTGACTGCTTTGTACTTCGGATCCTGGGGCACTAACTACATCCAAAAGACTTTTTGTCATTCTGCTCCATTCCTAAATAGAATGGACTCAACTGACTAAAGCATTTCCTCAGCCACAGGACTTACAGAATATGTTCAGATAAGTTAAAGTTCTATAAAACCTGATGCATTCCAATAGTTTCATACCTTTTAACTAGCTGTATACCTGTTAAATATATGCAGCAGACCAGTTCTTAAATCTTTGATCTGTTTATATCCCAAATGACACTACTGTTTGTTCCAGCCAAATTTCTACTCAAAAGTAACAATAAGCAAAATACAGCTTCATGAATGCTCATAAAATTATAATGTTCCAGCATGTAAAAGAAAATTAAAAGTATGCAGAAATGTCTTTCATTCCTTTTCTGGTAAAAATTATAAAAAGTCTCCACGCGCTTTAAATCAGTCTATTTTAATTTATGTTACAAATACAATTCCTCCTATTGCTCTGAGCAAACCTACTTTGGTACAGCAAGAGAGAAGGATTCAAATTTACAAGAGAAGGCATCCCTTTCATATAATAAAACAGCTTTCTCCTAAGTTTCCAAGACAGACTATATTTTCTGTGTTTTATTATTAATTCCTCAAAGATATCTGGGGCCCATCGACCTCCTACAAACCACTGAAATAGGTCCTCCATTCCAAAAGAAACAGGAAAAGCAGTAGGAGACAGTACCAGTGATATTCTGCCCATGATAAAGCTGCTATTTTCATTCCTCCTATAGCATAACCAGACAGTCTAAAGCTGTCAGGGAGTTGGAGTAAAAACATAACAGTTGATGTGAAAATGAAAAATAAGTGTTGATGTCGCATGAGCTAAGAATTTGGATCAAAGCTAACCCAAAAGCATCAGCAAAGCTGTCTGTATATCATCAAGATTCCAATGAGCAAATCCTCAGCTGGAGATCTGCCCCCTACACTTCATCCTGTGTACCAAGCACATTTGGACAAGGATTCTGTCTCTCCCCAAATCACTGTCTTCCCTACAGTCATGGAGGAGAAAAAAGGCAATGAACTAACCCATGCAAACCCAACCAAACTTTGCTCAAGTTAAACGCTTCACTATATAAATAAAACAGCACTGGTGCTGTCAGGCATCCCAGTCCTACTAATCCAAGAGCAAGGAATGCAATGTTTTTGCAGAATGGGAATGCTTAAAGGCAGCTGAACAACTTGGACCTTTCAATATGAACTAGGACAAGTCAGAAAGGTATTGGCATCTGGTATTAGTACAAGAAAACCTATTCTGGGCACACTGAGTCCCAAAGAGTCCAGCACTCTAGAGGTCTGCAACCAGTCGTGTTTGAGACATGAAAATATCTACAGCAATTACAAAATAGCAGCAAAATAAAATAATTCCATTTTAAACACAAATAAAGTTTTGCCAGTTCAGTATCCAATTACAGACTGAATCCTCTCACCGTTCCTCATTTCCCTTTGATGCCAGATGCCCTTTAACAGGCAAAGTCTTAAAGGTATTTAAATTCTTTTTGATAGTTTAATTCATTATTTTTTATATAAAACCAAACATTTGAAGAAGCCAATATGAAGAACCCTTCATTCAACATATGCCCTCAGTACGAGGATTCTCAGGCAAATCCAAAGGAAGCTTTGCCCAGTTACTTGAGTGAATTCTTTCCCCATGTTGAGCATATTAGGGTGAAGTGAACCAGGCACCATCTCAGGTCACTCTCCAAAGAAAATTTTGCAAACAAAAAGATCTGAGGAAGATTCTGAAAGACTCTCGAGTGGAGCACACATATGTACAAGATCTTTTAGGATTCCTGTAACTAGTGAGTTTAATTGTTATCTTTAAGTGGTTGTACACGTGGACTGTGATAGATAGCCAAGAAATAAATCCCATGTAGCCAAAATTATTTTAGGTGGTATCGAGTCCTCCATGTGAGCAGAAACTGCTGAACCACTTTTCCAAATACAAAACTGTTTCTGTGCATCTCTTACATTATGATGCCTTATAAAAATGTGCATGACCTCCAGCAGGGTCTTCTTCAGATGCAAAGAATGCATAGTATTTGGTATTGCTAGTGATGCAGATTTACTTGATTGCTTTCTGATTTCAGAGGAGCTCAGAGTCTTACGACAGATTTTGATGCAATCATTGAATGAAACAGTATGGTCCATACAATACTGCAGGAGTAGGACTGTTCCATGTGAAATGTGTCCAAGTGAACTGAACAAAGGATCTTGGTTCTCCAAAAAAGTATTTGGTTCTGGCACTGTTTCTAAGTCCTTGTAAAAATAAAATTTCTAAGATACCTGATTAAAAACTAAAGATTACCTAAAACAAATAATACTGAAAGTCAGAAATCTTAATCTTAAATACATTCCCATTCTATAAGAAAAAAAATCATAATTTTGAACTTTAATTGTACAAATTGAGGTGCTATTTCTGTAACTCCATGATCAGTCACCTTCTTGGCATAACATAAAACTTCTGCTTTGGTTCTACCTTTCTGAACCCCTGAGACTCCTCCAGTAAGGCACTAAAACCACATTGCCATGTATAAACTGGTTCAAATGCCATGGAAGCACACAGAGGACCAGGACGACACAGAAAGAGAAATCTCTAGTCATTGTAACAGCCAAGCATCAGTTCAGCTTTCAAACAGATAGGTCTCCTCACTAGAGGAGAAAGACTCACCAGAAAGGGAGCCACAGCCTCAGATTATCACACATCTGTCATAATCCTGAGATAGATACCCAAGTGATGAAAATACTTAAAATGAATAAAATGAGAAACTATCATTATCTTTGTGCACTGAATAAGAGGAGAGTTATAAAGAAAAAACTCTGTCTTGACTGGGTAGATGCACTTACACCACAAATGCATGTGGACAGATGTTCAAATACATTCACACATAAAACTGCTTTTGAAGATTGAGAAATACCCACATCATTTACTATATAAGGACAGTGGTTCTAAGCTCTGTATTATTCAATTTCCAAACTATTTAATAAGAAAATCTGTTGCTAATGAAAAAGTGAATGTGTTGCTATTTCTGTCAAATCCGTTAGATGAGATGTTTGAGGAACACTCAAAAAGAAAGAAAAGTACAGGAATAGAAACTGTCTATAATATCCATCCCAGTAAGGATCCTGTTTATTCCAATTTCACTTGTATGATGCAAAGAATATAATTGCAATTATGACAGCATGCAAAATTCAAAAGTGATTGGACTGCTTTTCATTACCGCTCAGTGTGTGACTTGCATGTGTCAATAATAGCAGCAGCGTGATTTTATTACAGTATGCTGGGCAAAATGCTCTAAGAGAAGATTTGAACAAGAACTGCCAGCATCTGTTTATAAGCAAAAATTTTGCAAATAAAGTAGAGCTGAAGTCAGGAATTTTCATCTCACTTATCTGGTTATGACTAACTGCATTGATGGATGCTTCGGTGCATGTGGTGTACAAGTGGTGAAAGATTAAGGGCAAGACATCAGAGAGACAAGAAAAATTGCTGCACATCAAGCAGTCCATCTGCTTTGGCCATACAACAGTTACTGTCAAGTGACTAAGAGGCCAAATTTTAGTCTGCTTCTGAAACTGGGCCATCTAAAAAACAGTTTCAAACTCTACTCACTAATACACATGTAAGACTTTTGTGAATTCTCTGTGGATACATTGTTTCACATCAATCACTGCAAGACAAAAGCTGGAATTTTGGTTTATGTTTAAACTTGGGCTTCTAAAATATCATTTAAGATGGGGTGTGTTCTTTTATTTTTATATCTGACTTAAGGAATAGAAATAAAGACTTCAGTGACTACAAAGTTAATACTGTGGACTGTAATGCTGTGAGTGTTAACCTCCTCTATTTAAAAAAGTTTATATATAAAAAACACAAAAATACGATCCACTAATACACATGTAAGCCACTAAAAATCAAGGACAGCTGAAAAAGGACTTCTCTCTCAAGAAGTTTGCTGTGCAGCTTTTAGAAGTCCCCCCTGTTTAAAGCACATTGAAATACCCAGGTTTAGCTAAAAATAAATTTCCCAGATGCACATATTAAATGTTTGGTTAGATGAGGACCATCACAAGAGCAGCAAGATGTGAATGATCTCATTTCTTTTTTACTATTACATTGCACTTGCTAAGGTGTGCATCGTACCACACACATCTATGTTTGTGACTTGTTTTTGTAGGAATTCATTAGCTGCCTTATAAATTTATATTAAAGGAGAATTAAACATGTAAAGCCAAGCACTAACAGCTACATTGCTGTATATATTGAAAAAAATATGGATGGTTTTATCTTTTGAAAGAGAATAATGTAGAAAAATACTGTAGCTCCACAGGACCAAAGCAGTACACGATGAGAGTTGCCTTAAGCACTCTGTTCAAGAGTGGTACCGTCACAGAGACAACTGAATAAACTAAAAGATCTTGGCTTTTAATCACCTAAAGCTAGTTCTCAGCACAACTATTTTCTAAATTTGTTCAAAATTAAAACTGAGAAAACACCACTTGAAATTTCAAATGTATAACAGCACAAAATGCAAACAAACAGTTATTGGACTTGGTAAAATAAACTTGTAGTTAAAAATTAAGTCATTAGCTGCAATATTGTCATCAATGAACACTTTGGATTTTTAGCTGTTCACCTGGTTATCAATTTGTGGCAAAATTGCAACACTAAATATGAAGATAAGTGAGCACTACCATAAGAAAATATTTCAGGAATATGTAGCACTTTCATTAAAGACTCTGTCTTTCCAAAAAATCCCATCCTATGAGATGGAAAGGGTTCATTCTGAGCGTAGACCTAAGGACATTAAGTATTCTATAAAATTACTTAGTATTTTCCAGATCATCAAAAAGCATCTCCCATTTACTTAACCTACAACCAAGCGTTTGGAACACAACTTAAGTTTGCTATGAAAAGCATACCAAACATCACATATTTTCCAAACTAGTTTACCACTATTATTTAAAAAACCCCTTGACATTTCTCAGAAGCAGTTTTCCACTCATCACGCAGCCCAGTTACAGGTTAAAGGGCTAAATCCTGTAATTATTCAGGCTATAAGCCTATTTTCTGAATAAATATACTGCTCCTTCTAAGTTTGAAGAACCTTGTCCAGCATTCTTTGAACTCTTTGGCTACATTAAGCTTTTTCCATTTCTAACGTGCATATTGTCAATACTTTTTTTATTTAAAAATAATATTTCTCATCCCAACATCCAATAACCATTACATTTTTATTACTTTCTTTGAAGCTGGCACACAAAAAATAACTTTTTTTGAGAAACCATTCGCTAAAACAAGTTTTTGCTCCCAAAGTAATTGCTGTCAATCTCTCTACATTACCATTATACATTAACAAAATGGAAAGTAACACAGCTTTTCAAATCAGTCGCTTTCCTTTTAAAAAAATCAAAGAAAATGGCTTTAATTTATTGAGTTTCTTCCAATTAAATGTCTCTCTCAAAACCAATGGCTCAAATTCCCCACAAATACTTCAAATGTGATGTGTCAGAAAACCTGGTTTTGACATGATTTGTACCATAGTGGTTGTTTACCGTTCTCAGGTGATAACATTTTACTGGCGACTTTAAGCAAAGCCTTGAACTGGAAGCTTGCCAGCTTCAGCATTTGTTTCAGAACACAGCATTCAGAAGAATGCTCTGTGGTGTGATTGTCATTTGTGTGGTTCTTTGCAACACTTACACAGCATCTCCACAGATAGCAGGGGCAGAACCAACTTCAGTATTTCAATGCATGTATTTTTCCTGCCTCCTGCACAAGAAACAATGCTGCTCTTTCCACCTCTCCAGGGCACCCCATCATGTACATTGAAAGGTCCTAAGGGAAGTCTATACTATAAATTCAATTCAATATTTGTGTTTTGCACTGAAAGAATCATGCTAGATACATTAAACTCTATGATGGTGAGCTACATAATGCAAGATAAATACACTAATAACTGACCCCACTGCAGCTGTAACAAAGGGAGCTTGTTTGAGTTTCCTGTCAATTTATATGCTCTCAGCCAACATAATTTTATTTAGTAGGCACTGTTAGTGTAAAGCTCTGTTAATGTAGTGATGGGAGCCAAATTCCTAAAATGAACAATAAGCTTTTTAAAAGAAGTTGTGGCTTTGGAGGCTAGGTGGCTTCTCATGAAATTCATGTGCATTTATACTGCCTGTGTGTTGCAGCTCAGAGAGCTGTTTCTGGGTTTCATTTCATGCACTCTACTGGGCTCCAGCCCACCACAGCAAACCTGATACTTTTACATATTTTGTCTAAGAATAAAACTCATTTGTGTTTGTTCACACTACACCTTTGAGACCCCAACTCCTAACCACGTCTTGCTGCCAAGAGCAGTTACTTTGTCTCTCACCATGGGCACAACAGATTTGCCCACACTGAAGAGAAAGCACAAATTCTCTATAAACAGGGAAGAATGGACAGAAAACTTTTTTCTTCCCCCTAATATCTTAGGTGTTTGATTTTTCTTACATCTTGCTGGGTTTGTTATGTATTTTATTGGTTTTCAGAGGCATTCAAAAGAAAACATGGGGAAAATCAATCTCAGTTGTTAAAAATCTCAAGCATTTTTGAAAATTGGAGCGAGTTAGAGTTATCTGTTTATAGAAAGTCCAGAAAGCTCCATTATGATCACATAATGTAGACATGGCCAATTTGTGGTTCTTCAGCCACATGTAACCTTCAGGCAGTTCAAGTGAAGCTCTAATGGGGCTAAATCACGCAACTAACACATGTCTGCCCTGAGCTGCTGAATAATCCAAACCTACAGTTCTGGGGTATCATCCATGGTTATACTACTCATCTCTTTCATCAGGCAGAAAAATATCCAACATCATCAGATAAAGGCAGGCACATTCAAAGTATTTTCATAATGTTACTTCATAGCATTCATAACTATCATCATCTGCAAGATTTCCTCCTTTAAAGTATTAATTTCCACTATTTATAATATCACCATAATTTCATCAGGTTACTCGAGGACAGAGACCACTCTCAAATTCTTGTCTCCATCTCAATACACTGCCTGACTACCAAACATGGCATTTTTCACTCCTGAAATTCCCCTAAAAAAAAAAGAGGCAGTTTCTCCATTACATCACTTAGATTTTTCCCTACTTCTCAAATCTTTTTGGTGTTAACTTAGCACAAGTACCACCACATACCAGAAAGATTCACTGTATATTCAGTCATCTATAAACTATCTTTGAATGCCCATTTATCCCTCAACACAGAAGATTTCTTTGTTTAAAGCACTGTGTTAAGCTACACAGATATGAAACAGACCAAAATTTGTTCATTAAAAAATATCAAAATATATTTTAGAAAACAATGGGGTTATATCAACTGTAAATTGGGGGGGGAAACATTTCTTTGAGACATACATCAATATGGCAATTAAAATACCTTAAGTCATAAAATTAGTTTTTTGGGTATTTTATAATTATTCCTTAATATGTCAGTAACTATATATGGCTGTAGCTAAGAAACAAACAACTGCCACTGCAACTGATTTGAGCTTCATTTAAAATTTAGTATTGGAATGCTCCATATTATTTACATCTCTTCATGATACCAGATTCTTGCATAGGGAAATGTATACATGCTTGGAAAAATTATACTTACATTTTATTTCAGATTAACTTTCTTTCCAAGCTGTTGTAATGACAATAAAGGCTTCCTGCTTTTCCCAGCAGATGTCACTGCAAGGCAGGTGCAGAGAAGGCACACTGATGAAAGAATTGCAAAGTGCAGCATAAGCAGCACAGGTTCCCTTGCCCATACACCAGGGCACTTTATGAATCATTTAAATTCAGTATCATTTTTTACAAGATAACTTTAGTTTAACTGCTACAACAGCTATAAATTCCAATTTTTAAATTTTATTTTCAGCTGTCTCATCCTTTTTATTTCCTTTTAGGACATACATTTGATTTATCTTACGATTCTACTATGCATTATCCACTGTAATTTCAGACTACTGTAATTTCTTTTTTTTTTTTTAGTTCCCTTTCAGGTATTCAAGGGGAATCTGAAGCTGAGAGACTGTTTATCCACTCACTTTATCAAAGCTGGGATGTAATAAAAACCTAGCCATATATCTGGGCAGTCTTGCAATAGCTTTGTGCCCCCCTCCCATACTCAGAGTCATTCTTGCAGGGAGATGTCACGTGATTAATTCAGCAGGTCCTCAGCTCCTCTTTAAAAACAAGTGCATGAAAATACCTTAATCACTTCAATCTCCCTGTTTGCCCTCTTTTCAAGATTATTTTCTTTTGCAAAGGCAATATTTCAGATAAAAATTAAACCAAAGGAAGAGAACACAGTTACAGAAATTGAAAAGGAAAATTGTGATTGCTAGTGACTTCACAAGCTAGAAGCATTCTAGCTTTCAAATCTCAGACTAGAACAGAGCCTTTAGCAAGGCAAATAATTTAAAATGCATTCTTAAAGCGAAAAATAATTTGATCAGCAGAGATTTATTTGAGGAACAAATGCATATAAGAATTTTTAAATTGATTCTTCCACAGCAGAACTCCACAAGCTTCACACAAATATGCTTTGAACAGTAACATTCAGTTCTGTGCAAAGTACAGTTTTTCCTAAATTGGCTGTCAGGGCTCCATCCAACTCCAACAATACTTAGTGGGATTTTTCAAATTAATTCCCTGAGAGATAACTGATCCCCTATTGAGCTATTTTTAAGAAAAAAGTTGTCTACACACAACAGAGCAAACAGAATTCTACAAATTTGGACTTTAACTCTCAACCTCTTGCTAGCAGTGGTAAAGGTAATAAAGCCAATGGCTGGTTCCAATCTACAAGCAAGCTATAACTGAGCCTCTTATTTCCATTAAACTTCTAGGAAACAACTATGGCTTATGTAGCTTTGGGCTTCAATGAAGTGAATTTAGAGCTTTGAAGAGAGCCAGCCTGATCTCTAGTTTTCTTAAGTGAAAATGAAGATCATAAAAATAGCACAACCCCTAACAGCTTTGAAAAAAGGTTGAGAAAATAAAGCCAAAAACTAAGAAACAAAGCACTGTGGGTAAAACATATACTGCACAACTTGAGGAAAAGTGCTTCTACTGAGATATTTAATTTCATAACAGATTGGAAAAACAGAAATAGAATCTTTAGTTTTATGAAAGCATTTGCTCAAGAACCAGATCTACTTAGAACATTCGGAGTGAAAGAATTAGTCTTCAGAAAGAATTCATCTTTAGATATATTTAATCAGTAGTCACTTTCAGTCTTGTAGATGTGTGGGAGAGAACTAGCACTTATGTCTCATGAGTTTAATTCCCTAGCCACAATTCACATGAGTTAATATGCTTTAAGGATACTTCCTGGGCACTTGCTCTAAAAATTACTAACAGTGTGCTCAGCTATAAGCGATTATACCAGCTTGCTTCATCAGATGACAGTTCTGGACCCTAAAATGTGATTCATGGGAAAGCTATGTTTAATTTCTAATTTATTTCAGAAGTTCTGATTTTGTAGAATTCCCAAAAGGGGAAAAAAGTTGAAAGTTTCCTTAGAGATTAATTGAGATGTTGTATAGTTTCTTTCTTTGAAACACAGGCCAACAAGAATTTCCAAACTAAAGAATCAGTTTTATTCAAGATGGATAGCAAAGATGGTTTTATTGATGCATTGACAATTTCAATAGTTCTGCTTTTCAAGCTATGCCTTTTTGAAAAAAACTAAATTTTAGCCAACTGCATTTTAGAAAGGAAAATATTCATACTCTGCTAACCATCAAATACAACAAGGACATTTG
This sequence comes from Dicrurus megarhynchus, assembly GCA_013399195.1. Taxonomy (NCBI): domain Eukaryota; kingdom Metazoa; phylum Chordata; class Aves; order Passeriformes; family Dicruridae; genus Dicrurus; species Dicrurus megarhynchus. The sequence goes on along the minus strand of VXAD01011334.1, from coordinate 850,785 downwards.
AAGTCATAATTCAATCTGCTGTGACTGGATGCAGCTCCAGCAGCCTCAACAGGTTAATTATTCCACTGATACTGCTTCAGAGACCTACATTCACCATAGTAACAAACAGCTGTCTACCATTAACAAGATTCAATTTGACAAGTGGCTTTATTATTTTTTAATTATTCACTTTAATCTTTCACAAATTTTAAACATCATTTTCAATTACAATGAAATTACACTTGACAAGAACCTCCTTTGGGAAAAGATTCTGGAAAAACAACATTTCCTTCAGGCTACTGATGTTCATGGTGCTTTTCAAGCTGCCCCATCAGTTTGGGTGATGTAACAAACTATGCCTCAGGTCACGTTGTTGGCTTGATAGATTGAAACACAAAATTCAGTCTCTATTTGTGTTCACACAAATAGTACATGTTTTCACTGTCAAGAATCCATGTAACATGAATTTGGAAGAGCATTCTTAAGCTTCTGACTTGATACTTCAATGCATTCAGTTAAAAATAATTATAATATTCATTGCACAGTTAATAAGGTTTAAACCTTTGCAGAAAAAAGTATTTCTATTGCAAATACTTCTAGCCCTCCCCTTTGTCAGTTCTGCTAACTCTATGCCTACCTGAATGCATAGGTTGAAATTTTAAAACAACAATGTAGGTATCTGAATCAAATCCTCTTTTGCACACATTTAGTCAGCCAGCTCCCTAAAGGCAAGGTTCCAAAACAGACACCATCAGTAGAATGTTGCTTAGTTACTCAAATGAAAAAAAGCCACTTAAGTTAAGATCAAAGTCTAATTATGACATCTGCATCACAGCACTAAGTTGATCTCATTATAAACAGGATGAGTTTGTAATTCTTCCACCAGGAAAAATTAAAGGAAAATAATACTTCCTTATTAGGGAAAAGAAATCCTCACAGCAAATTTTCAAAGTAATACACTGCTACAGCTCTTACAAAAGAACAGGGGTGGCCCTTGGTAACACCTGAACACTGATGTAAATTCAAAGTAATTGCAAACTTCATGTCTTACTGTCATCAATGCCTCCAAATTATTAATGCAGGCAGTAGCTCATTTGTTCTTGAAAACATCCCTCTCCAAGTTCAGCTTTGCCCTCTTGAAGGCCAGAAAAACAAACACACAGATGTCATGTTATTCCCAATGCCTTAAATATATTTTCTATATCCACTGATAACGTTGATTTACAAACCTAAACATTTGCTTCCATTTCTTTGGTAGCTAAGAAATTCAATTCAGCTTCCACAACACTAGCTAAGGTAACAGGGAATTAATTTTAAGCAACATAACCCAAGTACTGAGGAACTGGCATTCTTGATACCCCTTGAAAGAGAATAAATGGGAAAAAAGACATTAAAGATGGAGCAGCATGAGCAGTAATTGAACACTTTTCCATTCAGGCCAGTCTAAAGAATTTTGTATCACACCTAGGAATCTGGAAATCTGACTTAGTCATTATTTCTGTGTTAATCTTCAATCTCTTCTTGTTAGAAGAAAAAAAATAAACATCTTCCAACTTCCACAGTCAGAAGCCAAGGAAGTCAGTCACTGAAAATTCTCGCTATGGTTTTCTTCCATTTTTGTTCATTACAGCATTTGGGTGACATTATTTAACCACCAGCAACTGAAAGTCAGTATGTTACAAGAGAAGATTTCATTCTGTGAAATATTTTGCATTGTAATATTTTCTGAGGTATGGAACTCTCCCGACAGTGTAGAAATCACTTTGTTAAGTCATAACAGTCTCACACCAGTAAGGTCAGTCATCAAAGACTGGAGCGGGAAGTACAAAGGGCAACTCATTCCAGTAGCCTTAAACATTGTAAAACATCAACAGAGAAGACGACAAAGCTTGAAAACAGAAATGCAAAAACACACACTGAGGTGAAAATTCACACAAGTTTAGAATAATTAATCTAATTAAGGGATGATGAAAGGGAAAACATGTCAATATTTGGGCATGACTGTGTTCCAAGATACTTGTTTTAGGAAAGAGGAATGCTGAAGGCATAGGATCCCTCCCAAAGACAGAGACTAAAATTATTATACTCCTCAAAGACAATTACTCTTACCAGCAGTTGGATTGACTGTCTCTCCAAAGTTTCGAAAATACCTTTCCAGCTAAAGCATAAGAGATGTGCATAAGCATGGATAAAACACACAGTTATTCTGATATATAACAACTCAAACATATCTGTAGAATCACTTCACATTTCCATAAGGAATGCATGCATCACTGTAAGGACACAGAAACTGCAGGTTTCTGTTCTAAGACTGCCTGCTTTTCCCTTCATACTATCTTTCCTACTTTATACTACCCTCATGGAACCTATTCCAGGATTCCTGACCTTTTTTTTTGCTGTCTTAGTCCCTGTCTACTTTGTTCCTCTCAAAGAGCACAGATAACTTCTATTAATACCATAGTGCATTTGATGCCTGAAAGACAATTTTTATAGCAGAAAAAACAATACATTGCACTCAGTCGAGAACACAATAGTTTAACTAACAGAATTCAAGACTTACCACTGCATGAGGCATATCTGCATCAAATTACTGGTACTAAGTTGAAGTCAGACTTTGCCAACTTAATCAGCATTTCTCAGGTAATACTAAGACCTGAGATGTCTCAGAAAATTGAAGGTGCTCATATACCTCTCCACAATAGGTAATAGGTAAAGAATAGTTCCATCCCATTTAATCAAAATTACGATCTAGATGCAACTGCTACCTATGCCCCTTACATAACAAAATTCCTTCCCAGTAAAGAAATCTTGTATTAAAGCTTTGTTTCTTGTACTTTCCCTCAACCTTGGTATAAAAGCATAAATAAAAAGACTGAAGAATTGCTATGATAAATATTAACATGCTTTGTAAGGACTCTACACTAGGGAAATGACACAAGTTTCAGGGTATCTCCAAAAATAGTAATAATAACACTTAATCATAAGTACTTTTTAGAATGTGTTTGTTTCCTTATTTTTAAAACCAACTAAAATATTCTACATTCCATTAGATAATTAAACTGTGAATAAAGGTATGCAAACAGGACTCCACAACAATAAGTTACAGGAGATGACAGTATGTGGTAAGTACTCAAAAACTCTAACAGTTTCAGAAACCCATACCAACTGACAGTGGTTTATTGAGAACTTGGACAGCAGGCAAGTAAAATACAAAACCTTACAAGGAAACAGTTCCCAGACAAGAAAGTTCCTATTTGCAAAGAAAAGTTCCAACATACACATTGCTCCATCACCTCAATATCGACTACATCAACTGCTCCACTAGCTACACACTATCAACATGCCAGCAATGCTACAAAACAGACCTGGAGAACAGCAAGGAGCAGCAGCTCTGTAAGAGATAGAAAATCAGCAACCAAATTTGATAAGAAGGATGGCAAGACACAGCCTAAGAAGCCTAAGCCCAAGCAGTACAGGCCTAGGAACAATGCTAAAGACAAATACTGACAGGTAGGTTCCTGGAATGTAGGAATGTTCCTACAAAGTAGAGAGAATTCCTAGAAATTCTTGTAGAAAGACTTTCTAGAAAGCATAGAGGGGATTCCTGGATGCACCTGAAAAATTCCTAGAAAATATATGGCAAACACCAGGCAAACTCCTAGGATGCACTCAGAAAATCCCTAGAAAGCAGAAGAGAAAATAGTACATTTCTAGAAACCACTGGCAGAAATTCCTACCAAGCAAGGAAGGAAAACCTTCGGAAAGCACTATGAAAATTTCTATCAAGTATAAGAAGAATTCTTGAAAACTGCAATTGTCCCAATATTGCAGTTGTCCCAACTACATATTCCCTTCTCTTGAAAATTCTTTAAAAGCACACGGGAAATTCCTAGATGCCACAGTGGGAGTTCCTTGAAAGCATTTGGGAAAATTCCTAGAAAACACTGGGAAAAGCCCTAGAAAGCTGCAAGACCATTCTACATAAACCATCCACTAATCTGGGTGACAGCAGTTGGGACTCCAGTCCCTCCCAAAGAAATGTAGAATCTCAGCATAAAATCCTTTCCTTGGCAACTTAAGACAAGCGAGTGTCCACTGGAAGGCTCCAGGTGCAGGCACACATTTTTCCTGATGCACCCACTGTGGTGGCAATGACTTCCAGCAGAGATGCAGCATCAGTGGTATCTACCTAAGGTGCAGTAATTTCACCACAGCTTTTGTCAGCAGGCAGAGGTTTTCCACACAGTAAGGCCTGGGCCTAACCCCATATGCTTTGCCCATCCAAAATTCTGAACTGTAATGGGAACTTTTTCCATGTAAAGATACAAGACTGGATGCTCACTGGAAAATTAAGTAAACACATTGAGGGTGGCCCTCCCAGAAAGACATGCAGACATACAAAAGCTCTTTCCACTCCTTTTCTAAGCATGTCTTTACTATTTATTTATGAAGTTTTGTTATAATAAAGCCTGGTGTTTGAAATGTGCAATATCTATTTTAAGTGTAATACAGCATTTAAACTTAGTCAAAGAACCTCCACAAATACTAAAATCCTGCCCTAAAGCATATACATGCCAGCTACTCACTTTGAACTATCCTTATTTGATCAATACACAATCAGACCACATCTTCAAATCCATCTACCATGAAAAAAACCTATGTTAAAAACACAGTTCATTCGTCAATTTAAAATAAAAATTTCCATTCCAATAATAGATAGGGTAAAACCTACTGAAAAAATACAGCTTAATATCTTATTTACTTTGTATGCTGGGAATTATTGTAACAAGACAAGTATTTTATTTCATGAGTTATAATAATTGGGAATTTTGAACATTAGTCTATCAAAACCCAATACATGTATTAAAATAATAAAAAAAGAACAATGAAATGTTGTCCTTTCTTTTTAGAACCTTTAATAATTGTATGTTGTCCTTTAAAAAAAGTTAATCTGGCCCACTAAATATGAAAAAAAAAAAAAAAGGAACATTCTTCCCCAGAAATAGAGAGCAACAAGCCCAACAAGAAAAAGTAATGAAGCTGAAAATTATCTGAACACTCACTGTGCTGGTTTTTCAGTTTCATATTAGAAATGGAGTGAAGACAATGCTGGACAATATTTGATTTCTCCAAGAACTGATGACTACTCCCTCCAAATTATCAGATCTGAAAGGAGAAATACAGCCATTCTTGAAGATCAGCTGCCATCTAGTGAATGGTGAGAAAACTGTTTAAAACATTACTTTCTCTTTTTTGTCAATTTAAACTAGATTCTTGGTGGAGTATTTTTTGTCACTTTGTCACTGTAAATTTTGGGGTCTGTAAATTATTCAGGAGCATGGCTACTAAAAAGTATGCATTTGAAATCAGAGCGATGTCACTCAGCAAAGTTTTCTATTAAAATATATAAATAATATATATGTGATCCCACAGTTTGTTCAAGAAAAGCCAATCCTGTGCACTTTCAATAGGACATATTGGTTTCTGGGGGGCTTCACTTCATTATACTAAAAAGAACTGAACTATCACTGTCTTAAAGTAAAATAATCAGTATTACAGCAATAAACTAAAGCAAAAACTTAAAGAAGTTTAAGTTAAAATTGACTGAAATGTGCTCATCAAGCAACAATAGCAAAGTTTTTATGTTGGACATCAATTTTTGTTACTTTATTACTTAAGATTAGATTTGCAGGTGTTTTCCTTCTCACAAGAAATCAGATTTTCCAGATGTTACAATAAGTCTGTTAGAAGGAACCACTATATATGAATATAAACCACAGAGCTCATTGCAAATATTCAATTTTCCATACTTTTCTTTCCTAAACACAACTTTCTGAAACCAAGCAGAGGGTCTACCACTTACAGTTTGAAACTCTGAAACACAAATCTGCCATTTTAAACAGAGTATGTTTTTTGTTTAATCGAGTACGCACTTGAGGGCACTCGTGTTTATGAGAACCTTTGATGGAAAGAAATAATACAAGAGAATGTGTTTATAAGACATTGGCTTGAAAATACATTCGCCTTCTTGGAATGAAAGCTCCTTATAATCTTTTGTCTGTACATTCTCTGGACAGACATTAGTATGTCCTACACCAAATACCTAGTAAGTCTACATATTCCATATAAGCATATTCCATATAAACATTTGCATACATGCGCAGTACAAAACTGGGCTATGAAAAGAAAGATTAAGTAGATATCCAGCAGTAGAGGAACAGAAAATAAACACTGAAATGAGAAAATCTGGTCATGAATTGAAAGGAAATGTATTACAGGCCCTTTTGCACATAATTAGGCTAAAAGAGAAGGCTTGCTGGTTTTCACACTGCGCGGCCCTACAACATTCGTGTGAGTTCCTATTCAGCATTTAGAATTATTATGAGCTGGTTCTCTTAACACTGCCTGCTTTTATTCATATGGCTTACTGAAATATTTTGTGTACAGCCTTGGTTTAGCAAGGAATGTGATTAACCAGGACACCATCAAAAAGGTTTTCTTATGCTGCCCCTCCTGAGGCCTTCAGAATACAATGCAGGACAGATTGTAGCTGTGCTGTAAACCACTTTCTCTGGGTTTTCTGTGAATACAACTGGGTCTGAGCAGCAATCATGCATTTGAGATCCCAATTCTTGTATGTCTGTGGTCTCAAAGTCTGTGTGCATTCAGCGCATGTGTGACTTTATTTAAAACAAAGCTACTTGCAAGAATAAAACTACGCACACACTAAATTTTATCTTGCAGCCCACAGTGCTGACAGACATCCTGGAAGGTTTTTATAAAAGTACTGCACAATTCATGGCACAATCTAAGAAGGTGGTGGACCAAAACTTTCCTTAAATGCTGACTAAGCATTTGTCAGAGCAACGTACTACAACAGTTTTACCAAATGTCGACTGAATATTCTGTGTCTTAATTACTTGTATCAGCAGCTTCTCAAGTCAGTTGTGTGGCTCCACACATCCTTTTTTAACCAGCATCCACAGCTGACTCAATCGTGACCACTGGAGACAGAGGTACCACCCTGAGCCAAGGGAAGCACTGACAGGAGCATGGGAATGGGGAAGCCCGCCATTTGGGAACATGTTTAAGAAGCACCAAACAAGCAGGCGGCACCGAGGACACAAAAAGAGGACAAAGAAATGAGGGTGGCAAACAAGCCCTGCCATGACCAGCTCTGTGGAGAACAAGCCAGATGGCAATTAGTTATTTTACTCACTGCATTTCATCTGTGGGATGAGGATATAAGAAGTCTCCGGTACACAGCATTCCCCTCACAGGCATTGCTTTGACAACCCTTCAAAAGGAAAGGCCCAGGGGGGCGGCTGAGGCAGGGTGTGAGGGAGGTGGTGGACATGAAGTACTATGGGCAGTTCTGGGCCCCTCAGTTCAGGAAGGACTTTGAGGGACTGGAGCAGGTCCAGAGAAGAGCAACGAAGGTGGTGAAGGACCTGGGGCACAAGTCCTGTGAGGAGCAGCTGATGGAGCTGGGGGGGGCTCAGCCTGGACAAAAGGAGGTTCAGGCCTTATCACTCTCTACAACTCCCCGAAAGGAGGTTGTAGCCAGGTGGGGCTTGGCCTCTTCTCCCAGACAACCAGTGACAGGACGAGAGGACACAATCTCAAGCCACACCAGGGCAGGTTTAGGTTGAAAAATTTCTTCACAGAAAGGGTGATTTGACAATGGAATTAACTGCCCAGGAGTCACCGTCCCTGACGGTGTTTAAGGAGAGACTGGACGTGGCGCTTAGTGCCACGGTCGAGTTGACACGATGGTGTTGTACTCGATGATCTCAGAGCTCCATTCCTACCGAACTCATTCCCCCATCCTGTGGCAGCGGAGGCGGCGCCCAGCGCGCGTGCTCCGCTGTGGCGCATGCGCGGGGCGGGCTGTCAGCGCGCCAGCGGCTCCGCTCCGCTCCGCTCTGGCCCGTCCGGTCCCTGCCCGGGGCCTCCGTCCCGCCCGCCACGNTAAGGAGCCCGACGGGCCCGCGCAGAGCAGGAGGGCTGTTGCCCTCCCTCGCGGAAGCAGCGATGGAGGCGGCAGCCTTAAAGCTGCTCCCGCTGGACCCGGGAGATGAGGGCACGCAGCGGTGCCGGTTGGGACCTGCCGCGCTCTCCTTCCTGGGAGCCAGGATCGGCGCCCCGCTGAGGATCTCCGTGCCCCGCGGGTGCTGTGTGTGCACGGCGTGGCCCCGGCACGACCTGGCGGACGGGTACCTGCAGGCCGACCTCACGTGCAGCACCGCGGGGCTGGCGGCGCGGGACCTGCGCGGCATCGCGCTGAGCGTGGGCCGGCTGCAGCTGCTGCCCTACCGACAGCTGCGGAGAGCGGCTGTGAGAGTGGTCCTCAAGAGCGCCGCGCTGAAAAAGTCGACTCCCAGAGCGGTGTTGCAGGAGACAATCAGAGAACTGCTAAGAAATGTGTATGTTTCACTTCATTATGTTGTTACTGTTGCCCCAAGTCCCGAAAATCCCGTGGTGTATATTGAAATACTGTCTGCAGACCTTTTGAAGGAGGAAGCGGGATTGATAACTCCCCAAACAAGCGTAAAAATTAAAGAGGTGATCACTTTAGAATGGTACAGACATCTGTCAGAAGACACTGCAAAAACTTCCGTTGCAGGACTAGATGATGCGGGGAAGTCTTTGAAAGAAATGATTGATCTGCCTTTCCGCTTTCCAAAAACTTTTAAGAAGCTGGGTCTTTCCGTCCCTAATGGAGTGCTATTAATAGGGCCCCCAGGTGTAGGGAAAACTCTTATGGTAAAGGCAGTAGCAGCAGAGCTGGGTGCGTATCTGTTTGGCATCAGTGGCCCAGCCCTCCATGGTTCAAGACCAGGAGAAGGTGAAGAGAATTTGCGAAGAGTCTTTGAAAAGGGCAGAGAGATGTCAAACGAGGGCCCAACCATTCTCTTTTTTGATGAGATGGATTCTTTATGCCCAAAGCGAGGAAGTTCAAACAATGCTCCTGAAGATCGTATTGTTGCTCAGTTGCTGACGCTGCTGGATGGTGTAGGGAGTGAGGGTAAGATGGTCATTGTGGCAGCAACAAACAGGCCTGATGCCTTAGACCCTGCACTGAGAAGACCTGGCAGATTTGACAGAGAGGTAAATAAACCGTGTTTTAATAAACTCACACACTCACATTTCTCTTTCCTTATTGAGGTGGAAGGGGGCTGTTAATAAAGTAGTTTTTTTAATGTCTTCTAGTCATGTTTCATAGTGGGATTCTACAGGTTTGAGATGGGTGTCTTGTTTCTGTCTTTAGTTTGCTGCAATGTGGGTAAGTTTTGGGTTTTTTTACTCAGGACACTGAGATATATACTTGAAATATACTTGGAAATGGACGGGGGGAGTCTTTATGCTTCTTTGTCATAAAGACATTGAATTGACCTGATCTTGAGGGGTGTTGTTTGCTTACAGATGCTTAGCTTTACAGGATTGGATTTTTTTCCATTTAAATCCTACACTGGAGATTTATACATCTCTCCATAAAGGTTTATTGTGACAGTGAGCTAGTAACCTGTTGTGTCAAAACTTCTATTCAGGCTTCGGTTACAGAGGTTGGGTCTACTCTGGAAAACTGCCATTAGCCTAGTAGTCCAAAGAAGAGAAACACATGCAGTTATACAACACACAGTGCTTGTGCTTGTTAATTTTTCTGTCTAAACCCACTCCTAGGTCACCAGTTTAATCAAGTTCTTTAATGCTTTCATAATTATAATTATCATTATTTTCCAAGATTTATAGATTGTTGAGATGTATTTTTATAATGATGTTTTACCAGGTTTTCAGTAATATATGAATGTTTGTCTATTTTATTTTTTCCTATCATATTAATCTAATTTAGTGCTTGTGATGTAAGGAAATTATTATTTCAGTGTTATGGGACTTGATAAACACTATCTGACACTGTCTTATGAACAACTGTTTATACAAACACTCTTCACTTGGAAAGTAAATGGTATTTTAAATACTTGTCATTTGTATAGTGCTGGTTATAGGTTTCCTGTAAAACTCTTTGGTTGGGATATAAGTATATATAAATTTTCAGTAGGCAATATAAAGCAGAGACAAAATTGCTTGCCTAGGTCTATAAAATAAATGAATATAGCAAATTATCTATTTAAAACTTTTGTTTATTCTGTTTGGTTTAGGTTGTTATTGGGACCCCAACAGTTACACAGAGAAGATCCATCCTGCAGTTGCTTACATGTAAAATGCCCATTTCTGCAGAGGTTGATTTGGCTAAGCTGGCAGAAATGACAACTGGGTATGTTGGAGCTGACCTTACAGCACTCTGCAGAGAAGCTGCCATGCAGGCTATGTCCCACAGCTCTTTGGTATGGTTGCAAATCAGTCAAGAACGGTGTCAGTAATATTTGTACTACCCTTTCCTCATTAATACTCAGCTTTACTTGAAAAGCTCAACAACTTGAAGGCTTATTATAGCCTTCAAGCATATTATAAATATAAATGTTATGTTTGCTAGTCCTTTCAGTTCTCACCTTAGTTCTGTTAATGCATTTCTGGTTTAATAGTGGCATTTTGAGATGTTTGAGATAAAATGTGTTACATTCTTCATTGTGTGGTGTAAATGGATTTTGCAACTTTTTTATTTCTATTCAGAAGATTGTAGGATTTGATGTGTGTTAACCCCAAAAGCAGCTATTTGATTTAGCAGATCACTGTCTGATGCAGCTGTAATTGAGGGAATAGTAGCTTTCTCTGAAATATTAATTTCTGTTCTGCATTTTTGTGCCTGCAGTGTTTAAGCTTATTAGGTCAGGAATTGGTTTCCTTATTAGTTGTATTTAGCCTTATGTGAAATGTTTTGCATATTAATGCAACATTTAAGAATTACGTAAAAATATTGTTAATATGCTCTCTCTGGGTTTTTTTCAGGATTCAACTGAAGCTGAAACCAAGATTAACATGGGAGATTTCCAAGAAGCTTTTAAAAAAATTCAACCATCCTCTTTTCGAAGTGCAGTTGGACTAACAGAGTGTAAACCTGTGACTTGGGAGCAAATTGGTGGTCTTGAAGATGTGAAATTAAAGTTAAAACAGGTAATGTATTAAATTCATTTAGACAAACAGCTAATTTCTAATAAGTGTGTGCTCCAAGGTATTCTGTATGCTGCATTATGAAAATTAATTCTCTTGCAAATTACCTGATTATAAGTGCATTTTAAACATCACATTAAGTTATTACAATGTTTGAGTTAGAAACCTTGCAGTCACAAGATATCACCAGCAAGCATAGTAATATCCTGGGAAAATATGCATGTTTTTAGTAGCTGGAAAAGACCTAACTTGTAGCCATATAATTTGTCCATTCCTGAATATCTATCCAGGGATGGCTCTTGGGTATTATCTCTTCAGGATTGCTTTTAGTTCTGTTTCAAATGGAAACCTTAAACAGGGTGCATTGTATGAATAAAGACTACACCAGTATTTTCTGATTTCCAATTAATGGTTGTATCAAGGAGAGGAAATTATATATTTGGCAGTTTTATTGATCACTTGTTACTAAGAAATTTATGCCTTTTTTATGTATTGACAGAGTATTGAGTGGCCCATGAAATTTCCTGAGGCATTTGCCAGGATGGGCCTGTCTCATCCCAAGGGTATTCTTCTCTATGGGCCATCTGGGTGTGCCAAAACCACGCTGGTGAAGGCTGTGGCCACGAGTTGTCACTGTTCCTTTCTCTCTGTAAGTGGTGCTGACCTGTTCTCACCTTACGTTGGAGATTCAGAGAAGATTTTGGCTCAGGTACAGTTTTTAATTTGTATAAGGTCTGTGGTTTATTTTTGCTTGATTTTTGGAAAGTATTAGTTAGACCTAAATTTTGTTGTTGAAAAGATGATAGAGCTCTTATCTGATAATAAAATAGAAATGGCTTACAGATTCACATGTAGATAAAGTGAGAATCTATCCCTGAATTACACCAGTGTTAAACTTCGAAAGTATTTCTACCCTTTTGTTTTCAGTTCATTTAAGAATGTAAATAAGAAGCAGAATTTTCCAACAGTAAATGTAAGCCAGAACAGCTCTTAAGAATCATTACAAATGTACCTTTTAAATTAGGTAAAATACAGAGTATATATAAGTGGGAATTTTTTTTTCACTTTACCTGATAGAATGCAGGCATTAATGTTTTACTTTATTAACATTTGTTAAAAGGTTTTTCGCCAAGCAAGAGCAAATACTCCAGCAATAATATTCCTGGATGAGATTGATTCTATCTTGGGATCTCGGGCACACTGCAGAACTGGCCATGGTGTCTCAGAGCGGGTTCTTTCTGTTCTTCTCAATGAATTGGATGGGGTTGGGCTGAAAGTTACAGAAGGAAGAGGAGGCAAGCTACAGCTTGAGGCTCAGTGCCAAGAACAAAGTGACAAGGAAAGAAAGGTATTTATGCTCCCTTTTTTGTATAGGAAGAATGAGAAGTGCTGTCCAGTTGTTTCAGAAATTTTAATTGTTGGCGTTCGCATTTTAAACTTAAAATCCTCAAACTTAAAAACATGCAAGAAGCTCTTTTACTCTGTCATAATTACTAGCTTTTAGAAAATACTGTATGTAGGCTGCTGCCTGTTTTTACATACACTGTTCCTTAATGAGACTTTGTTTGAACAAAATACCCACACGGGCTAATGAGCATTACTAGTTGATGTTCATCTTCTGTCACAAAAATCTTTTTCTTGACACTAAAGTAATTTTTTTGATTGAATGTGTGATTTGTACTCTTAAACAAGTTCCTCCCTGAGCTTACTTTTTATAAGTACTTCCCCAACTTCATTTGCAGTTCTTTCTCACACGTAATGCATACAAAAGCAGCACAGTTATGATCAGTTACTTATTTAAACAAAAAGTTGTACCTTCACTTGTCAGTGAATTGTTTGCAACATTTAGTATTTAGCTATTTTGTACATAAATTTCTTATTATTATGATATTCTCTGGGGGAATAATAAAGAAAACAGTTCCAGAATTGTAGGATATTGAATTTTTTGCAGATAAAAGTTCTTTGTTACAATCTGGTCAAAGAAAAGTCTTCATTTATTGCCAAGGCAGATACTAATTCTATTTCTTCTTTGTCATGTAATCTGCCCTGCACCAAGGCATTTTTTTTACCTCAAGAAAGATAAAATACTAATACTGAAGGGAAAATAACTACATGAAAAATTACATGGCCTTTCTGCCCTTCCCCTCTTCTCGTTAGTAGTTAACTAATATCTTTAGATATTATCTGTCTCAACCATGTTGCATTAATTTGTTTATATGATCTCTTACTCAGCTAGAGTTTCAGGAAACTTTCAACAAAGATTTCATGGTAGTTGCTGCAACAAATAGACCAGATATGTTGGATGATGCCTTACTCCGTCCTGGAAGGCTGGACAAGATGATCTATGTCCCACCTCCGGATCTGAAGGTATTACACATCCATATGTGGCTTTAAAGGGAGAGATATTAATTGCCACCATACTTTAAGAGCAAAGGGGGCAGATTCCTGTAACATATTTAACAACTGATGGGTTTTTCACTGGAGATCAGTCACCAAATTCAAGGTACAATGAAGAAATTTAAAAAGGAATAAAGATATTTGTATTTTAAACACCAATAGCATTTTAACTGGTGTAGGTAGTTATAGTATTGCATATGGAAAAGAGAAAATATATATTTACAAAATAAAGCTACAATTCGGGAAATACCAAAATAAGTTGTCTGTCCTTGAATCGATTAATTTTTGTGCCCTGTTTCCAAGGGTAGTGTAGCTACTTGTCCTGAGCTTTACAGAAAAAGTTGACCCAAAGCATGCCAAACCAGGCCTGTTCAGTCTGAAGTACTGTGTTTTCATGTAGTAAGGAGTAACAGACCTTAAATATGTGAGACAACCAGAAGAGCATTTTCTCCATTAACAACATTTACTAAAACCAGGTAGTTTTGGTACTTTTCTGGATTTTCCTTGGTTCTAATTTCAAATTTTATGCTGCTTTGGAGAAAGATTAATTTTTGGTTTGTTTGGTTTTGTTTTCTTATACAATATGCACCAATTTACAGGGAAGACTTTCCATTTTGAAAATCTGCACTGAAAAAATTCCATTAGATACTGATGTGTCCTTACAAGATGTGGCAGTCCTAACAGACCTCTTCTCTGGAGCTGATATTGAAAATCTGTGCAAGGAGGTAAGAAATATTCCTGGTTCATCTGTGAAATAGACTCTAAATAACAACTTAGAATGAAAAAAAGAGAACTAACTCATAGATGTTACCAAGCCATCTGTAGTACAGGTTCTTTCACAGTTTGCATTGAAAATACAAAGGAAATCATTAAAACAGAAAAACTGAACAAGGGTTCATTCTTTAAATAAAAAAGCCAAATAAGAATAAAGTCTGTCTGGGATAATTTACTAAAAGTTAAGGAACTGTACTACCCTTTATTTCATGTGGCCCTCTCTAATCCATACTCACATCAGGGTGTATTGTATTCTTTGTACTGCAAGCTGAAATCAGCAGATACTGTCAAGGCTAGAGAGAAAAAAAATGAGAAGAGAAATCCAGAATTCGAGTTGAGTTGTATAAAAGACAGAAGACTAGTAAGAAAATCTAAATACATAAGTGATAAAGGATGTATTGTGTAATCCAGACAGGAAAAGAGAATTAAAAAGTTATGGTAACCTTACTTGGATCTTTATCTGTTTAATAACCGTAAGTTACACACTGCTGTTTTCAGATGCTTTAACTAATACTTTGTTCCTTGTAAAATATTTTAGAATACTTACAGTGTTCTTTGCAATTCAAAACATGATAAGGACTTTAAGTTGTTTTTTTTTCTTTTAAAGGCTGCTTTGTTGGCATTGCAAGAGAATGGACTTAAAGCAACTGCTGTAAAACAGGAACATTTTGTGAAATCGTTGAAGACTGTAAAACCATCTTTAAACATAAAAGACTTGGAATTTTATGAAAAATTCTCTAATCAAGAATTAGCCTCTTGAATCTAAAAAGGAGTGGCATAAGTATTTTTAAATATATTACAAAGATTTTGAAAAGGTTTGCATCTTTCCTGCTTTTTAATACTGTATTTACTGTAGTTTTCAGGGTGTGTGAAATACAGTAAAGTTTCACTTGTGAAAAGTTCTGTAATTTCAATAATGAATAATAAATTAAAATCTTGTTTGCTTTGGGTAGGTTTACATCTGATGAAACAAGTAATTGAGATACTTAGATAAAACACTGTGGAACAGCTTAGTGTTACTGTAGATTTCCTACTTTTAAGTACAAAAATGGCATAATAAGAAAATTTAGAATGTGTTGCAAAGTCCCCAAAAGACAGCAAATATTTAAGAAATAGAAAAGCTTTCAGGAAATTAAATAGGAGAAAGTAAGTCCTATTCTATATAAAATGCAAGGTGTTTTTTATATGCCTGTCTACAGGCTTACTTTCTTACAAGCAGATTCCAAAATACAGTGGCAGTGAAAAGGTTGTCAGTGCTTAACTCCTTGGTGTAGGTTTGGAAGTCAGGGGTTTTGGGAATAATTTTAGATTAGTTACTACTTACTGTACAAACATGTGGTTTGAGTAAGCAGATAACAAGTATGTAATCAACTCAAACTATAATAATTTCTTCTTTAGAAAAAGGGAGTTTGCTTAATGACTGCAGAATTATTTTCCCCACCCAACCATTCTTTGTCAATACATTTTTGTAGATCACCTTCTTAAACACCCAGATCTAAGGGAATTGGTATTACATGTATGTAAGTGTGCATTTTAACTTAATAGAGTAGGAAGGTTTTTATTGTTTTTTGTTATCTTTTCCCAGTGGAAATGCTTATGAACAAAATACACCACTGTCAAAGATAGTTTCTTATTTTAGCTGAGGTTCAGAAGCTGTAAGCCCATTGACAAATATTTCTTTCTCTTAACAGGCGCACTAGGGACTGCACTGAGTGTGGTTCATAGTGAGATGGATCACAAAAGGAGGTTCCAAGGCAGCTGGTGACTGAGGAGGGCAAAAGGCAGTAGTAGAAGCCATTGTAACCTAGGAAAGGGTTCAGATACAAACAACTGCCCTACAGCTTGGTGGCTTTCATCACCATTTTATAGAAAGGACCATCCTGTTGCTTTTTTGGTGGCAACAAATAGTCATTGCTTGTGAACTTCCCGAATACACAAAGGTTTCTCAGCAGCAGTGCTGATAAAAAATATGAAAACTCTCTGTTTTGCTTTCCAGTGTTCGACAGTTTGCATTAGAATTGCTGGACCTGAAAGTTGTTACAGTAAAATGCTGCCAGCTCCTTTGCCTCAAAGATGCTGCTGCTTAACTTCCACACTTGCTCCCTAGAAGGACCAGCAGAGCTGACTGTGCCCTGTCATGTCTGTTCCCGCATGCAGTAAAGGCAGCCTCTCCTTCCTCTCGCTGCATTCCTGTGGGAAAGAGACAAGGGGAGAAACAGATGGACAGGAGTCGCCTGCTGTCACCTCCTGCCTGCCCCTGGTAGGAGTTTTCCTCAGATAGGGATATTGGGAAGTGATAGGAGCTGTGGTACACAATAAAGTGATGGGAACCTGGGCCTGGGTTGAGCTCTTGCTGCAGCACAAGGGGCCATGGTGACACTGGGCTGCTCTTTTGGTCACTGTAGGCACCTCTGCGAGCTCTGGAAGAGGCAGGCTCTGTCCTCACCTGGGCGTTTGCCTAGATACCCCGTTTGGGCAGCTGTTTGAAGAAGGGGAAAGACAAGAAGACAAAGGATAAATGGAGAAGCCAGATTTGAGTGCGGCAGTCACGGAGAGAGAAGGCNCGGCACCGGCACCGCCCGCAGCCCCTGCGGCACTCGGGGAGCGCTCACAGCAGACAGCTCTGCCGGTCCGCAGCCGCCGCCAGGATGAGCAAGGGCATCTTGCACACGCTTAAAACGAAAAGAGAAGTAAGTTTGCCCGGGGGGTCGGGGAGTGTGGTACCCGCCCGCGGGGAGGGATGCGGGGGGCTCGGGCGGCTGCACCGCGGCTGCCACTTGATTTCCCGAGGAAATGGGACCAGCGTAAGGTTCATGTATTAAAAGTGAGGTGTGGAGAAGGGTAATATAGCGGTAAAAGTGAAATTCACATATTAAGAGTGAGGTGCTGTAAAGAGTAATTAATGTACATGAACGGGTAATCCCTCCTTAGTTCTGTGTAACCCTTGCTCCCCCTACTCGTGGGTCTGTAGCCGGGACATAAGTTCAGCTCTTTTCTCTATTTTATCTTTCAGCTCATTCCCCTGGCTGGAATAATTTCCTTTGCAGCACTTGGGGCGTTCTCTTTTTGTCTCCATTCCCTGTTCCGCAAATCTGATGTGATGTAAGCAAAAACTTATTGTTTAGAGCTTACCCTAACCTTTTTTTATTCAACCGAGTATTTGACATCATGTTTTACACCATAAAAAAAAAATAAGCCAGGTGCATGCATGTTCCAGAGTATTGGTAATGACCGAAGTATCTGGAGATTGTAAATAGTGAAGAAATTAACTTGGAGTGTAGTCCAAGTTATTTCCTAACTTTTGATTTAATAATTATATTTTTTCTTTGATTTAGTTATTAGAAGTTTTAAATGTTCTAATCAAGAATTTAATATAATCACATAGGTAGATGAGATGCACATATTTTGCAAACAGGCTGTTGAGTTGTATATAAAGAACAGCATTTGATAGTATTAACTTAAGATAGTATTCCAATGGCTTGGCTAATAATTGGAGCCAAATCCTATACTCTTCAAGCTTTGGGGAGTTTATTTATTTATTATAAAGTGATTGGAATAGGCATTTTAACTGTCAGGGTAAAAGTCCCCTTACTTTGTGTCTTTATTCAGTTTTGGTTTTTCAGCTTGCTTCCCTCACAATGATATGTGAACAGGGCTGGCTTGCCTGATGCTTTGGAAGCTGCAAATAAAGCAAGCCACACTGATTGCTATCCAGATTTTAAAACAGAATGCCCAAACCTGTAAACTTGTGTTTTAGGGAACTCCTTACTTAAGTGAATAGCTCTACTGACAATAGGCTGCTCATATGAAAATATATGCAAGGACACACCTTAAAACATAATACCTGTTTTATCTTCTTTTAAAGTATTCACAAGATTGGCAGCCCAGAACCATGGGAAACTATTGATCCTGCCAAGCCTCAGAAGGTAATTTTTATGTATAATATATGTATAAATAGCATAAATTTCCACCATAATGGATTCCTTCTTTTAAATGCCTAAGAACTAGCAAAATATGAATGAGGAAACAAATGTAAAGCTGATGTATATCTAGTTAAAAGTAGAAACAAATGCTTAATTCATTACTTTATGTCTTCACCGTATTACCTAATGATAGAGATTCAGCTGTTACCCTGTAGGTCTGATGTTGAATTTATGCCGAACTTCTGGTTGTTGTCCTATGTCCATTCCCACCCCAAACATCCATGTACTCAATTAGATTAATAACAGTGGAAATCTGGAGTATAGAGGAAGTGCTGTTTACCCTCACCTTGTTCCTGAATTACAGAATTGAGTAAGAATGTTTGAGTACTGCAGCCTGAAGGAAAAATACCTTCATTTGATAGAGCAGCTAGGATAAGGAAAAATAAAATTGTTTGGCATTATTACTTAATTAAAATCCAAGCGACTTTGTTCAACAAATTATTGTCTTATCAGCTGCATATTTCTGAAAGGAAAATGTAAAACCACTAGAACTTCTTCATCAATAAACTGATGTATGATACGGGGGGATGTGGGAGTGGAGTAAATGCTCACTGGGATTTTGCTAACTTTCATATTTTCCATTTCTTCCAGCTGTTAACAATCAATCAGAAGTGGCAACCTATAGAAGAGCTGGAAAAGGTCAAAAAGCTTACGAAGTGAGAAGCTTCTGTTGCCTCAAAAAGGTACCCTATGAATCTAGTGGAATCACTTCTGCACAAACTTGACTACTGAAATCAGTGTGCGGAAATGCTTCTGCTACATTTTTAGGGTCTCCCTACATTTTTTTGGACTCTGGATGAGGAGTTTCATGTTGCTTTAGGAGCTGGCATACAGCATCCAAATAGTCCAAAAATCTGACTCAAAATATTAATTTTTAATAGGCATTTGATGTAAATTGTTGAATATTCACATGGTAGTTATGGATCGAAAAAGCCTTCACAGTTTTTGAAGAATTTCAGGGTTTGTTTCAAAATACATTCATTTTCTCACTTTATTCATTTTTAATAAAAAAAATTCTAAATTTATACATTTCATGTAAATTGCCCAAAAGCCTTTCTAAATTCCTGGTCTGCTTCCTTTCTATACAGTATTTCAATGCTATATAGAGAGCAAAGTCGTAGCCAGAGGATGTCGTTGTATGGCAGCTTATGTGGTCATAAAGTACCCTTACATTCCTTGTCTGTATTAGATGTGGTGATAGTTTAAATCAAAACTTATGTTCTGCTTCAAATACTGAAACTTACCCACTGAGGAGTCCATTAGGTTATTTAAGGGTGGATTTGAGACTGCAGATTTAGAACCTAAAAACCTAAGAGTTAAGCATGGCTAGAAGGGAAATGAAAATAAGGTAATTTCTGTTGTATTTAAATATTGCTCATTATTAATTTTTTTTAAAGTTACTAGAACTAGAAAACTTGCATTATCCAAAACTACATAGTGTCAATTTCTTCTTTTTGTGCGAGGTTGTTCAAGTGTGAGCTCCAATGTACTGCACAATTAACAATATTTTTAAAGATTTCTACATGCTGTTAGGAATATCTCCTTTATCAAATAGAAACTAACAGGTTAAAATGAGAAATGATTCTATGAAGAGACAGTTTCTCTTTAAGCTTCTGTGTGTTTGCTTATGGATTGGCCAGGGAAAGAATGTAACGGGCAGGCTCCCAATAAATTCATAAGACAATAAATGCATCCAATGGCAGAACAGTCCTTTTGTAGATATTTTCTGTATGTGCCTTCTTCTGAGCAGTTTCCCAATCTGTTCCACAGTTTCCTTTGCAATGGATGTTCAGAATTCATATTACTTTCTGTGAGGAAGAAAGCAAAAGTGAAACAACTGCTAATTGGAAAAAGTCCCCTTAAATGAGTAATAGTCAAGTGCTTTAGGTTACTCAGCTGCAGTAAAGACAAACTTCAGTTACAAAAGCTGTCTCCTGAATTCCCAGGTAGTTTGGCTTCAGAAGCTTTATGTTTTCTTCCACTGAGGAAAAAAATAGTTTAAATGTTGCATAAATATTTGTTTATCAAGTAAGGATGACTCAGCAGCATTTATGTTTTAGAGTGAGAGGACCTACTAGTCTTCAGAATAAGCCCTTAGCTTTCATTTTAAGGAATGACATTACAAGAAGATTGGATAGCACAGAACCACAAAAATACAGTGCTCTGAGGAATACAAGTTTTAAGGATTTTAAAACAGAAAATATTTTAAAATATTTCTCTGTATTCCCGTATTTCTACTGGACTGTACCTAAAACAAAGTGCTGTGCTCTGAGTTGATGCATTAATTTAATGAGTTTGTTCTTCAGTAAGCCAGTTGTTTGGTCTGCAAATACTGTGACCTAAGTATCTGTCAACATTGAGGAAATAAGTGTAAGTAATTTTTAGTTAATTTTTGTATTTAGCCACATTTCAGTGATGTTTCCAGTAGCACATTAAGCAGTGTGACTGCTATCAGTCACAGGTTGTTGTTTCTCTTATCCTGTCCTGAAGCATAACAGCTCTGGTAATAAACTGTTTTGCTTTGTTAGCTGTTTTGTTTTTCTTTATTAATATAGATTTTTTGGGGGAGGATTTTCACACAATATAAGAAATCAAAACATTTTTCTGGAATTCAAAAAGATTATGAATATTGTTAAAGTTCTTGGGAGTTTGTGTCATCTCTGACTGTCCCTAAAAATCTGTTCCCTGCATAGAGGAGAATTTTTTCTTAAAAGTAGAATACACCAAGGGCAATTACTGTACCTCCCCACTCAGCTACTCAATATAAACCTATAAAACAATATACAAATTATTTCCTTGTTCCACAAACAGGGAAGATTCAATTGGCTGAATTTTATGAACTGATGTTTATGAGAACAGTAAGACTTCCCTGATCTGTGCTATGCAAACCCATGAGTTTTTATTCCATGAACAATTTAGAGGCTATTGGAATAATTCAACAACTTTCTTATTTCTCTCCATTCTGTTCTCTCCCGTTTGACTCCTACTCCATTCTGTTCTTGGTTTTGGTTTGGGTTTTTCGGCTGGTTTTGGCTTTTTTTTGTTAACAATGACTATCTTTGCTCACTCTAATTAGTGCGTTTCCATGGAACTATATCACTTCTGAATTTCAAATTAACTACAAAGCTTAATAAAAATGCTCACTAGCTTGTTAGAGTTTCAAATATAGGTTAGAGACCATTAGAATTGTGGTTTAATAGTTCTAATCACTATAAGAAATTCATCATTAGAATCTATGGCCATGCTTTTCCAACTTTTTCCAAGTAGTCTATTTGTAAACAGCTTTCTGGAAGAACAGAAGAATAGAAGGTTGCTTTTTGCAGTGTACATACAATGAGCTAGTATTTTTTGTAATTACAGTAGTACTTTAAGGCCTTAAAACTGCAGGTCTTGTGGTGTTGTGATTATCAGAGAGCTGTGTTGAGTTTTTTAGTTTCTTTGCATGTGATAGCCCCAGTATCAGCATTTCTCCTTCTGACCCCCTGCATTTCTCTGCTACAAGGTGCTATTAGTGTAGTTCTGCACTCTCTGGTTACTTCACTGGTGTGTGAGCTTTCTGCAAAAAATAGTAACTTACAGAGGGGCCTGATGCAACTGTTGAAGGAAATGGTTCATCCTGCAGTTGTCTGCCTCAGTGCAGAGGGTGGGTGAACCTAGGACTAGCTGTGGAAAACAAACAAGAGTAATGGGAATGATTCACTGAATCCAGCCAATATTTGGTGTTGGGCACTTCCCAAAAAAGCTTTCAGATTAAACAAACAGGGCACAGTTTTCATTTGCTGTCTGAAGCCTTTGCTGTCCAGCACATCCCTGCCATACAGGGGCACACAGACAATGAAATCCCATAAAAAGTGTAACTGAAATAGAAATAAAAGCAATGCTGCTGGCCTGGCCTTGGGCACTGTGGTTGGACATGGTGAGTGTTGCCCTTCAGGTGCTGATGTGAACGGGGAGCAGGCAGCTTGTTTGCCCAAAGCTCTCTCCATCAGGAAGCAGCCATCACAGTAAGGGCACCTGCGAGGCCGTGAGCTGACACCACATCCGAAGCACCTTTGCCTGTGTGCCTCGCCCTGACCAAAGATCACACACCCTCACCACGGCTCTACCAACCCTATTTATGCTGGACCTTGCCCAGATGAACGAGGGATTTGGTTTCATTATCTTTTACTTTTAGATAATTTTGTTGTGCATACATTCTGGCCAGAGAAATTACTGGAGAGGTGCTGCCCTTCTTCAGGGCTCACCCAGGACGTGTGAGGGCCCCTCACAGCATGGGGAGCCCAGGGCCTGGGACAAATTTCACCCTAAGGAGTGAGAGCTGTCCTGCAGCATCACCACAGCACCTGTGTGGGGACTGAGGGCCGTGTGAACAAGGTGTAACAGTGAGGGTAGCAGGGCCCTAGCTGGGAGCCCAAGAGACGGTTTGAGTATCAGGATATAGGCCAGTACTGGCCTTCACTGCCAGGTTACCAAATTAATTTAAATAAACCCTCGTCTCTTAGCAGTGGGGGCATGAAAAAGGGTTTGGTTTGGTGTTGGTTTTCACGTTGTTTAAGACTTCCAAGGTCTGGCCCGGTGCATCAGGCCAGCTCTGTGGCCTCTGTGTGGGGGTTGTGACACTGCACAGGCTGTGTCCGGAGTCCCTGGAGGTGTCTGGGGTGCCCTGGCTGGCGCCTCTGTGTGTGCAGCCCCGTGAGCAGGCTGGGCTGCCTGGTGACAGCCAGGGCCGGGGTGCTGGGCTGGCAGGTGTGCTCCTGTCCTGGCTGACAACACCATTTCTACTGCTCATGGACAAGGTCTGACGGTGTGTAACGTTCCCTAAAAGGTCTGTGTAAATAACTTAGACTTCATCATGCAACATTTTTAAGATAAAGCAAGTCACTTTTATGACCTTCTTGCCAAAAAGTTTAAAAAGTACTTGTGAACATCTGTTAAAATTCAGATAGATGTGCTTCCACTTTTACTGGCTGTCAAGCAGTAGAAAAATCACTTCAACTTGAAATATTTGATATAGAATATTTCTAGACTCTGGTATGACTTCCTTGTAGCCACTCACATCGTCCTCCCTGTTTTCTATTGAGACTCATTTCTTTTTTCATTTGTTGGCACATATTTTCTTCTTGCCAAATCTCCTTCTGTCTCACCCATCAAAACAAACACATCAGAAAAACTTAAATTTTTCTTGGCCTAATTTATTTCTACTATTACTACTGTTTATTGGTACACCTGCACTGTGTTCTAGAAAGTTACATATCAAATGAGTAGATCAAAATATAGTTAGGCTGGTGGTTTAAACTAAGAAATTAAGTAGAGAAGGCCCTGCTTGTAATGCTTGCTTTCCTTCTCCCTCTTTCCTCTTCTGCTTTGCTTTATTTATGCTGATGGATTGTAATAAATGCATCATGGGGGAAAAAAAGAGCCTTACTAATAACAGTAAGGATATATAGACTGTAAACATTTCAAGAAGAAATCTCTGTATTTTCATTATGTGCATAAATAAAAGTACTTTAAAATTGTCTTTCCATTTATTAAAAAAAATGAAGCACAAATTTGGGCCATAGACATAAGCATGCATTATCTTTCAATAGACTCACATAAAAACATTTGCAGTTTTTCTTTGGATTTGTTGACAAATTAACATTATGTTGGTATGTAGGGTCCATTCCACTGAAAGCTCTCTCTAAATTATGCTGCTGCAGAAAAATAAAGGCCATATCTGCTAATAATATTATGGGAGGCTCTTGCTCACCCACTTCTATCTAGATAGCTTTTGTTTTGAGTGAGGGCTGTTCTGTTACTGAAATTCTGTTCATCTGGTTGTTTCTTTGCAGGTAAATGGTAAAATAATTTGTTCGTGTTGTGTAACTCCAAACTTGACGTGGTCTGGCAGTTTTTAATCCTAAGCACTATAAATCATCGTGATTCCTGTGGCCTGGCAGACTCTGATAGTGTCAGTCCAGGCAGAAGCTGTGAAACTGCTTTTTTTCATTTGTGTATTTTCTGAGTAATTAGAAGACATCATTTCTGTGAGTTCAAACTCCCTTAGCACTTACTCAGCCAGATCTGCTGACTTCACTGATCCTAAGTGTTGATGAAGCAGGGGAAGGAGATGATAGCTCTTGAACTTGGGACTTTTATCACAGCCATTGATTTTTTAATCAGAATTCTCTGCTGAAGGGCATGGGAATTCTGCACAGACATTGCTGTTACCAGATGATGGTAAACTGAGGATCTACAGGCTCTGGAGGATAAGTCTTTAGGATACAGCACCAAAAATAGACTGTGGGGACCAGAGCTCTGTAGCAATCCTGTCAGCATGCCATTAAAGCATGCAGTGACAAGGTAGAGCTGCCTGCTTCCCACTTTACGGTTACAGTTCTGTCGAACTCTTCAGTTTTCAAGCCATTTTCTATAATTTTACTCATTTGTACAGTGTTTGGCATGAGACCAGTCTGTTCTGGTACCCCAGAGGTGGACTGTGGGCTCGAGGGCTGCATGAGCCTTTTGCACAGAACTGTATTTTATCTTCAGAAAGTACTGGTGCATGGTGTGAGGTGTAAATGAGGAACACTCACCTCCCCACTAGATTATAACAGAGATTGTCAACAGCACAGTGTTAGTGAAAACTGTTGCAGTATTGTATCCTGTGTGAATTTTTCGTTGCAAGGTTCTGTATTAGCTGAGAGGTCAGAAAGCCACACAAGTCTGAAAAACTTCTTGCATATAAATAAATGTATTCAAGCTTTGGCAAAACTATCACATTCTTGATTTCCTTTTGGGTGTCACTTCTTCAATTGAATTAAATGTATTTCCAGTAGGCAGGTAACTAATAAACACCATCCTTTATCTGATGCTGCTGTTGCACAAACAAGGAAGTAAATGCAAGTCCTGATCCCTGATAGTAACAGAAAAATCTTATCAATTTGCCCAAGAAAAGCAAAGTCATCCACTGCTAATAAATCACTGATTCACTACATTAAAACAAACAGAAAGGTGGATTTTTATTGAAGCTGTTAAAACTGTTTCATTTAATGATGCACCTTTCCCTTCTGAGGTGACTTCTTCTAAAATTCAGTAAAGCCTAAATATTTTTGAAGACTCTTAGCACTATGCTGCCTGTGCTGTTAGCATTATTAAATATGTTAGCATTATGCTGCCATTACTGTGTTTAGTTTTCTTCTTGGGAAATGCTTTGAATGAAACATGCTATGGTCAGAAAAAATTACTTTGTCTTCACAACTGCAGTATCCACCTTACTCCCAAAAGCAGAAATCTGCAGCACAATCCTAGTCATAATGATTTGCAGTTCTGGTCTTGCCAAACTCTTGGTCACACTTTCAGTGTTACAACAGCATGTTGTACAAAGTAGATGAAAAAACGTTAGTTTGAAGTTAGGTGAATGTTTTTATACTGATTTCAGGGAGGCACGGAATTAATACAGTGAAAACTGTAGTGGTTGTGTATATGTAGTAGTATGTGTTTTTTGAAAATTCTCTCTCTTCTTAAGAAAAGTTAAAACATTTAAGAACTGGGCATGTCTCTGCTCAAGTTCCTGTATTTGTGTTAGTTCAAAGAGGAAGCTTTCACACTACCCAAAACAGGGTGTTACAAGGAAGTTTGTGTTTGAGGATATACTGTTGAGAGTGTCACTTCTCAGTAGGTGTAAAGGGCACAGGTGTACACCCTCTGTGGTAAACAAAAATTACCTTCAGAGTCATAGATAGATTCCCTCAATAAAGAACCAAAAAGAACTTTCCTATCTGCTTCTAGAAATCCTCACAGTTGTGTGGCTGGCAGTGCCATGGGTGTAACATGCATTCCTTAAGGAATAGTACAGCACAGGGGTATTGCTGTAGCTGCAACACATTTGTTGAAGCAAAGTGTAATCAGTTTCAAAAAGCAAAAGCTAAGAGAAGTTCTTTACTTACTGGGCTTTTTTCTTCTTCACTAAACAGATAAACCAAAGTATGGCAACCCAACAAAGAAGGGAGATGGGGGCAACACTCCAATATTCTTTTTTTCATACAGTAATGAAAGTTTGTGGTGTAGGCTAGACAGGTAAAACATACCTTGTTTAAGAGAAAAATGACTGTAAAACCATCAGATGCCTTAGTTGAACTGCACAACAGATTAATTAATGCTGCAGTCTGTAAAGGAAATTGGTATTTACTTCATTTCTGACCAGCACAATTTGGTGCAGATACAGTACGTGCTATACTTGGTTGCATGGTAATGTAATGGAGTCTAATGTTTCCCAGTTGCTATCTGCAGAACCCACATGATCTGGCTTTATGTTTCTTCTCTCCTTCCTTTTTTTGTACACACACACACCTTGTATCATAAACAAAATATGAACTCTTAAAAAAATAAAATTTAAAAAAAAAATCCAAGCAAACAACCCTGCAGTATGAATACCCCTACTCAGCCATAGCAGGTGGTGGGTTCTTTAGTAGGATTTAATTTTGTTATTACTCCAACTCCGTGAGCAGCTTCCTTCGAGCTCTGACAGCTAAAATTAGGAACTACCTCTTCTCTTGATCCTCTCCTCAGAGAATCTCAAATGTAGTAAGTCTATGGAAGAAAAATATTCTGCTTTCATTGCTGCTTTACAAAGACAGTTAATAGAGTTAACGTAACGAGATATGCTGCGTAGCTATTCACAAGTGAGCGTATCTAAAACATATCTTCATTTACAGCTAACTGCCCATGAACCTTTAACTTTTGATAAGCAGAGAGTTCATTTCCTTTGAATTTTCTATTGTATGACTTGAACTTCGCACTGTGGCAGGTTGAGGAAGCTAGGTTGCTCAAAAACCATCCTCATTTATTCCATCTAGGTTCTATTTAAAGCAAATAGAAGGAAAGAAACCAGTGTGTAACTGGTTGGGTAATTTCTGTTTCCAGTTTAAGGTGTGTCTTCTGCAAAAGCTTAGAAAATACAAAATTGCTTAATAGCTTGAAGAAATGAAAGAAGACTTTACTGGAAGGAAGTTGTGGTTCTGAGTTCATCATCCTCTGTCATCTGTATTTTCTCTCTCTGAAGTCTCTTCAACTAAATCCAAAACCACCATTGTACTAGCAATTACAACAATATTTGACATTTATAATTGTACCTGCTTAGTTTGAAACAAAATTGTTTCCCTCAGTTTATGTTTTTGATTGAAAGTGTCCTCTGATTCTTCACAAAAAAGCAGAGTCAGCAATGTTTCAGATGGCAGCATCTGTTGTCCTGGAAACATGAACCCCAAAGAAGGAATACTTATTTTCATAGAAACAAAGGGCTTGCTCATAACTTACCTTGTTTACATTAATGAATATAATATTTTCTAATTACATTTCAGGTATCTGTAGCCTCAACTGATTTCTACTCATACGATTGTTTTTATTAGATGCTTGTAACTGGAGGAAGGCACTGGAGCCCGCATTCCATGGTATTTACCCGTATATGCCTTCAAGAAGTATCTAAACTCCTTCCCAGTAATAGGTTAGCCAATCTGTGCTAGGTATGTGCTTTTCCTTATCGCATCCATAATGACGTTAAATCCCCTCTGTTATTTTTAGGAAAAAAATAAGAGGGTTTGGTGGGGGCTTATTTTAGGTTGGGGTGGTGTTTTGGAGTTTTTTTGTTGTCTCTTTACTTACTAATGAGACATTTCTAGAATGTGTAACGAAATATATTCCCTTGCCCGCGGGAAGTCTCCATGGCTCCCCTCAGCGCGCAAGTCTTTGTTAACGCTGGGAGCGCTGCGCCATCGTCTGGAGAAGTCGGGAACGGCCTGGAAAGCTCCCAGGTGAGGGGAGTCTTTGTCCCTACAGGTGTGTCAGGCTTTTCCTCACAGCCAGCTT
The DNA here is from genome assembly GCA_013399195.1 of Dicrurus megarhynchus. Taxonomy (NCBI): domain Eukaryota; kingdom Metazoa; phylum Chordata; class Aves; order Passeriformes; family Dicruridae; genus Dicrurus; species Dicrurus megarhynchus. Next base: position 822,736 of record VXAD01011334.1, on the reverse strand, counting down.
GGAAACGGGAACACGAGAAATCTGTAAAAAAAATGCAGAATAATTGTATGCTACGTTGAAATATGGGTCATCATCTTAACTATGAAAATGTTTGTTTAGGGTGTTTTTCTCAAAAATTCTGTTTTGAATTTAAAAGGCCAGACACTAGACTTAGCTAACTGGTTTAATAAGTTCACGTTTCATCAGTTTATTTAGGGATTTATTAAATAATTTCTTTGTGTGTGATTTAAGAAAAAGAAATAGGAAGATTGCAGGGACTTGGCTGCTCTTAATGCACCTGTGATGAAAGCAAATTTTCAGTCTGCTTGCCATCTGGGTCCTTTTATTTATTCATCAGCTGAACTAAAAATCCCTGTGTGTATCAGTACTTAGTTTACTAAACACATTCTGGACAGACAGCACTGACTGGTTTCACGTACCCTCATGTACTTGCTGATAATGGTCCTGGAGAAACAACTTATCTTTTTACCATGTATAATAATAAGGCAATCATGAAGCAGTCCTCTTAAGGATAAAATTATACTTTAGCTTATGAAATGGCTTTTTTTCCCTACACAAATTGATGCCATAAAAGGTGTAAATGCTTCATAGCTGTAATAAAAGCAGTTATTTTGTACTGCATATTTGGTACCGGTCGCTTTCAAACTGTGTGATACTGAGAAAAAACAATGGAGAAAAGGAAAGTAGAGATAAAAGCAAAAATACTCAAAAGAGCAAATAGAATGATGAGGATATCATCATTTTACAGCTGTACACATAGAAGGCAGCTACACATGTGTTTTAAGAGCCGATTGCTGTGGAGGCTGCAGAGCAGTAAATGGAAAGGATCCCTATTTATTCTAGTAGTTTCCAAAGTTGTGCCAGGTATTTCAGAGAATGAAAGAGCATGTAGGGTCCTTCTTAGGGCATTCAGCTGTGGAAAATGGAATAAGAAGAGTAGAACAGAGCAGGATTTGCCAGCTCCAGAGCACAGAGACTGTCAGTGCCCAGCACAATTTGCTACAGAGGGGAGGATGGGGTGAAACTGGAAAGGGAATTAAGGGTGGGGAATGTGGAGAACATTTATCTTTTTTTTATGGTAGAAAGGGAATACAGAGGCTTTCAGATCAGGTCTTTCCTGTGAATTAGCAACTTGGTGGCTGAAGGCCTTTTTAAATCTATTGGTCAAAGAGGACATGACCAGGCAAGGGCAAGCCTGTGGAAAGGACAGAATATGGCAAGAAAACAGAGAGGGAAGCTGAGAGCAGTGGCATAATGCAAAGAGCTGGTGAAACATGCCACTTGAGCTAGGTGTGCTAACTCCTGCAACAGCTGAATGTGCTTGGAGCAACCAGCAAGAAAAAAAACCTCAGCAATGCCATTTTGGATGGATAGAGGGAAATGAGCTGGATATTTCCAGGGGATTGTCCCCTACACTTGAGATCCCAAGGGAACTTCTTCTCTGGCAATGGATTAGTTTATTGGACTAGGAAGCTGCTGCAGTATGTACCATGTCTTTTACCCAACTACCCATCTTTGTTTATTACACTCTTGTAGTTATTTGTAGAGAGAAATAATGCTTTAACAGCCCTGCCCTGTGCAGCATCAGGGCAGTGTCCTCATGAGAGCCCACCAAAATACCTGAACAAAATCCTTGCACTCATTACTTGATGGGTGTCTTTTGGGGTTTTTGGTTCTGTGTCAGAAAATTACTTTTAAATGCCAGCCTACTGCTTTTCTGAGTCATTCTTCCACTTGGGAGTGATTCTGCAAGGAATAGCAGATATGTACAGTAGTAAGATAATTGAAGACCAGATTCAAGTATGACATTTTAAATGGTAATTCTGCTGGTGAAGAAAAAAATGCTGCTGGTATTGAAAAGACAAAATGTCAACACAATTAAAAACAAAAACCAAAACACATAATTGAGCAAGGAAAACATTCAGAAACAAAATATGTTTCTGATAATTTTCTTCTTAGGATAAGAACACTTCAGAAAGGAAGAGTGGGATGTGAGGGTTTGCGGTCTACTCATATGAAAATGTTTTATTGACTCATATGAGTAGGTTGTCAACAAAACTGTATCTGTGCTTCAGAAAAGGATGGGTGACAATCACAGATTTAGAAAGGAAAAACCTTCTCCCGATGTGGACTTTCAGAAATGGCAGAATTTTCTCAGGATTTCATCTGTTCAGTCAGCAAGGGCATTCCAGCACAGCTCTGGAAACCAGGGATACTAGTTGTGGAAACCTGCTCAGATCTTTCAAGTCTTTTGCTGAGAAAGAAGTCCTGTCAAGTATATGCATTTTCATTTCAAGCAGAGGATTTGTTAGAAGGAAAAGAATACTGTACGAGTGTGTAAACTATCTTAGCCACATGAAATAATCTGGCTTGGAAAGACACGAGACCTCATTTATAATAATGCCCCTTTTCTCTAAGCTGATACTGAAAATTATCTTGAAGTATCTATAAAAACTTACTGATTCTTTTATTCTTTATTCTCATTTCATCTTCTGTTGCCTTTTCTCTGAACTTCTAGTCTACAGACCTTGGTAACAAGGACCCCTTAAGGGTGTATGTAGGGTTTCAGGAATATTTTGCCAGTTGCTTTATGGTGATCCTTCACCATGCTTTGTCAGCTAATATTTTCTAAAGTGCAATTATTGTATGTGAAATCACAAGTCTTAAATTGTTCTGACTAAAGACAGAGACTTAATTAATTCTATGTTTAGCATCTGCAAACTGAGTTAAAGTTGAGTGTTCAGACATTTCAAAACACAGCTGCCCGAAGAATCAGATTGCTGTAACAATTCGAAGATGATGAGAGAAATACAAATAAATATTTTATAAGACAATGTGAAGTTTAGTAATTGATTTAATAAAACCCACAATAAAGCAACACACCTTTTTTCTTCAATTAAACAAAGGTATAGTAAATTATTAAAAAACTGCAAATACAATACATGTCTACTGTACTTCAACATCTAATTACATCAACTGTAAACCCCAATTTAATTAAAACCCATTTGAGCATTACTATGTGCAAAATACCTGTTGTTTGTGGTTTGGGGTGTTTTTGCCAATACGTTTGTAAGGATGGGATGCACATTTTTCACGAACTGTGATATGGCTTAATTAATGACAGTGTTTGTATTGCAGCATCACCTTCCTGAGCACGGTGCTGCTTTTCAGCTGCCCGTGCTCCCATGCTGTACACGGGTGTTCCCATTTCTTGCCCAAACAGACACAAACACAATCCAGTATTATGTGCACTTTCTCCAAATTCACAATGTGCTGTCAGTTTTCACCAATAAAAGTTCATCATGTGACCCCTACCTCCAAAAAGGGAAGAAAAGAAGCCAAAATTGTTACCACCAAATGCAGATACAAATCAGCCTGATGAAAATGTGAAACCCTAGCAAATTTTAAAACAGACAATAGCTGAAGTATTCATAGCTGAGTATCACAATAACCTTAACCGGGCAAAAATTTTCCTTTCTGATCCACACAGAGAACTACTTTCCATGTCAGTGGAAGTTCTGCATAAAGATCAAAGTACAGAATAAGCAAAAAATATTTGAAGCCAAGTTCTTCCCATCTTCTGAACTTTGTAGGTGGTATTTTTGCTGCCCTTAGCTTCTTCAATGCCAATGACTTCAGAAGCAGGTTAAATCTGAGCTTGTAGGTGTATGATACATTAGTGTCAAGATTTATTATCTTGTGTACATTCAAAATACAGGGGTTCCACAATGAGGCCAAACTGTTCCACTTGGTGGACTCTGAGCTGTCCAGATGAACACGCAGTCTTTCCAGGTTGCCTCCTCTCTGTAAATACAAAGGGGCCTTTCTGCCGCTGTAGGTTGTTATGATATTGTTGTCCAACACCATTAGGTTACTGAGCTTGCTTGGATTTTGCTTTATTCATAAGCTAAGTAGTGGGAACTGCTATTGCAGTGGCATTCCTGTCAGGATGCTGCCATGCTGTGCTCAAAGCAAAGATGAAAAGGTCAGAGATTGTGATGGATGGAATTGTGCATCTCTAAAACTTCTGCTCCCCACTTTCCTGTTAGATGCACGTATCTGTAGATGGCATTTGAGAGTATTTCCATGTTGAACATCTATCATTTGACTTTTCTTTTAAAACAAAACAATCATGGAAAAATGATCAATTACAGGACATTTATTAATTACAATTAGAACGCATGCTAATCAACTGGCCTTTTAACGTGAATCAAATGATGGTTTAGACATTCAAGATTATTAATAATAAATTCATCTTACAAGTCAAAACTTTGTAAAATAAATAACCTGTTTCTAATGTATAAATCCTATTCTAAAATACATTAAAGATAACTGATCACTTAAAACACTTTGGGTCCAGTGTTGGGTCTCTAGTTAAATACCAGAAATCTGGGCAAGGATCTTCCTGTCTGGATCTCTGAATGCCCAGATTAAAGCTAACTTTCTGGTCTGGGTACAGTAAATTCTGTATTTTGCAGTATCTCTGAAGAGACAGTTTCCACAAGAATTCAACTTAATGTATGTGTTAATAGTTTGAGATACTGTATGAAAATTATTATTGTAAAAATACTGAATAATGAATTTGGGGATCATGATATATTGTGCAACCCTGGTATGATCAGCATTAGAGACTTTTGACTGAAATACTGAATACTTGATGCTCCGTTTGGAGTGCAGGTACTTTGTGGTACGTAATGATTAAAGGACAATATCTGACTGTAATTTGTGAGGTATCTGCAGAGCCACGTTCCAGTTTGTAAACAATAATCCAAAACTAGCTTTGTCTCAAAATCATAATAAATTGAATAAACCAGTACAAGGGAGAGAGTGAAATACATGTTCTGTAGGGCAACCACTGCACTTTTTGCAGCACCAGTTCTCCCTGCTGCATGTCCCATGGTACAAATCCACATATTAACGGTTACTATTGGATAATTTTCATTTTGCATTTATTGCTCTCAGTCTTTGTCTACATAAGGTAAAGAATAAGGCAGCAGTTCCCAAAACATATGAAATTAGGCACTGGAACTCTGACAACTCGCACAGGTTTTGCTCATTTCCTGTTTGTAACTCTGAAGCTGGACAGAGCACTTGTACATTCCAAACGTGTTCAGCAGCAGCTGGCGGGCCTTGGACTGAACGTCCTCCCATTTAGATGAACTACCAGGAACTGGAAAATTAAGAAAATAATTAATAAATTCACTCCGTAAGAAACCTGGGCAATCCAAATGTTCTCAAACTTGTCACAGTGTCACTGATTAGAATACTTTTTGCTCCACTCGTTTATTAATTTAATATTGTCCTTATGGTCACTGTGTAATCTCTCTTTATTATTTTACACCTCTCTTGACAGAACCCTGTGTGTGTCTGACACTTCCCCCCCAAAAACCTGAGCTTTCTTACTCAGAACTGATATTCGTAGTATAGTTAGCTGTCTGAATCAGCACATGTTTTGGCAAAACATTTCTTTTTCATATATTAGATTGATCCACATTAGAACCTCACCCTTTCTTTCTCTAAACACGTGAGAAAATTTCTGAGGAGAAATTTTGTGTTGCTTTTTTTCCCCCTACCCAAAGAATCTGCATTGGGCATTTTGGTATGAATCTATTTTATTTGCACGATTTTCATTTACACCACGTGTTTCTGAGCCAAGGTATTCTATTCCTTGCTTTCTTTTTGTATTCTATTTCATTTCGTAAATCTACAAAACCAGGGTTAGTAGATTTTCTTTCCCCAGAATGATTATTTCTTGGTTCAACTTAAATAACAATATGAAGAGGAACTACACTTGGATTTAATTAAGAATTATGCTATCCAGCAGCTTACCTAGTTGCAAGTGGACTATGGCAGTTGTTTTTCCTGCAGTGAGAGACCAAACATTTAAATCTTCTATAGAATAAACATCTTCAATTTTCATCAAGTCTTCCTTGATGCGATCCACATTTAAGTGCCTTGGAACTCCTGTGATACCAAACATGAGATAAAATTAATTCTGTCTTCTGCAAAGTCTCAGTAGCCTTTAAACTGCCATGACACATCTCAGTGTCCAAAAAATTAGAATTTGTGCTGTTGGAAGTGATTAGTAACTTCCATGTTATCAACAGAAAATAATATGGAAATGGGCCTGTTAAGTCCAGTATGGATACAGACGTCGTACAGGAATTGCAGTGCTGTCTCAACTGGAATCTGTCCTGTCCAGAATCCACTCTCTGGCAACAGCCAATGTTAGATCCTTTGCAATGACATAGTCTTGCTGACAACTTTACTGCAGCTTCTAACCCCTAGTAACTGCTTAGGCCAGACTCTAAGGTCAAAATCTGTTAAAAAAAAAAATGCTAGGGCCCGTCTCCTGAAACTTCTCTTCAGGTACCTGGTATCATGTTCACAGGATACAGTAATCCACGTGCAGTGGTCACCGCAGAGGACTGTGTCTTACAGTGTGTCATCTCTGCAAATCAGAGATCTAGTCCTTTAGGTATTTTCACCTCTGTAACTTACCACCACCACCCTTTATCTGTACAAACGGCAGAATCAAAATTTTAGATGATCAACATGGCTCAAAAATTAATACAAGTACTGAATAAACTCTTTCTGAGTAGTTTTGATTCTATAGTAGCTTTTATTGCTTATTTTCTAGTTTTATGGAGTTTCTTTTTACATACCATGAGGAGTTCAGCCACTTGCTTCTCAAATTTCTTCAGACTTTTTGGATGACTTCTCTGAACCTGGTGCCTTACTGTCTCTTAAATTATGTTAGTTCCAGTACTACCTCTTTTGAAAGTTCAGTGTCTAGGATTGTCTCATATGAAACAAAATTTTCCTTCTAGTGGAGACCATCAAAAATTATTTAGCTGATAAATAACTAGCTAACTGTCTGGTATTTGTACAGCTTTCTTTTTCCCAGGAAAAATGGACTTAAATTCTCGTATCTACATCGCACTAGTGATGGGCTTCCATTCTGCCTTATAGCTTTATAGCAAAAGCTAGAATCTCATTGCTTGTGTTGGATAGCTATTTAATTTTTTAATTTAGCATTCTTAGTATAATGAGGAAACTTAAGTTAATACCAAAAGTTGATACAACTTCAAGGGCCTTGGTGTTGCAGCAGCAGTTTCCAGTACAAACACAAGTCCATTTTCTGGAGATCCTGAATTTGAGTCGGAAAAGTTCCCTAGCATGCATAAAGCCCATGTATCATCACTTTCAATGACATCATTAATTTGGAGATTTTTATGACAACTGGGATACCTATGCAAACAGCTACAACTCAAAACATCTGGAATCTGATACTTCATTAGTTTGACTTATCTATTTTCTTCAGCTAAATCTATTGCCTTGGAGCTAATTGAGGGTTCTTCAGCAAATTTCATCATTTCTGCCTTCTCAGTGAACTTCCACTTAATTTGATTTTTTTTTTTTTTAATCTTAAGTGACAGCAAAAGCACTTGACTGAAGATTCTGAGGTTTCTGATTTAACCTCATAATATAATAAAAATAAAGTCAATAATAATTCACATGAAAGAGTTAGGAATGTGCAGTTAAAACCTAGGATTTTTCTCCCAGCCCTAACATCTTCACTTTCATAAAGTAATAGTACTAGATTGAGCAGTAATAGTTGGCATGTAAGCTATGATAAAGCAAAGGATGTTGCTGACATGTTTCCTTCTATGTCACACGAGATAAGATCCTTCAGCCTGTGTTTGGCTTATTCTTCCCTTCTGTTTTTCTTCTTTTTACACCACTCTTAACTTGCAGCTTCCCCTATGGGAACAGTAGATACACACAAGTAATTCAAAGTAATGCACTTGTGGGAAAGGGGAAAACAGAACAGGCATGAACCATGTGTCCAGCCATTTACCTAAGCTTGCTTCCTCCTTTTACCTGCATTCACATTCACTTTAACTGTAAAAGTAATTAAAGTGAGAGTGTAGAACTGAGTCTGGGCTAATGTTCATTTAGCTGAGAGTCACTGCAGACACACAGGAAAGTTCTGTACATTTCACTTCCCCATCTCCTGATGGTAAAGAGTGTGCAGAGATAGGACTTGTGTTGTTCTGGCCAAGTCAGACATCTAAAGACTGCTGCAGTTTAGAAGAACCATAAAGAACCACCAGACTAAAGCAGCACCAACACAGACAGATCTCCAGGCACAACCCAGTTAGAGACGGTGATCATGATGTCAAGAAAGGGCCAGTGCTCACTGGTATTTGGCATGTAAGGTACTGCTGGCTGGGCACAGATCTTACCTTCCAGAATAATAACTCCTGTGTCACACAGAATTCGAATTGTTGTAAAAACCACCAGTATGGAAAATACATATGTACATATAGGATCAGCAATCTTGTATTCTGGCTGCAAGGGAAATTTCACAATGTCAAAGGATGTATGAAAACAAGCTCCCTTACAAAAATGGGAATCAGAAAACACAATTACTTCTAGTTCCAAATCTTATTAATATTTTTTTTTGTTTGAATAGTTAGAAAATACGTAATAGAAACAGTTTTGCTTATTTTACGTGAATGTATGAAGCTTATCATAAAGCATCACAGATATTTTTAATAACTTATAAAAACAGGACCCTTTTTACTTTAATCACCAGAGCTGAAATGCCAAGAATTCCCCCGTGCCTCCAGGAGAGGCCCTTCCTTACCTTAAAGCGGATGATGTAGGCAGCTACGAGCACCCCGATGCTCTGGACCAGGTCCCCCAGGGCATGGACAAACGCTGCTCTCACGGCCAGGCTGCTGTGTCCATGGCTGCTGCCCTGGGCTGTGTTTGGGGAGTTTGGCTGAGGTACGTGAGAGTGAGGGTGGGAATGGGAGTGGGAGTGAAGGTGGCCAGATTGATTCAGCAAGAACCCCATTCTGAAAGTGGAAGAAGAAAAATGCTTCAAGAAACAGGCTTTAGGGTCTGTTGGGTAGGGAGGATTTGTTGGTGTTTTTCATTTTAAACCAAGTAATTGAAAAAGTAGTATTCAGTGTAATTTCTTGTCTTATTTATGAAAATTCAGAGGTCCAGCAAAATTACATCCCAAGAGAAAGTTACAGGCCATGAACGAATTAGCAGCTTATTCAGAAATACATTTACGAGTGTTAATGGAGAGAGAGATCTTACATTAAGTTAACTGCAACACCGACGGCTGCTGTGATGAGCATGATATCACCATTTATTTCATAGTCCATATGGATAGTTCTCTGAACAGCCTCATACAAGAGGAATGCCATAAGGATATAGACCAGCAGTACACTAATGATGGCTGACAGTACTTCTGCAAACAGAAAGGAAAAAACATTATAAAAATGTGCCTCAGATCCATTTCTATTTCCAGATTAGAATATGGACAGGGCCTTGTTTTAACTACTTTATGCATATTATACCTAATATAAACTAACAAGTTGTGTGGCAAAAAAAAATTGTAAAGTAGGATTAACCAATGGAGTTTGTTCTAATCTACTCCTTCACATGTCCCTGTCATCAGTATATACCTCAAATTATGTTTTCTCTGAAAACTTCTGCACAGGTGATGATCCTGACTTCTTCAGACAACCCAGAGCATTTGCCTGAGAAGTCGCAAGCAAAGGCCCTGTCCAGGGGTGAGGAGGACAGGGGATCTCAAACATCACCAGTCCACCCACAATAAGAGAAACAAAAGTTTTAAGGTCCTACCATAAAGAAAATAGGTACTTCCAAATGGGTCACTAGATTGCTTTTATCATAAACATACTTTTACCCTCTAGCTTCATATTCTGAAAACTATTGCTGTGCAGCAGCTGAAATTTAACAAAATAAAAGCAATACAGCTGACAGAGAAAACATTAGCCCAGTTAACGATTGTCTCAGTTATAAGCAAGTTAATACAGGGCTTTACAAAAAGCACTGGGAAAACCTTAATGCTCACTCCATTGTATTGCATGTAAATCTGCAGCCATGCCTGAGTAATCTGTAATCATTATGCATAATGCTCATTACCGTCACTTGCCAGATGGATCACTGGGATCTCAGCCTTCCTCTGCGAGCTCAAAGATCAGAGGTGGAATTAATTTACTTGGAATTGTAATGGTTGTTCTTCCCCCTAGTTCCACACATGTTGCCCTGATTTCCTCCCCAGTAAGGGCAAAATTCTGCCCTTGGCTATACCATAGCTCTAAGAACACTCATCTGAGAATTGCCTCTCTTCTCCCTCTGCTTCTTGAATCTGTCAGCATGCAGTACAACTTTGGTTACTGCAGATGTCATCTCTAACACAGAAGTGTTTTAATTTTATTTATTGAGTATTACAGAAAAAAAAACCCCATGCAGTTACATCAGCATTTAAATACCACCAAAATCACTTGATCCATACACTGAATTATTAACATCATTATGGGAGAAGACACTCACACCAACGCATTCAGCTGCTGGGTAGTGTGTCAATGCCTGGATGAGGAACAGCATTTCCAGGCAGTAACAAGGCTCTGAAAGGCAACTGTCATATTCTGAACTTATTTCAGAACAACTTGAAAATCCTGGAAACACCCATGCAAATGGAAGTGATCTTTATGAAGCTGGCAACAGCCTTAAAAATACACAATACACTGCTTAGAAGGTTTTCCAGAATGCTTTTTTAAAAACTTGTGAAGCCATGGCATATTAGCATTTATCAGAGAAATAACAGTGTGCTTTTACAATCTAACCCATGTTTTCTGCAATGGAAACCAGTGTTTTCCTTGCAGTTTCTTCCACAGTCACTGTCATGTCAGCATTGTAGATTTGGCTGAGATCTTTCACTTCTTGTGAAATGAACTGTGCACTGTCTCAGTGGACTGTCTGATTCTGTCATTACTAACATTGTCTCTGCAGCAATGGAAAAGTGCCAGGTTCCATATCTATGCTTAAATCTGCTCAGTGTCTTGCTGAAAAGGAGGTATCTGCACTTGGTGGTGAAACTGAACTATTTTTGGCTTCAAGAATTTAATTATTTTTTTCGACATGACTGCAATTTCCATTATTTTGTCTTCACTTTTCTAACCCATTCTTAAATCTGTCAGCTTCCTTTTCACCACTGAAAATGGAATAAAACTGAAAATGGGACTTATATATTATGTATGCAAAGAGAATTCAAATAAATGAAAATTAGTGCTAACTTCTTTCTGGAATTCGACTAGACAACTAACAGGTCTGTTGCTTTTACAAAGCAATGTTTATGGGAACAAGTTTGAAAATTCATCATTCTACAAACTAAAATAACGAGTACCAGAAACATTGTTCATTAGAACGTCTTCATGCCTACTGGATGTATGGATTATCTTAAAACTTAATGCAAAGCAGGTCAGTGATGAGACAGTTCTTGCACATATTCCCAGCTTTAAACAAGTGCTCCACATCTTTTTCTGACAGATGCCCAATCCATACCCTATTTTTAACATCCCAACATGTTTTAACATCTCTCTTGTGAAATTTAAGCTACTGTTGAACTGGTATTATTTGCTGACAAGCTTCTTACATATAGGTTACTTGGAAAAATGTGTTACAATGAGGATATACCCTAGAAACCGCTTTGTTCCATTGCCAGCACTCACTGATGTGTGAAACTGGGCCCTCAGGCCACAGCATTCAGACTGGGTGCCTAAAATCAGGCAAACAAATTTCACAAATGGGATTTTTAAAAAGACTGTGTGTACTAATTTTGAACCATCGCATCTTCTGTATTTTGGGGGTCCCTGGCAAGGCCTTTACTCACTTCCTCTTCCTTACTGCAGCACGGAAACTCTTCTCCCCAGCCCCAGGCTCTCCTCCAGAGAGCTGCACTGCTGCTACTCATGCAGAATGGTTGAAGTAAAAAGGAACTCCTGGAAACTGTGTAGTCCTGCTCAAAGGAGGATCAACTACAGCAGGTGGCTCAGGGCTGCTTCCAGATAAATTTCATGTATTTCCAACTGAGGACACTCCACAACCTGTTCTAGTCCTTGCCCACCTACTGGTACTGGGAGCAGAAAAGGAGGAGCAAGTGGTGCAGAACTGAGAAGCTTTTCTCCTAGGGAGAAGGGCAGTACAGACTAATTTTATGGGCCAGATCTGGCCCATGGACCACCACTGGACCAGTCTGACTAGTATTTTTCCTGGCAGTAAAATGGAAAGAAAAAAATATATAGAAAATGAGGTGGCAGGAATCCTCAGGGATTTCTTCTTTCACATTAATTGAAAAGTCTGCAAAAATTTACAGGACTGAGAAAGATTTTAATAGTTAAGCAAGTTCCTTTTATTCTTTTAAGATACACCCCTGTTTTAATCTAGGCCATGGCATGTTCAATGTATGTGCTATTTGGTTTTAGAAAAATTACAAAGACATATAAACTACCCAAATGATTTTGAAATAGGGTTAAAACATGTATAAATGCTAACAAACATCCTTCTGGAGAGTATGAGCAAATGCCAGGGGCATGCCTGCAAGGTCAGGTTTCAGTATCAGGGGAGCTCCTATCACAAAATTAAAACTTCATGAAAGAAAAGTTTGTAATGGGAAATGCTGGCATTGCTAATGCTTTCTTGTTAGAGCCCCAAAGAGCTTAGCTAGTGTACAGAGTTATGCATTCATGCACTAGTGACTAACTGATGACAAATGACAAGGAGTGATGGAGTTGTTGAATTCTACTGCTGTTCTAGCAGCCAAAATAAGAATTGCAAATAGTGACTACACAAGATTGAAATTCCTTGGAAAATGTATGCTATAGAGTGTTATAGAAAACAGGTAGAAAACTGTGACACTAGAAATTATCTATTTCCTGAAAAAGAAACATTGAAGCTTTTGCTAAAATGTCTACAGACCTGCAGCTGTATATTATCAATTATTATATCCAGTTAGCAACCACATGAAATCACCCTTTATCATCATTACATTTCCAAACATGAAGTAAGAAATCCTGAAAATATTCTTCCAAGGATTAGTCCATAATTCTGTTTATACTTCTTTTTACAGACACCTAAACTGGACAAAGGTTAAGTAACTTGCTGTATTTTGCAAACCATGGGACATTTTGACCTCAGCTTTCTGTAGTTTGGGGAATGCAAAAGGAATACTGATTTATACGACTTCTGGCAGGGCAGAGCTCTCTAATAATATGTTCTACATAACTTCTTAGTTGTGGATTAAAATGCAATTTTTCACATTGAATAGGACCTTCTTCCAGTATCACAATTCTGCTGAAGTCAACAAGATTTTGTAAATCCTGGGTACTGGAATAATCTGTTGTGAACAACAATGGGCTGACATGCACAGCTCCTGCACCAACAATGTCATCATGAATTCCATTCCCCAGCCTCCCTCTTCAAGATGGAAGATGAATCAAGCATTCAGAATTTAACACTGACTCTGCTAAGTCCTAGTTGACAGAGATGGAGAGACTTGCCCTGCTCCCAGTGAATGAAATTCTGCCATCAAACTTTTGGCCAAGTTGGGGGGTTTTTTTCAGTCTATTCCCTTGTGGCAATACAATCTAAGTAGTGTATCCACGATGGCCAGAAAGGACATTAAGAGTCAGTTAAAGCAACTCTTAGGTTTGTTAGGTTTGTTCTTTCTAGCTACCTATTCTTCTAGAATTAGGTGCTCTTTACAGTTGTTGCTTAAAATACTCTTTAGTAGCAAAACCTGCTATCTACATACCTAAGCGATGAAATCCAAAAGTGAACCTCTTTGTCGGAGATTTTGCAGACAGCCAGAGAGCGAGGAGGGTCAAAATAATACCACTAAGGTCAGTTAGCATGTGAAGTGCATCTGTCATAATTGCTAGACTGTTAGCAACATAGCCACCTGAAAACATAATTGGAAAAGTCAGGACACATGACACTTTTAATTATTTTACTTAATATCTTCTTGCATAGCTTACAGTTATCTCTTTTCAGAATAGTGCAGTAAGTACATGAGAGCCCTTCTCATTCTCACTAAACATGGGGGTGGTTTTGCCATTACAAGCAAAATGCCTTGCTATAATTGAAAGCTACCGTAGTTAGAAGTGCAGACAAGTGTGCTTTCTATTAAGGGTAACATAGAAAGGATTCACTCCTGTAATTCTAACAGAGACGACTTGCATCATAATGTTTGCAAGATCAGGTCTGAAACGGTTTTGTATCTTTTCTCTACATATTACTGCACATGTGTTTAATCAACTGATTCTTTTATTCAACTACATCTGTTAAACATTCTGACATTACAGAACAGGAACAGAAGTCTCAAGATTCAATGACCAGGAAGTTTACCCTGTCCCCTTTTTATTTTTATTACATTATCTTTTAACCTTAATTATTCCCTGTCCTGGCAGGAGCATGTAGGTTCTGCCAATATCTATTGCAGACAATGACTTTCAGTTGTACAGCATTTTTCTTTGTTATTTATTACCATCATTTTTTCTTGTAATTATGAGCTGCATTGAGACAAATAACCTGAGATCAAAGGTGAATATCTTTGTTCCAATTCAACTGCTAGTGCTACTATTGGATGGGTGAGAGATTTAAACAACGCACCTCTCACTTAAGTATCCCTTATACAAAGGGGAATCAAGGACAGGCTGTGTTGTCTTCCATATGCTTGAAGGTAAGCCCATTATCTCAGAAAAGATCACATCTTCAGTGTCAGCTCAGCTATGATTTGGTTTCTCTTTTTACCTTGAGATTGTCATGCAGCCTGTAAATTGTACTGAGCAAAGTGTGCAGCTGGTGTGCCATTTGGCAGGCTTCAGGCTCCAACTAACATTTCAAATACAGAAATCTTCGTATACAATTAAAATTGTCTTAGCGAAGAGGCTGGCCAGAAGAAATAGCAAAGGGGAATTCACAACTGGCTGATTGCTTTTAAGACTAGTCATAAAACCTGTGTGTGTGGCTGTGGGTGTTCTTATGTACACACCTGCAGACAGAGCTACTCTCTCCTGCCCAGCCAAACACGGAGCACAGTTGGTACTGCAGTACTGTTTGTGCTGTGGGTAACTACCAAATGCACTACATTTCAAACAGCTCCTTTCCTCCAGCCCCTTTCTTCAATCGTTCACAACTTTCTATGTCAAATTCTTCTGACGCTGAAATTCTCCAAAAGGCCATCACAGCTCAAAAAGAATGAGTTTTTAAGATTTAGCAATTCAGCAGCTTTTTAAGTAAAATGAGTTACGCCTTTCCTTTCTGAATTAATTTGTGTTCTCCCATAATTAAAAAAAAATCCATTAGAAAAGTGCATCTCAGCCTCTTTTATAGTCAACAGAGAAGAAACAATAATTTATATCTAAGGACGTTTAGTTCAGCAGTTTACACATATCATTATTTACAGTATATATGTTGATTCATATGCATTAATTTTGAGAATCACTTCAGTCCAAGAAGTCAATTCCACTTCAGCTAGCCTCTCCCTTTTAAAGACTTTCAAAATAAAATTATAAGGAAGGAATTCAGGTACTGAAGCTAAACATAATGCAGCATGTGGATTAAGAAAACATAATCGCCATTTATGAAATTCTGAAATCAAAGGTTCTCTGTTTCTAAAAGTATGGGTTCATCACTCGGTTAAAGGTACTGCCTAGGGGGTGTTTAAATACAATTGGCAACTTGGGAAAAAAGACATCTATAACCTTTACAAATAGACAGCTTGATGGCTCACCACTGTTTTCAGTGACCCATGAAGGACAGCAGTTCTCCTCATGGATGATCAATTAGAAATCTCTAAACATAGCTGAAAACATCAAAACCCTGTCAGAAAAGCTAACTAGGACTTGCAGTATGTTTTTCATTTCTTGATGCACAATGGTTTCCCCAAAGTGTAAATTGTTATCTGGCTGTTCATCAAATTAAACAGCAAACACTGAGATGGGCTGGGGTAATGAGTTTGGAAAAAATATGCCAATCAAGATTTCACCAAAAAAGCTGCTGAAACAAGATTTCCTTCATCTTGACATTGGTAACAGACAGCAGAAAGACTTTTACTGAAAAAATTGTCTGATAGAGCCTTCTGCCTTTTTCTCAGAAACTCAAATCTGTCAAAGATCTTAGAAGGAAATCAGTCAAGATGTCTTATATGATCAGTTTCCCAAATACCTGAGCTTCAGATCAATTCATAAAGTTCGGAAATTTGAAACCAACCAAAGAGAACATAGTACAGGGCTGGAGTGAAATAAATTAAGCAGCTGGGGCACTGACCCAGGACTTGGGGGCTATATCTCTAATTACTCTTCTGCTGATGATTACTTGCCCTATGACAAGTCATTCAGGTCGAGATCCACAGAAGTACAGAGATATCCAAACCCTCTATTTATTCTCTCTGGAAGATGGCCTGAATATTTTACGGGTCTGGCCCTCAGTGCTCTCTGATTCTATGCCCAAAGAACGAAATATGGCTGGAAGCAGCACACCCAGACCTGAGGAGGACAAGCCCACAGTACAGCACTATCACTCTGTACAGACAAATCCAGCCTGCACAAGTCCTGACTGTACGAGAAGAACAACAGATGATGTGACAGTGATGAGAGGGTATTTTTACTCTCAACATCTATTATTTCTAGAGCTCTCCCTGCACTAGCTATGGAGATGTCTACAACAGCATCAATCAGATCCAAAGCCCCAGTAGAAACACTCCCAGTGACTTGAGCATCAACCTGCCAACAGCTCGGACATTATTCAGTAAGAGGCCCTTCAGATGAACTAAATTCAGTGTACATCAGAACTCTGACACGAATACAATCAACTAACATCACTCTCATGTTAAAGGATGTCTAAGCCTAAAATACAACACTATTGCTTGTCAAATTTACCTGAGTTCATGCTGAACCAAAATCTCAGCCAGAGAAAAAAACATGGAGCCAGGGGGCAAACAGAGGCATTCAGCCAAATCCCCACAACAGGTTTGACACATAGTGCCTTAGCCATAATAAGCTGATGTATTGTGGCAGTGTTATTAATGACCAGCCACACACTGAGACATGCTGAAGGGCAAACCCACATTTTTTCTATTAACCCATGTTCCTGAAATAAGGCCCCAAATAAAACTGGTGCAGACACAGTCAATGTTCTGGTCTCTCTCTGACAAATGGAACATTCATTCTAGGGGGGGTTTTTTCCCCTACATCTGTGGGACAAACTGCATTATTTATCCTCTAGCAATCATTTTGCTTCCTATCCATCTTGCACAAATTTGTCTTAAAGACACAATTCACAGCTGTCCTAGCAAGAGCATCCAAGAGCATGAGCTCAAGCTCACTTCACACGAGCACTCAATTGACTTCATTTGCAGAAGTCAGGAGGAGGATGTGGGTCCCATGCTACTGTGCTTCACTTCCAGAAAGATTTTATGATTTGATTTTTGTGTGTGTGTGTTTGAATTATGGCAAGTAATTAATCTGATTAGCTCAGATTCAGACCTGAATGTTGAAAATAAAGAAATGTAAAAGCAATTAATTGCAATGGAGAGACCTGGTTCGACATACACATCAATGTACTTGGCACTGTGTAGTGCTCCCCACAACTCCAAATCAGGGGACAGTGGATGGGAGCATTTAAGCATTTTTCAGGAGGCTGAGTCACACTCAGCAGACACTTGCACTGCATGGCATGGATGTATCCAAAAAACAGATACTAACAGGACACAGGAAATGAGATTAAAAGATAAATACTGAACTTTGTAAAAATGATTAGACAATGGCAAAGGCATAACATTTAACAGCTAATCTAGGCATCTCAAGGACACCCATATTTTATTTCAAGTCTATGCTGCTCTATACTATTAGATAAAGCACAGTTGTTCAGTACAGACTGGTGTATAATGCACAGGTCTCCTCATGCTGCACAGCACAGTCGTTAGGAGGGAGCAATAAAAGCTGAACTTGAGCCATAGGTTCATTCTTCTGACCAACAATCAGATGCTTATAGGAACTCATTTTCGGGTAAAACCCCACTATACTTCTGCAAATACTAACAAACAAAAACTACAAATAATTTAATGCAACTACTTGGTGTTCTTACACGTTGTAGTAGGAAGTGTTAAAATATCACTTTAATTGACTGTGGTCATATGATTTATGTCAGGATGGAGCACATGCTAGTCCAGAGCACAGCAGGACATCAAGAAGTTCTCAGGAGAGTGACTTCTTCAGGGGATTGCTGTTGATAGCTCAGGACTTGTCTTTTCAGTTCTAAGTAACGTGTGTATTGCTGTATCTGGTGAATAAGGACAAATACCCCCCAGTATTAGTTTTGTTATTATGGTAAATGTCACATTTGAAACTGTATTTCCCTCTTTTTCTCTTGTTGCAAACACAGCAAGATTTTACGGCAGTGATTAAACAATACTGCAACTGAAATTGTTCATGCCACTTCTCCTTTGTTAAAAACACCTTAAAAACTTACAAGGACAAATAAAAAGCCATTAGACAAAGAAAAATATGCCTATTTAATACCATTTCGGGGGATTAATAAGAGATTCAGGTAAGAGAAGTTCCAAATTCTTTCATGGAAAATACAGGTGGACTTTATTCCCTCTCACTCTCTGCACGTGCAGCTCATCTCTCTGGTCTCTCTAAAGGACTGATGGTTTCTCTCAGTAAACACTCAAAGCCGAGGCCGGAGCAGGGTGACGAGCTGTGAGGCACCGTGCCGGAGGGACGGCACAGAAGGCCCCCGACTCACCTATGAGCTCCCCCGTCATGAAGAGGAGGTAGAGGAGGGCAGCGAGCGTCAGCCGCTTCTTCACCTTCCTCTGCTTGGAGCGCTCCCGCCGGCTGCTGCAGCCGCTGCAGGGGTCCGGCCGGCCGGCCCGGGCGCTGCGCAGGGCGATGTCCCGGTCCAGCAGGGACTCATCGTCGGACGCCAGCCCCGGGGACGCCCCGTTCACCGGCGTGTCCGGGGCCGCCTCCGAGCCGTCGTCCGCCACCACCACGCGCAGCTTGTTAAACCTGGGGAAGTCCTCGTCCCCCACCTCGTCCGAGAAGTCAAAGGCACTGGAGTCGTTCAGGAACAGGGGGTCCTCGCTCCTGCCTAGCAGGGACTTGATGCTCGTCCAGAGCCCGGCCCCAGCCATAGCGGCGGCTCTCGGGGGCCTCGCCGGGCGCGGCCGACCCGCCGCGGGCGGCTCCGCTGGCGCAGCTGTGCCCTCGCAGGCGGCACCCCGACCGCTCGTCGTCCCGTCAGGGCATGTCCCCTACATCGCTCCGCCGGGCNGCGCCCGCGCTGCCCGCGGAGCGGGGGGGCCGCGCTGCGGGGCTCGGGGGCGGCGGGGCCCGCTCGTCCCTCGCGGTGGCCTGAGGGGCCGTTCCCGTTCCTCCGTGCGCTTGTGTTCAGTGGGTAAATGCCACGCGAGGTAGAGGCTAAGAACTGCCAAAGGCATACAATGCAGGTATGGTGGTCTGTGAAAGACAAGAGGCTGTTTCCATGTACGCTGGAAGCCTGAACTGCATAGTTCCGTGCTCTGGCTTCAGATTTTGAAAGGCAGAAGTTTGCATTTTGTTGCTTTTCTCTGTCACTGCACAGCTCTTTACACCGTTTCAATAACTCCATTAAGGCAGGCTTGCAGGAAGTTTCATATGCCTTTCTGAACATTCCTTGAAGGATATAAGGAGAAACAAACCTCACAGACCCTCCTGACGTATAAATCCTTTCATAACTGTGTTCCAACTTAAGAGTAATTAGATTCTTGCCTTTATTAATTTTTCTGAGAGGTTATTCCCACTCCTCATTGGTCTGAGTACTAGAAATTTTCCTCTGATTTGCAGCTGACACATGCTCAGCACCTGTTTGTACCTATGGCCAAATTCTATTACTGTAACAGTCAGTTCCCTAAGCCATAAACATTTCTGGGAAATGATGCCTGTCAGAGAGAAAGTACATATCTTGTTTTGTTGATTTGGTTGAAAGAAGTTACCAAGTGAAGACTGGAGAGTTGTATACAAGTGCAGGATTTTGGAGAAGGGCACTCCTTTTCTGGTCAAGGCCTGATAGCACGTTCTGGCAGGCATCGGGGTGGTGCTGCAGGACGTGGAGTGAGCTCCTTCTTGGAACTGGCCCCACCGGAGGGGAGTCCTCTGGTAAACTGGCCTTGGGTGGAGGTTGCTTATTGTTGTTCTCTTAATGATGCCCGAAAATAGACAGTATGACGCTTTGTCTGAGCTCCCTTGACGCTTTACAATGTGGCTGTTTTCCTGAGCATGTAAACTCAAGTTATTCTTCCTCAAGTGGCTAAAGTGGTGCCATCTCCTGCCCTTTCACCCACCTCATAATTCCCCTGGCAGCATTATCAGCACAATTGTTCAGGGACCAGACAATGAACTAAGGCCCTGAAATGGGCCAGAATTAAACAACGCATATTGGAAGGGTTTTGGATATATTTGTACGTGTAACTGAGACTGCTTCCGTGATCTCAACTCGCTTAGACATCAATATGACAACTGAGGGGGAACTGAACAGCGTGGGAGTCAGAATGAGCAACCAAGGCTGGGAACCAGTTAAGCCAGCCTTGCTGCCTAGGAAAGTGCTCCTAGCTGTGTTCCAGTTCACCCATTTTTAATGTTTCCCTTCTCTTTGGGTGATTTAACTCACTCTGTTTCAAGAGTTTCACCACTTGCACCAGCACAAGCCAGGACACACAGACATGAGCAGCCAGGTTCCAGGAGCCACCGAAACAACTGCTTTTAAAACTGTTTTAAAATGTTGGGCTTTGCACTGGAGCTTTGCCACTTCTACAAGAACAGGAACTTCCAGCGCTGAGGAAGGGTAGCTGGGAGGGCTAACACACTAAACCAGTGCACCGAGGTTTGCCAGCTCACCTTTTACTGAATAATTAAGACCAGATCTGAAGTGTTGTCAAGTCAAGAACCAGCTCATACATTGGTAAGATGAGCCTCTGTTGAACAGAACCTTTTGTACCAGCCTGCTACACTCCATTTCTTTATTGTGACAGCCAAGGCTCTACTCTTTCTGTAGTCTCATTTACTTAATGAGGACAGAGAGTCTTTAAGAGGTTACCTATTAATGTGAAGTATTTCCTTTTCATGTTGTCATCCCTGAAGTCATGTGGCACTTCCAAAGCTGATGGTTTAAAATATCCTATTTGCTACACAATTCAAGCTAACTTAACTTTCACTCAGATTTCTAGGGTGAGGCACGGTTGCAATATACGTAACTGCTTAAATCAGTTGCAACAATAAAATCCAAAATGTGTATGTGGCAGTGTTGCATTAAAGGTTTCTGAACACAGTTGCTACAGCATAAAATGAAAATGAAACACAATTATTTGGAGTTAATGGTATTACATACATAGGCACTTGGGAAATAGTTACTGTGAAACAGAGGACATTTTGCACAAAAAAAAGGAACAAAAAAAGTTTTCTTATCAATCTCTTTTTTGGAGCATTTGGGTTGACAAATAGTTAAATTTTAATTTGTCTGGAAACCAGATACCAGCTTTCTATTCCAATCCTTAGTCTATTTCTGCAAGACGTGGGAAGGCCTGGAACAGGCAAAGCAGGAGCACAAATCTGAAACTCCCACATCTCAAGTGAGACTATTTCAGAGTCATTATCTCACTTGTTCTTACTAGAAATTCCATCTGGAAGCTGAGAAGTCTTTCCCAGTGAAACTTTCATCAAAAGTTGTGGTTTTTCTCCCCTACCAGAAGAAACTTTTAAGTAAAATTGCTAACCAGTTGTAATTAAGAATTTGAGTTGAATCTGTTTGAGTTAATGAAAACTTCCTGCTGTTGCTTCTTTAAAAGAACAGAAAAAGAAAAATGGGTAAATTTTAAATCTGATGATGGAATAGTGACATAATTGTGATCAATAGTTAATTAGAATATGCATATGAAGAAAAATGCAAATGAATTTGTAACAATCTTGCTGTTAAAAATGTTCATTTTAAGTTGACAGATTATCTCAAAAGCCCATTGTTTTGCTTTGGTCTGTTTCTGAAGAGCATTAGGAGGACTGCATGAATTTAATTTAATCTTGAAGATTTAGGGATATATTAAAATACTGCATTAAAAAAACTTTGAGTGGTGCTTCATTAGTTTCTTTCTATAGTTGCACCTGCATTTCTTGAAAAGATCTTTATAGGTAAAAGAGGAAAAAAATATAAATCCTACCATGCGATATAAAATTGATTTTTCATTAAAGAATATATATATACTTGCAAGTTGGTTAGAGCAGGGTGCTGCTAACACCAAGGTGGAGATTTGATCCCCGTATGGGCCACTCACTTAAGAGCTGGACTTAATGATCCCTCTGGGTCCCTTCCAGCTCAGACCGATCTGTGATTCTGTGTGAAGTTATTGCTCCTGCAGACTGTTGGGGGAGATGCAGAGACAGACCCATACACAAAAGCTAGTTATTCATTTCCTAAGAAACAAAAGCTACAAGTAGTCTATAATCTGCACGGTTTCTGGAGAATAAAATACAAACCTATTAAAAAATACATGAGCAAGGACGTCCCTAAGAAAGGGATTTTTGTGATTTTACTTGTTTTCTGCCGTGGCAGCAGAGCTCACTGGGCTGCGCTGTGCCGCTCCCGCCTGGCAGCCGCTCTCCCCCGGCACGCTGGGACGGTGCCATTGTCAGGCCCCTGCACCACAGCGGGGTCTCCGCGGGGCTGGAACCGCACACACCGAAGCTCGGCCCCGGCCCCAGCGCCTGCTCCCGGAGCCAGGCGGCCTCCGACGGCCCCGGGCGGGTCGGGCACCGCCGGGGAGCGGAGAGGAGCGGAGGGAAGGCGCGCCCCCGCACCGACGCGGCNGGCGGCCGGGCCGGGCCGGGCCGGGCGGGACGCGGGTGTGGGGAGGCCCGAGGAGAGGCTGCGGCCGCCGCCGGCCCCGGTCAGAGCAGGGCGTCCGCCGGGAGGCTCCGCNGCCACTCACTTAAGAGCTGGACTTAATGATCCCTCTGGGTCCCTTCCAGCTCAGACCGATCTGTGATTCTGTGTGAAGTTATTGCTCCTGCAGACTGTTGGGGGAGATGCAGAGACAGACCCATACACAAAAGCTAGTTATTCATTTCCTAAGAAACAAAAGCTACAAGTAGTCTATAATCTGCACGGTTTCTGGAGAATAAAATACAAACCTATTAAAAAATACATGAGCAAGGACGTCCCTAAGAAAGGGATTTTTGTGATTTTACTTGTTTTCTGCCGTGGCAGCAGAGCTCACTGGGCTGCGCTGTGCCGCTCCCGCCTGGCAGCCGCTCTCCCCCGGCACGCTGGGACGGTGCCATTGTCAGGCCCCTGCACCACAGCGGGGTCTCCGCGGGGCTGGAACCGCACACACCGAAGCTCGGCCCCGGCCCCAGCGCCTGCTCCCGGAGCCAGGCGGCCTCCGACGGCCCCGGGCGGGTCGGGCACCGCCGGGGAGCGGAGAGGAGCGGAGGGAAGGCGCGCCCCCGCACCGACGCGGCCCCGGAGCCAGCCCCGTCCCACCGTCCCTCAGCGCCACCGGCGTCACTTCCGCGTCACTTCCGCGCCCGGCGCGCGGCCCAGTCCCGGAGCGCGGCGGCGGCGGCGGCGG
>VXAD01011334.1:780851-799217 GCA_013399195.1 Dicrurus megarhynchus | reverse complement strand
CTCCGGCAGCGTTCTGTCCCGTGCGGGGGGCATGTGGGTTAAAGGGTTTTGTCTTCCACGAGCACTGCAGACAAAATATAATAATAGCGTGCCCATACGAAACTTAGAGTAGCTGTGAACCAACAACTGCAAACTCTTGGAGTCCAGCATGTGGTGGTTCAATGAGCCCTTGGTGTTTTGAGTGACTGGTGAAGACCTTTCATAGCCTAGTTTGTTCTCAGACTTTGAAAGCAAAGGTTGGGGGCTGTTAATGTTTAGGTACTTTTGATACATAGTCAGAACACTGATGTTGCCCATTTTTAAAAGGGTTTACCAAGAAGCTTGTGATATAGGCCTGGGAGTAAGGGAGGAATAAAGAAGAGGAGGAAAATGATAGCCCAGTTTAATTGGAAAAGTGCAGAGAATTTTAAAGTCAGTGTTTTAATGCTTTTAATTTTTGAAAAGGAAAATATAGTTGCTCTAGGCGAAACTTGAAGTGTGTGCTGAGCTGTCACATTCAGCCTTGCTGTTCTTTGGTGTAGGTCCCGGTGATGCGTCTCCAGATGAAGGAGTCGTAGAAGATCTGCCTTTAATAGATGAGAAAGCTGTGGAGCAGCTAACTGAAGGATTGATTTCCCACTATCTGCCTGATCTTCAGCGATCAAAATCAGCACTGCAGGAACTTACGTAAGCAGATTTTTGAAACCAACTTCATATACATGCATACTTTGTTCGTTGCTTTTTTCAGTAAAATGTGCCAGCTCCCTTTAGCTGGAATATAGTTTATCAGCATTTCTGTGTCCTGACTAGAGCAGCCTAAATAATTCAGTGATCTGTGGGAGTACCAGAGGGTATATAAGCTGCAAGGTAGCCTGTGAGCACTTTGACTGAAGAATGTGTAACACTAGAGGAGTAAAATCCCCTAAGCCAGGCAGAGCAGAAGACATGTGGATTTCTTAAATGCTTATTCACTTCTGCAGTGGAAAAGTGTGCTAAAAGCTGGATTTATTTTTCTTGGAGACATGCAGTTTGTATTCAGGGCAGCTTGTAGTGAGATACATTGTTTGTTGTTCAGTCTCTAAACTGTATTGCAAAACACTTGAAAAATGCAAGTAAGGAGCTAAACAGATAAGAGTTCTTTGTACCAGTTATCCTCACTGATAACTGAGAGCAGTTGATTTCAAATGCAGACCAGATCTGCCATGGATACAGAGGTACTGGAAAGAGCTTTACACAGATCCATCTCAGGTTTTGCAGGGTACTGTGGTTTGGGTTTCACTACACATGATGTGGTTATGCTGCTGCCAAGGACAGCCTTTGTCTGGAAAGACTTGAGCTGATTTGTGTGGGATGGAGATCCTTAATAATCACCAGGAATCCACACAAGTTCTGTACAGAAATAACTTAGTCTTGCATCATGACGCAGAGGCACCCAAGTAGAAAGTCAAGAGCTAATTGTTCTTTCTTTCATTCAACCACTGCAACCTGGAGAGTGCCTCTTCAGGGTTTAGGGATATTCATCCTGAATATCCATGCTGTATGATGCCAGCTGAATTTATGCAACAAATAGTAGCTTGGATTTTTCTAAAATAATTTACTCATGTTTTTATTGAAATCACCTAGCAATGTGTAAGAGGAATGTGGTACTGAGAAGTGTATATTGATACTGTTTTGAGTAAAAGTCTATTTAAAGGACTGGTTGAAAAGCATAAGTGGTGCTTTATGTTGGGTTTATGCATCTTTTTTTGTTTCAGACAGAACCAGGTGGTATTGCTAGAAACATTAGAACAAGAAATTTCAAAATTCAAAGAGTGTAACTCCATTCTTGACATTAATGCTTTGGTAAGTACCAGTAATGCCTTTTAAATTCTAGATTAGCATAGAATTTCTTGCTGAAGCATGTGTCTTTTCCTTGTTCTTAATGTTCTTAATGACCTCCAGAAAGAAAACCAGTTCAGATATTAGGGACAAACTGCTGGAGAGGCTGGGAACCAGCATATTTCCCTTAAATAGGAAGGGCAGTGGGAAGAGAGCACTGGCTCAGTCAGGCAGCGTTAGTGAGACTGGCTGTTCAAAGCTGGTAGCCAGAGCAAATGTACACATTTTTTCAGTAAGATTGAGGCTCCAGCATGGGCTCTGTGCACCTCCCCAGGCTAGCAGGAAGGGTGCATGAAACACTCATATATGCATAAAGTGGTAATATTTTTGTTCTGTTTTGTGAATCTTAACTCAGTAGATTACTGGGTGTAACTGCTGAGGTGTAGTAATTTTCTATATTAATAGATGTAATATGTAAATTTTATGTATAAACTTGAGCATGTTTGTTCCGTTATCAAACTGTTCTGGTAATCACTATGTTTTGGTTGCTATTGTGCTGTGTAGCTTTATAAAACAACTATTCTAACTTAACAGTCACTGCTTTAACAGTTATGGTTTTTAAGTTTTCAGAAGCTAAACACTATCACAACAAGTTAGTGAATATTAGAAATGAGATGATGATGCTGCACGAGAAGACATCAAAGTTAAAAGTAAGTGGGATAAATATTTTTACTTTCCAATACAGATATTTACTTGTTTGTTATTGACTTTTATTTTGGATGCACGCTGAAAATTCTGATTAAAATAGAATTTTATCTTAAAAGGATGTTTTTGGTAGCTCCAAGCCATGTATGTATTTAAACTTTCTCTTGCTCGTAATGCTGCTCAAGCAACTTCCACATCTGAACTACTCCTAATTTTCAGTGTCATCTTCATGTTCAGATGGTGTAAGAATCATGCCTTGTTCTATTGCTTAATCCACTCCGTTCCAAGTAGTTCTCTTTGTTGTTTAAGTTTCTTTTCAATGGAAACTAGATTGTCACAAATGTAAGAATTTCTCCTATTTAATGTACCATTAACAGTGGCATAAGTTCAGTGGCTTCATGCTGTATCGACAGTCTGGTTACATTCTGGCAAGGTTAGTCCTTCAGTGTGTTCAGCAAGAGAATTTTTTCTTGGAGGCCGTAAATTGCACGGTAAGAACCTTGTCAGGTACACCCAAAGGATGACTTTTAGTGAGCCTGAAGGGATTCCAGTTTGTGTTTCCCCGGTGTAGATCACAAACTTGCCATTTCTGAAAGTGGGAGGGAGGAAGCAAACATGAACAGTTGATGCTACATTCAGTGATAAGGAGGGTGTGTTGGAGAGAGGGAGAATGGGAGGGATTTTGTTTATTGCTCCAACTTACATATATCTATAAAAGTTAAAATTATTTTCTTGTCTTTTCTGTTTAGAAAAGAGCACTTAAGCTGCAACAAAAGAGGCAGAAGGAAGAATTGGAACGAGAGCAGCAACGTGAGAAGGAACTTGAAAGAGAGAAACAGTTGACAGCAAAACCTGCAAAGAGGACCTGAAAGCAGAGCATGCAACAACTTGTCTGAATTAATGATTTCTGCATTCACTGGAATTAAGGCAGACTTTGCTTAAATTGGGCTATAGCTGTTGCTAGCAACAGTCTACTCTATGATATTATAAATTCCAGAATGGTAATAACAGAGTTGGTAATTTTCACATTTTTTCATTTCAGCCATTCAAGTTGCCTTCTTTTGTAAAGCTATGCAGTTTGATATTATTATAATGTAAGTTAATTTTTATATATAAATGTATATGGGAGAACTAGGCATCATAGTTTTAAGTACCTATCCATTTTTGGTTTTATCTGTTCTTTTGGTGTTTAGAATTCTGAGAGATATTTGATGACTGGCACACGTTTTTCGGACAAAATGCAGAACACTTCTTAAAGTTCAGTTCTCATCACCAGACTTCAGCGGTTGCATTTTCACTGAAACTGCTTTGTTTCAGGCAGTTGGGATCTGTTTTTGTTCATAAATACTGATTTCTTGTGTAACCTTTGTTTAATCCATCTCTAATGAAGTGAAGAAAATACCAGTGTATTTGCCTAAAAGTTCACTTCATTGCAGCAATCTTTTTTTTTGTCGTCAAGTAACTTAAGAACAGCTTTAAAGTAACTTCTGAGTAAGTTCCCAGCTGAAATGATTGGCAGGGGGGAAGCAGAACACTAAATATTGTCAAAATTGATGTGTGCACAATGCAAAGATTAATGGATTTGTGCTTCCACAAACATTTAAGTCAAACCAGGAAACTGTTGCTTCTGTAATGGTTTATTAGGAAGACTTGTGTAGTCTAAGCATATTTTTGTGGGATTAGAAGTTGTAGTTTCTTTGTGTTGTGTGACAAAATAAAACATAACCAAAACTAAAAAATTTCCACTTCATTTGAAATTCAGCTGCCTGTAGGAAAACTACTGCATTTATTGTCTTTTCCTTAACAAATGAATCATTTGCACTTCGGGGCTATACAAGAGATTTTTTATTACACTGTCCTCACCCAAATTGATGATCATTAGTGTGTACTGATGATAAATTTGGAATGGAGGCTGATATCCATTTCTCTGAATGTAATTCCTATCTTGCAGCACCTGGTGTGAGCTCCCATTCAAATGAATGTACGAGTTGTCTAGACTGGTAAAAGAGCTTTAAATTATTTGTTCCTGCAGTCTAACAAACTAGTTATTTTATATCTGTGTTTCATTTGAAGTATATCTATGTTTCTTTTTAAGTAATAATGTAAATGGTGTGTTTTGAAGTAAGATAAAGGGTAAGCTATGTAAAGTTTTCCATAAAATATGTATAGGAAGGTATCACAGGGGCAGAGTCAATTTTACTTTTTCTTCTGTTTTAGGTGTCACACAGTGTACACCTGCCTGGACTTTCTGTATTGTAATTTTCTGAACTCCTAATGTCCTGTTCTTAATATTTGTCATCTTTTTCTGTGAAAGATGTACTCTAACAAGTACTCAGCCATCATGCAAGGTAAACTGGGATAGTGTTTTGGGGCAAGAAGAACAAACTATTTAAAGTAGTCTGAACAGACACTGAAATTGTTACTGAAGCAGTATTAGATTAAGACTTTCCAAAGATATTTTTCCCTGAAGTTGACTCATGTCTATTAATTGCCAGTGGACTGTTGGCCTCTGCTGTGGTTTGTATGTATTTCTAAGAGAAATGTAAAGAATTTCCACAGTCCGTTTTTTGGAGCAGAATGTATATAATTAAATGTTGTCTAAGTATTTTATTTTGTAATGTAATTTCACAATCAGATTCTGGGAATTAAAACTGTTCTCATTAAACTGTAACATGAAACTGGATGCCTCAGTATCCAAATCAGGATTGAATTCCTTTGATATTTCTTGATTTGTATGCCCTCATCTAGAATCCAGTTTACTGTGTCAAGTCATATTCTCTCTCTCTGTCAAGAACTGTTTGGTTTTTTCCAAAGAACTGTGGTTTTCTGGGGTTTGGTTTGGTTTTGTTTCAAAAAATCATGGTTATTTTAATTAAAACTGGAGAATTCTAAGAAATTCATGGAAATTGATGCTTTTGAAATTTGGTACATTTCAGCATTTGGAATAATTTCCAATCAAAGGAATAAAAGCTGACAGTACTTGCCTGAGGAATCACATACACATACAGAAAAATGTAATTGATTAACTTTTCCTATAAAAGTATGGTAAGATCTGGGTTTTCTATGAATAAGGACCTAATTTTACTAAATGACCTTTCTGTACTAAAGGGGGGAAGTTAATAAAAATATATAGGATGAAGTTTGTTCAGTTTATATAACTTCTATTAATGTGTTCTTAAATTACTTCAGTGAAAACTACAATTCATTATCTCCATAGGTTCTACCAAATACTCTTGTAAGTCCTAATGTATAAAAGTAAAAGCTGCATTGGATGAATTTAACAATACTGACATCTAAAAATGTGTGCTTGCATCAACGTGCACAGCTAGAGTGAGATTTAGATTCTATATAGATTCTATTTGCTGTGTGCACTTAGTCATGCTTGCTTTTATAAAAAGTTACTTATTGAGTAGATAAATGTGGTAGTGTAGGCTTGGGGTTAGGCAGTGTGTGCCCAGCCCTCGCACAGCAGCTCCCACCCTCATCCTGCCTGGACTTTGGAAAGGTTTAGGCAGCGCTCCCCACAGCTGCTGGAGGCCTCTGTGCTGCAGGTGAGGAGTTTATTCGTGTTTGGTTTGTGAGATGTTTCTGAATTATGGAATTCATTTGAGTAATTTTTAAAATTCAAATTGCAGGCTATCTCTGTAAGCAGTCTGGGGGGAAATACGCACGGGAGCGTAAAGACAATACCGCAATATTGAAAGACGATCCTAAAAATACATGTTTAAAAAACAGCCCAACCATTTTCTCATGAACAGAGATGAGGTTCAACCTCTTAGGACAAAAGATGTGGAAAAAAGGCTGCACTCTGATTAAAGCAGCTGGAAACAGGAAGTTGAGAAACTCATAAAAATTATAAAAATGGGCAGTTTGGGTATTTTAAAGGATGTAACTCTAAACCCTGGGCCCTTTTTCTCTTCAGAGAAGTTTCTTGTATTAACAAAGATATCTAATCTCTGTGTCACACTTTTAAAGATACTGATTTTGTCTTCTTTCAGTACATTTTCTGTCCAGTAAAACCCAGGAACTGTGGGTGTTCAGCAGCTTTGAAAAGAGAGCCATTGCCTATCACTGGGGAATGCACTCCAGAGCTCATTTATTATTATTTATCGATCTAGTAAGTGTTTTGGTGTTATTTTATTAAGCTTAATTATTTTGCTGGTTTTTTCTCTCTATAGAAAAGGGCCACTAGATGATGGTTTAGGGCTGGTGCTTACAGGTAACCTGAGAAAGTTCCGATATTGGAGTATCAGTGGTCACTCCATCACGGATACTGTAGTGCTCGCCATTCTGGTGTCGGTCAGCCCGATGTGAGCGCCCTGTGCTGTGCCTGTCTAGGTGGGACTCTAGGCTGCCTCCAGCCGAACGCACAGCTGGGTTTCTATCAGGGATTGGCAGGGGGCCAGGTTGAGGACTGGAGTTTCAAAACTTTGGGAAGCACGGGGTCTGGAGCGGTAGGTGCGATCGGTACCTGTCCGGAGCGGAGCGCCCGGCTCAGCCCCTCGCGGGGGCTCCGCGCCCACCGCCGGCTGCGCACACCCGGCCCGGCCTTCCCGGCCGCACGGCGGCCTTTGCCCGCGGCCGNCGGCCGGGGTCGTGCCCCAGCCCCGGGGTCGTGGCCCTGCTCCCCGTCCCTGCAGGGCCGGCTCCCGTGGCCTCGGGGGCGGCGGAGCAGCGGTGCGGCAGCGGCCTCGCTGTCCCTTGCGGCTGCTGGGAGCTGCGCTGAGGGGCTCGCACGCTCTGGAGCCGGCAGGGGCACTGCCCGCCGAGCTCGCACGGGTGGAATGCTTAAACTGTTGATCTGTGGCCAGCTGTTTAAAGAATAGTTGCAATGATCTGTACTTCTTGCCAGTAGGACTTTTCTAACTTCATTTATTCCAACTTCCTTCAATAAACTGGTTCGATGAAGTGGGCAGTCTGCGGAGCTAAGCATGTGGTAGGTGCCCCGGAGAGGAAGAAACTGCAGTTTGTCCTGAGTGCCTCTGCATGACCTGCCGTGCTTCGGTTAAGTGTTTGTTCTAGGCTCTAGTTGAGATACTGAGGTACTGAGCTTTCCTGCTCAGTCTTAACTATGATTTTTTTTTAAGTGCATTTTCTTCAGTATTAGACTTACTCTAAAAACATGCGAACAAATAGCCTTAGAGCAAAAGAGAAAGGAGATTGATGAATGGAGATCCACATTTTTAAATAGCTGCCTGCACAGATGATAAGCAGCCTTCTAAAGTGAAACTAATTTATCCTGGAGCTGGGTGTTTTGTTCTGAATGGGGAGGGGATGAGAAGAAAATGCGCCTTGGAAACCTTCTGTAAAACAAAATTATTAACATTTGTTTTACACGGGATGCCTCTGAGATTTTTCCATCCCTGTCCCCAATTGTAACTGTAAGGATTAATAATGGGGCATTATAAAGAATTCAGGGTACACGGACATGAGGGATATCAAGATAGCACAGAAAGGTGCAGAATGAGTTGCTCAACTACATCTAGTGTAGTGGAGAATTTTTGAAGCTGACATTGGAAGATTTTCTTGAAAATATTTGAGGTTTCTGGCGTAATTTTGTAACTCTGGTCTGTAAGTACCATAAATGACTAAATAAGTGAAAAAAGCTGTAATTCTTACCTGATAACTCCAGGAATTTAGTATTATAATTTTTG
The DNA here is from genome assembly GCA_013399195.1 of Dicrurus megarhynchus. Lineage (NCBI taxonomy): Eukaryota > Metazoa > Chordata > Aves > Passeriformes > Dicruridae > Dicrurus > Dicrurus megarhynchus. Next base: position 791,061 of record VXAD01011334.1, on the reverse strand, counting down.
CCTTGAAGACTAGCCCAGGCATTTAAATAAATATAAATTCTGCCTCCTGTAATTGTTGCTGGTGCCTTTGCTTATCTCCTAGCTTCCCACTTAATGAAAGATGTCAGCAACTGGAGCAGTGTCCTCCTGCCTCTGTCTCCGTCCTGGTGTGTGGTTGCTGAAACCAGGAATGCAGAAGATGAGCTCCTTTGGCTTGCACACAGCAGCCAGGTGTGCTGCCAAGGATTATTATGAAGTACTTGTGTTGGGTGGAGGTGCTGGTGGAATCGCCATGAGTGCTCGGATGAAGAGGAAAGTGGGGGCAGAAAATGTGGCCGTTGTTGAGCCAAGTAAGGTGAGTCTCCCTCTGCTGTAAAGCCCTGTAAAGAATAAGCATTTTACATGTGACCAGATGGGTCTGATTCTCATCCTTCTCCAGCCCCACATATTTTTAACTGTGGAAAGCAAGCCAACTAACCATGTCTCAAAAGGTTTTGCATGACGTTTGCTTCTCCGTGAGATTTATGCACCCCTGCAGCTTTGTCATGGAAAAATCTTGGTTATTTATACAGCTTCTTTTGTTAAGAATAATACAATGTTAAGAGTACATTGCTCCCATTTGGAGTGATGTGCCTTCATCTTTAAGTCCCTTTAAACAGTTTTGAAATGTCCATTTGAACTTTTTGTTTCAGACTCATTACTATCAGCCACTGTGGACCCTGGTTGGTGGTGGTGCAAAGCAGCTGGCAGCTTCTGCACGTCCCATGGGAAGTGTAATGCCTAAAGGTGTTGAGTGGATCAAATCTCAAGTTACAGCATTGGATCCAGATAAGAACTGTGTCTGGCTGGAGAATGATATCAAGGTAATAATGTAAAAAAAAAAGAAAAAAAAGTTTTTTATTTTATGCCATGAGCTGTCTACTTCTTGCAGATCCCCTTAGAACTGCCTATTGAGCAAGACCTCCACCATCTAGGAGGCCAGGAAATAAGACTTAGTCTTATGAGAAATACTTGATCCTAAAATATTTTTCTAATAAAAATTGCAGTAGATAACTAAGTTAGAATAACATCAATTTAAAATACAATTATCACAAGCCTTTGCCCTGTTTATAGTGGACTGAACAGAAAAGAGGATATTTTGCTCCAGATACCTGGGTCTGTGTATAGCAAAGGTTGTGTGTGTAACTCATCATGCAGTTAGCATTTTAACTAGAATTCTTAGAGCTTAACTTATGTTACTAATGCTCCTTCTATCTCCTTCCCCTGTGACCCTGTTGCTGTCAGATAACTGAAATTTACTTTGAGGTAATGCTTTGGTTTCTTTGTCTAAAATACTGTTTTTTCCTTACACAACAGGTATCTTACAAGTATCTGATAATTGCCCTTGGAATTAGTCTGCATTATGAAAAGGTATTTGTTTTACAGTAATCACATTTTTACCAGTTGTAATAGCATCATGTGCATTCATTAAAGTAAATGGCTTTTCAGTATTGTTTTTACTGCAAGGTATTGAACACTGCATGAATTAAAGAGCTAGAAGACAGATTAATGACTTTACCCCTAACCCAAATTACCCTTGGGAAAGTCTTTTATGACAACTTTGTTGCATCTCTGTGGCAATATCAGCAGATGGGGCAGCAAGTTAAATCTAGAACTTTAAGGCAGCCTGTAATAACGAGATAATAAGATATGCTGACTGCAGTCTGAAGCATCTCTAATGTAATGAGAATAAGGAACACACAGCAGTTGGTAAAATCTGTCCTGCAGAATTAATTTGACCTACCCTCACCTTTCTTAAAGGGAGCACCTCAAAAGGAGCCAGCCGAGTTACCAGGCTTGTGTTTAAATAGGCCCTGGGGCCCTTCCCTTGTGTAATGTTTCCTGTACACTTCACACAGTGGCACTCAGAGGAGAATGTTGGTGCAAGAATGACCACAGTGATGTGTAGGAGGAGGAAAACGCAAAGGCAAGATGTCTGAGCAGTTCGACTCTCGTGGTTTTACCCTGACCTGAATACGATGTAGTACCTGACAATATATTAAGTATCTCTTTGAAAAGCTTTCAAGATACATGTAAAGCAAGAGCTGGTCTCAGTTAACTGCAGTCACACACAGATTCTGGTGATTGGGTCGGTGGAATGAAGAGTTGCAGCATGTTCAGTGACCCTTCTCTTGGTCTTCATATGTATTGCTCCAGTACAAGCTGATAAAAGTAAATTCAGTGCTCACTAGCAGAAGCCATGTAATACAGTTAATCACACCCTGTAATGAAAACTCATAGTAACTTTAAAACAAAAGTGGACACTTTAAAAAAAGGGGTGGTTTCTCTTCAGCAAGAGCATACTCCTGGTGCAGACTGGAACATCCCAAACACATTGCAGTGCGCGTAACACGACTCCATTTTCTCTTGGAATTTCATTATTTTGAAATGGGTACAACTTCCTTTCTCACAAGCAGATGCTCAGCTCATAATAGGAGTAGCAGGGAAATAATTACTGGATACAGTTTTAGTAAAACAAAGTAACCCTAGGTAAATATAGGTGTCTGCAACAGAAAAGTTTCTTTCCGCTTATAAATTTTCATTTATGTAAACATTTCGAAATTATTATGTAATAATTATGTAAACATTTCGCAAATGTTTAGTTGTTTGTTTTTTTTTTTTTACATGATTTTTACTTGTGACTATGTGGCAGTGACTTTATAAATTCTTACTCTGAATTTCAGTCTACAAAAACTTGGGTCTGGGTCTGCACTGAAGACTTACGCTCAGATGTTGCAGACCAAAGTAATTTCACTAAATGTTACATCTACTAAATCATCTACTAAATTCTAAAGGAAATACCTGTTTTATTGCTAGGCCTATTTTTAAAAATACCAACTAGCAAGTAAGTATGGGCTTTCTTTTTGACCTAAGAAGTTTCTATAGTTATTTCTCAGTCTGTATTTAATACTTGTCAATGATGACAAAACTTTTGCCATCTGTACTTGAAACCTTAATTTCTCTTTTCCTAGATCAAAGGCTTGCCTGAAGGTTTTAATCACCCTAAAATAGGTTCCAATTATTCAGCCCAGACAGTAGAGAAAACATGGAAGGCTTTACAAGATTTCAAGGAAGGAAATGCAATCTTCACTTTTCCAAATACTCCAGTGAAGTGTGCAGGGGCTCCTCAGAAGATCATGTATTTATCAGACGCGTACTTGAGAAAAGTAAGTATTTTACCCTCTCTGCCAGTGCTTGTTCTCACAGTTGGAAGGAAGGCTTGTTCTAAAGGTTTCATACTATCTTTAAAATGAATATAAACCCCATGAGAGTGCTGTGACTCAGGATTATTGAAGTGACTGTGTCGGTTTTTCTATTTTTAATGTATAAGGAATGCAGGTAATGGATTGTACATAAATATTTAGCATATATTTAATACCAGACAAACTTGTAGAATTCAGAATCCATACTGAAAGAACTGCTTACCCTGCTTCTGGTAAGTGCACATACAACTGTTATCAGCCTAATTTATAACTTCACGTGGCGCACCGAAATAACACTGGCTGGAATTAAGTAATTCTTGTTACTTTAAGTACTTAATACCTGTTGCCATTTGTCTTTCTACTAGTCTGAAAAGTGGCTATGCTTGCTCCTTGGGGCGCATTGTCTCAGCATCAGGAGGAGTCTTAGCCAGGCTGTTAAAGCAAGCTTAGTGGAAGCAAAAGACAACTTCAGGTGGAAGTGTCAGGCTTCATATATGTTTAAGTTTCATGAGCTACCTACTGGGTGAGTACCTGAATTATGCATAGAAGTGAAAGTTTCAGAAAGCTTTATAACACTAAACTGCTTCAAGTATTTAACCTGCATACAGCAGTTCCTCAGTGCCTTGCAGGCACCTCTTCTCATGAATCGTTTGTGTGGGGCATCTTCAGTACCTCATGCTGAAAGGGTCTACCTTCTAATATGGTGTGAAATATTAATTAAATATTCATTAACAATTGACCTGCATGAATAGTTCTGTCAGCTCATTAGTAGTGTAGCATAGTTCTTTTGTCTCTTCTAGCTTGTCACAGTTTCTTAATAGAAAAGGCTAATTGGATCTCCTCCTGCAGACAGGAAAACGTTCCAAAGCAAACATCATGTTCAACACTTCCCTTGGTGTAATTTTTGGTGTTAAGAAGTATGCTGATGCATTGCTTGAAGTAGTAAAGGAGAGGAATCTTGCTGTGAACTATAAGCGCAACCTCATAGAAGTTCGGGCAGACAGGCAAGAAGCTGTGTTTGAAAACTTGGACAAACCTGGAGTGACTGAAGTTCATCAGGTCAGGAGCTTTCAGACCCCTCATTTCATTCTGTTTCCTTGTGTACTGCAAAATAACTTCTACATTGTAATAACATAGCCTGCTTCGTTGTGCATTGCTGTTCCCCCCGAGAGTACTATCTCTAACTTTAGCAGAGTATTAACAATTTTGATACCAGGGTGGAGAGAAGAAAAAATATCTCATAAATTATGCCTGGAGTCCTGTATGCCATGGGAATGTCTCAGGTGTGTATGGAGGAAGGCAAATTGCTTTCATATGGAGTTGCGTGATAAGGTTCGTGTTAATTAAAGGATGCATTTGAAATTTGAGAGCAGATTTTCATTCTATATACTTGTGTTTAAAAAACCAAAACAGACACAAACCCAAGAAACCCTCTCTCCGCACTGTGCTTATTGCTAATACCAACAGATAAGAGTTAGCTGTGATGGGCTAACCATTGAGTGCCTTTTCTTTCTGTTTAGTATGAAATGCTTCATGTCACACCCCCAATGGGGCCGCCTGCTGTACTCATCAACAGTCCTGTCTCAGATGAAAGCGGCTGGGTGGATGTAGATAAGGAAACTCTACAACATAAAAAGTATCCTAATGTCTTTGGTATTGGAGACTGCACCAACCTTCCAACATCAAAAACTGCTGCAGCTGTAGGTAAAGTTGCATGTGTATGTTTGTGTGTGTAAATGATGAGAGTGGAGTCACAGTAAGCTTTTTGTTTAGTTTGCTACTCCTGAGGTCATGACTTCAATTTTGAGCTTTCAAAAAGACCAGTCTCCTGGGCTGACCAGCTAGCTGCAGACCATGTCAGTGCCACTCACCCAAGAGTTCTGCTGTTCCAGATGCCTCACAGATGAACTAATTCTATTTTTTGTGTTCACAGAATGTCATAAAATGAATGAACTATTCCTGTATTACATCATCATTTAGTAATGAACCTTTCTGCTTTATCTTAGCCCCTCATGCATGTGTCACCTAACTGATAAGTCACTATCGAAAAATCACATGTTCTGCCCTTGTAGCCACAGGTTCCACAATTAAAACACTTTAAGCGTATGGTCTCACAATTTATAAAAGGCAAATAAAAGAGTAGAAAAAACCTCAGGGTATACAGTATGTTATTGATGTAATGTAAGAGTGGGATAGTCAACTACTTCAGTAAATGGGTCTACAGTTACAGCACTCAAAATGAAACAGAGCTGCAGTGTGCCAGAATCTCAGTGTTTGATAAGACTGAGCAAGTATAATTTATCATAGGAGAATGGGCATAGGCTAAAAATATCAGCTCAAGTTCCACTAAGCTTTAGCATGTTCAATACAGTGAGACCAAAGCATTAATCCATTTTTTTTTAATCTGGGACAGTAAACTTACATGTAAATTCAATTGCAACTGAATGGTCCACCAAAATGCCTGGCTACTACTGTTTGCTTTACTAATGACAACAATTGCTGCCTGAAACAAACAAAGGCTTAGTACACTTCTTTTTCTTTCTTATTCAGCTGCACAGTCTGGAGTCCTTGATAAAACCATTTCTCTGGTAATGAAGAATGAGTTGCCAGTTAAAAAGGTACTTACAGTTCCTGTCTTAGGGAGAAATTCTCTTGAATGTTTTCTCCCTTCTTACGCAGGAAGTCTTGCAAGCAGCTGAGCGTGTGAAGCGGAAGGCAGGAGAGGCTTTGCCTCCGCAGTTGTGGTCCTAAATGGCTACAAGCTGCATGTGAGAGTAGCAATGGAATTGCACAGTTCATGCTCTTGATGCTGCCATTAAAAGTGTTATCTATCTGATTCCCTGACTTCTGAGTTGAGAGAAGGTTAAAGGCCGATAAGTCTGGGTGTTTCATCCGTACAAGTCACTTATTTACACTGTTAAGGTAATCCCTATTCCAGAAAAACTCTTGCAAACTTGCTTCCCCTGTATAGGACATATTTTAAGGAGTTAAACTGAAATTTTTGTACTACACTGTTTAGCCTACAAATATGTTCAAATTTGTCCTTGAGCTTTTACTTCTATTTTACACATGGCTTCCTCGGGGCACTAACCTGAATATCCTGCGATTCTCTGGAAATTCTCACTAAATTAAAGATCCTGTTTGCCTGTTTAAAGTAAACACCCACTCTCATCCTTATCTGCTGGTCACCTGTTCCACTAGTTACAAAAACCAACAATTAATGACATTATGTCCTATTGTTCTAGGTTAGGTCTAATTTAAGCAATGTTGTTAAGCAGATCTACATTTGAAATAGAGTGGCTTAGTGTTATGGTCATTAAACCATAACTGGCTTAGCAGCCTTCCAACTTCACTGGTATTTACACTGTAAATGCAGAAACCTCCTAGGAAGTTGTTTGGAAATGTGAATGTTAACCATGGCTTCTAGAATCTCAGCATTTAGGCTTTGGTCAGAATAATGGAAAGTGCTATTTTTCTTTGCAGTATGATGGATACACTTCCTGCCCCCTAGTAACAGGCTACAACAAGGTGATTCTGGCAGAGTTTGACTACAATGCTCAGCCTTTGGAAACCTTTCCCATTGACCAGAGCAAGGAGAGAACAACCATGTACCACATGAAAGCTGATATGATGCCTCTGCTCTATTGGAATGCACTACTCAAGTAAGTATTGAAGAAAAACAATCAGGTATAGACACCTGTTCTGATTTAGTTCCTTGCCAGAATAGAAGCAAAGTACATCCTTAGTTGTGATCAAAACAACCCCCAAACACTCATCTCTTAACAGTATAGTATCTTGTAAGAAACAAAAACTGATCCCAAGCCCTACCTCGATAGTATGTGAAAGAGCTTTCTCTGTTTCCAGGGGATACTGGGGAGGACCAGCTCCTGTAAGGAAGCTCATGCATCTGGGCTTGAAGTAACTGCTGCTTCTCAGTGTGGGTTAAAACCTTCCAAAGCAATGGAAGGTTTTAACCCACACTGTCTCACACTGGATCAACACGGATCTTCCCTCTTGGAATACCTGGCAGACAATTTTTTTTTTTTAAATCAAGCTTTTGTCACTAATTCACTTTCCTACTATGGATTAAGCCTTCATAGTGCTCTTTCCCTGCTCTTCTATGTAAACTGAGGCATTAAACTACTGTGTTTACACAGGAGTCTCAGCTTGCCTTACCATACAGGTTACTACAGGAATTGATAGAACAATCAATACTTTTAAAGCTGTTGTGTATGTAAAATTTTCTTCCTGATCCTAAACTGAATTTTCTGCATCCAAGATCAGTGCCTGCACTGGATTTAAGTGATTCAATGCTAGTAAAATGGCCTGACAGTCTCTTGTTGTTCTCTTATTTTTGAAGAACATCAATCCTAATTTCTGAGCATACCTGCTGCCTAATTGTTATAGGAATGTAAGCAGAGTTGTGAAAGGAAAGAAGTCAAAGCAGTGTCTGTGTATATGGATACACACACACTCTCCTAGGATAGCTGTGCCACTTCACATCAGTTCCACTATAGTGTTTTAACCTGTGACACTAAGAACATAATGAAAAGAATCACCTGAGAACACATACTAGACTGAAATCACAGACAAGGGGGAAGTGCTTTTTAATTATGACCATATAGAACTCAGTTTTCAAGGGAAAGGTTGAACAAAGTTGAATTTAAGAGTTGAGTCTTCACAGAAGCTGGAACTTTAGAGGCAGTCAGGTAGACAGCGTGGAGCAAACGGGAATCATCTTCACTCACAAGAATCAGCAGCAGCAGCTTATTTCTAAACAGAAAGATAAATGTGAACATATTTCAAGTTACAGCTTCATGCTTTTTTAACACAGGCTTTAAAAGGTTTGCCTTTGAATTGCAAATATAAGCATGAACATATACCTGGGTGTTGAGTAATTCTTCAATCTTATTCTGGATCTGCCCATACACATCATTAAACAGCTCCTCCTTTGATTTTGTCCCATTCAAATGCACTTAAAAGAAAGTAAAATAAAAGAGCAATAAGAGATGTCGCTGTAAGGTTGTCAGATCCTAATTTAAAAAGCATGCACCCGCACTGGTATCAGGGAAATGTAGTCCCTCCACCTGCTTCATTCACTCCACTCACACATCTAACCAGTATGTATTGCACAGGTTTGAAAAGCAATCTCATAAAGTGCTTTTGTCATTAAAGACTTACCCACATCAACTCCAAGTTCTTCCATTATCTTCCTGTGCTTTACGTACATAGGCCAAACGTGGCCATCAAACAATCCAGGTGGATCTGGTACAGTGTAACTCCTTGAACTGTAAATGAAGGAAGGCATTGTTACTCACAAGTAGTCAAATAACAGTTCAGGGAAAGGACAGCTCCTTCATCGGGTTTCTCTACACATTAGCCTGAGCCCATTGACTCCAGTTTGGTTTCTGAGCTTATCAAAAGTTAGTAGTTAGCAAGAGCTGCAAGCATCAAGTTATGCAAGTAAGTTGAAATTTGATGTGCAGGCCCAAAGTGTTAAAAATGCCAAGTTCCCAAGACAGACTCATTTAAATATTGATGAATAAGCTCTTAAAAGCTTTAGCAGAACTCTGGCTAAAATAGCTGTCTGCTTATTCCTCTTGAAACAGAACATCAAGTTCAATACTTTTCATTTGCAGTAAGAACAGTGTTATGTGTGCAAAAACACAGCCAAATGTAAAACCTCAAGTAGTTTGAGACTTAGGAACTGTGTAATTGGAAAACCAGCAGGGGAGAAAGCCTAGTAAAAGGTCTGTGCAGAAACTGAGCATTACATACACAACACAGTAGCTTGGTAGGAAATTTTAGGTCAGTTTGGTGAAGGAAGCTACAGTCTCCTAACACAGCAGCTACATTTGCCTTTATTCCTACTCATCTAAAAGTTTCAGAGAAACAAAGTCTTGAATGGAGTAAAACGTTATTGGGCTAGCAAGGGAAATCAGACGTACCTTCTTCTCCTTTTACACTCTTCATATGGAATGGAAAGAAAGTACCGATGGTGGAACACATCAATCAGTGGCCTGAAAGAGACACGTGTTGGTTACACCTCAACTAACTAGTAGCAAAACCCAGAAAAGTACAGCTATATCCATTTCCTGTACTTAGAGCAACCTTTAGACCTGTGACACCTAAACTTAGCTGTAGTTAATGCCAGCTGCTAATTCCTAGTTTAGAACAGGTCTCTTTATTCCCTTGGAGGCTAGCCCATCACATAAAATAATGTAAAAATCAAAATGTATGAAGGCACAATTGATTACCTGTAGGTGTAAAGCAGGAAGCCTTCAACAATAAGAATGTGGATTGTTTCATCTCCTCCCTCCTTATCTTCCAAGATCTGGGCATCCAGTGTGTTGTTGATCCCATGAGAACGTTCAAATTTGACTGGGTTTTTTATCCAAGCATTTATGGTACTCATCATAGCTTCCATATCTAATGCACTAATCACTAAGACAAAGCAGACAACTATCATTAAGAAGTAATTAAATATAATCTAATAATACAGTCAGTACAAAACAGTTCACTTTAAGAATCAAAACACTCTTAAATTTTTGAGTTATGCTTTGATAACACTAACAAAGGCTTACCATCATACTGTTTGAACCCATCTTCAACTTCTATTTCATCTTGGGGCTGAAACAGTAACAAGAAAAAAAAAAAACCTGCTTGGTCAGGACAGCTACTGAGAAGCTCAATACCCATTTCAAAGCAAGATTCAAGATCCAAACCCTGAAGCTTCGAAGGGGAATCTTAACCCTCCACCAGGTTCCTTTGCATGCAGATAAAACCAGCAGTACGAGGCTCAGATAAAGCCGCCTGCTCCTCTATCTTCCCACGGACACGAGCACAGCGCCCAGCGCTCCACGGAAAGTCACGGGGACCCGCTCTAGCTCAGACTTATCCGGCAGCCGCACGGCCCCGCCAGGCAGCGCAGGAGCGGCGGGCAGGGCGGCGCAGGGCGGGCAGCGCGCCAGCAGCGCGGGCGGAAGCCC
>VXAD01011334.1:644277-778678 GCA_013399195.1 Dicrurus megarhynchus | reverse complement strand
TTGGGGGTTTTTATGTGTAGGGGCGTTATTGTTTGGTTGGTTTGGTTTTGCAGAGTTATTTTTTAAATATGTATGTCTACTTAGCTTTGGAAAGAAGGATGTCCTCATAGAGTACACCCCAATTTCTTAGGTTAAAAATCCTACACACCTAGATTATTGAAGGGCTCAGGTAACACCCTATTCTCAGCTTTCTGTGAAGCTCCAGGGTGGCAGACCAATATATACATTTGTGCTACATAACAGCATTATTGTGTAGTTTGAGGAATGCATCCCAAACTCAGACGTACACTGGTAAAATCAGGATGCTACTTGCAAGCAGCTAAGCTCACTCTACAGCAGGATTTTAGCTGTTTGGCTCCAAGGTTCTTCCAAATTCTTGGTAATTGTTTCGTACTCTTCACCTTTTACTGAGCAAGATGTACTCTTCAAGTTTCATGCTCAAAACTAATACTTGAAATACAAGTTTTGCTGTCTTTTGCCACAGCTTGCCATTCAAATATGTAAACATACAACTGTTTGAGGATGTTAACGTGATGTTGATGTCAAATGAGCAAAGGAGGGATCATGAACAAATTAGAAGCACGGTGATTTTTAGCAAGGCATTTAGGCTGAAATACACTGCTTCTTGCATGAACTCAGTATTGACAGAGCTGGAATGAAAACGGCAACAAGTGGGCCCAGCAGTAATCCCAGTTTAACTCTGATCTGGGGCAGGGGGATGGCAGCCTGTGCCCGCTGTGTGACAATACACACTAACTCTACCCTTGTTGTCCTGCACTAATGGCTGAAGTCAAGGATTTTGCATGATCTGACATTGAGTCTCAAGGCCAGCTGGGAAGAATAAATATGTTTAGTGATGTTACTTATCACAATTATCATCCATCTCCATCTCTATGCAAAGAGAATTCTTTTGGTTTGATTCAGTCAAATATTCCCCCTTGATATTCTGTAAGTAAAATACAAGAAGATTTTTGAATACATAGCAGTGGTGGATTGTTACACTCAGGGAAGTTTATCTCAGCATTCACAAAGCTCTGGGGCACTTTAAGGCCCCGGGGTCCAGCAGGGCTGTGCATCCTGCCAGGCATCCAGCATCCGTGTCTGCGCGTGCTAGCCATTCCCAGGCCCTTTGTTTCCTCGCCTCGATGATACTGCTGCCATGGTGAAAAACAGAGAGAAAGAACAACAGGATATTGTCCCGTTCTAGTCTGCGTGCCAACTGTGACAAAATGTTGTTTTCTCCTTGGTCTGGGGATTCTTGTTGGCTTTTACTTGTCCTGGGTGAGCCTGGAAACGTTAAGATATTTTTAAATTTTTCCAGTTAGTGTGGAAACCTTGAGTGTCTGGGAGCAAGGTGGTGTCCCATGCCCTGGCACAAACATTCCTGTCCTGGGGGATGATTCTCTGAGTCATGCAGAGGAAAAGAAGCGTTCTGATGTAAAAGACAACAGGAAGGCGTTCAGCGCGCTGTGTGCCAGCAGGACACCTGCAGAGCTGCCGCAGGGGTGGAAGTGAGCCACAGGCTGCATGGAGAGTGCTGAGAAAACTGCACGGCTGCACAAATCTGACGCCAAAGCAGGGCTCTATTTTTGGTCTCCGCTCTGCCTTTCTGACACCTGTAGGGACGCGTGAAGTGCACAAGAGACTTGTGCAGCACCTCCCGGAGCGGAGGAGCCGCCGCAGGGCACGGGAGAGCAGCGGAGCGTTCTTGCTTAGCCAACAGGACTAATTATAACCCAGGAATATGAACTGTAAATGTGCTGAAGCTGCCAAGACGGGAGCTGGGTGTGTGCCAACGCCTGAATGAGGACACACCATCCCGTCGGGACTCTCCGGGAGCAGCAGGCAGCACCGAGGTACGCACGGAGCCCCACGGAGGGAGATGGACAAATGGGGGTGCGGCAGGAGGACGGTAGGCGTTCAGCTGTTGCTTCGGGATGGGCATGGTGTCGTGTCAGTCAGTCTGCTTTCAAAATAGGTGATCTCTGGGGGGTGACACACTATGATTTTTAAGAAAATCTTAGCTTTGATGTGGTCTCTCATTAACATGCAGCAAACGCAAAAGATCTGCGACTAATGTGAGGTGCTGGCAAAAGCTTTGACTTCTGCATGTTTTTATGGTTGTGTGGACCACCGTCCCTTCTGGTGGTGATAAAGACCATTGTGAGAGCATGAGGTGACATGATAGTTGAGGCAGAGAACGAGTTGTGTTAAAAGCACTTAGGATAAACTGGAGTAATACAAGACACATTCTGCAGAAATGTATCATATAGACTACTTAAAACAAAGGGGCAGACGTAACAAATGCTTTGAAAGATAAACGGCAGAAATTTAAAAAATCTGCTTGAAGTGAGACGTGATGAAATGTTAGAAAACCACAAAGGTGAAAGAAATAGATGTGCTAATTACATAATTGTGGGACGACATAAGAAATGCCTATGAAGGAGGAAGCTTATGCTGGTTGGTTGTGAAAGCTTTAGTGGGGGTTCAGGAAGATCGAAGTGATGAAACTATACCTTCTGTTAAGCTGGAAGCTTTAAGAAAATAACAAAACTTTCTTTAAATCAACTTGTTGTAATATTGTTTTAATGATCTGGGGTATGAAAAAGTTGATTTTAAAGGCTACTCTGTAACCCATTATTTGATTTGAAGGAAGATACATTTACTAAAAAAAAGTCAGCAACTACTAAAAGTTGGGCTGTATCCTGGCTTCAGGGCACTTAGAGTCCGTGAGTTTCCTGGTTGTGTCTCCAGTTCAGGATTGCTATGTTAATATTTTTATACATTCTGGGAAGCTCTAGGCTCTGATGAATGGTTTCTCTTGCTGGTATGCACGGCTCTTCTCTTCTCTTTTAAGGGCTATTTGGAGCTGTAGAAGGCTCTTTGCTTTGAGCTTTTCCATATCTAAGAAGAGTAACCGTATAATATGTAAGGTCAAAACTTTCTTCTGCCTCAGTTTGTAAATGTTAAAAGGTCAATCTGTTCAAAGCTGGTTTCTTACAAAACAATAAATAATTCATAAGTATTGGTTAGCTCTGCTTACAATCAGATCACGGACTGTTAAACAAGACGTGACTTAATTCTAGCATTGTTTTTATTACATTTCTATAAAGAACTTACACTACTCCCTGTGAGTAAATATGGAGAGTTCTTAACCCTGATTTCTGACATGAACATGAGCTCATTTTAAATTAATGCTTCTCTCCTCTACAGATATGTTTAAGAATGTAACAGTCTTGGTTTAGTCTTATGAACTGCCTATTGCTTAATAACTCTTATAAAACTTTGATATATTTTAATATAAATTTAAATAATAAATCTCTTTACAGGTATACTTATCAGATGCATTCTGTGATCTCTACCAGTGAACCTGCTCAAGCAATTCCTTTCTAAGCTCACTCTAGGAACTGCATCTTGGTCCTTGTACTGCTTGAACTCCCAGAGAAATAATTACACAAGACCTTATTACCTACTGAGAAATATAATGACTGAGTTCCTGGTTTGTTTTAACTGGTGCAATGGTGAACAGCCCCCGCCGGTAGGTAGATGCACAACTGCCACCCTTTATCAGATTTGAACTTTTGTCTTTCAGTTACACAGAAAACGCTTTCATTTTCCTGTTGTTTTGCTTAGTTTGGGCAAAGTAATGCAAAAGCTAAAACCAGTCCTGTCAAACTAAATGTTTGAACTGTGTGTGCTTTGCCAGAAACTTAGACTGTATGACTGTTTGCAGCTTTCAGGCCCTGACTTTCCAACATTACAGAAAGCTTTTGCTAAAATTCAATTAGCAGTAATAAAAGTGACTTTCATTGTGTCTTACTGCGAACAGTCTGAAACTGCAGCCCTGTTGCCATGAGGTGTTATTAGGGGTCAGTACTGGCTATCTATTTTTATCTTGGCTGCTTGTTTCTGGCTGAAAGCTGCTGATGTTTTCTGAACAGAGACATAAGATATCATTTTTTCTCATAGAAGAGGCGTCGGAGACTGGACCGGAATATGATAGGAGAGCCAATGAACTTTGTACACACCGCGCATGTCGGGGCCAGAGAGATGAGTAGCGACTATTCCTCAGTGAGTGTGCACCTCTGGGAAAAGCACTCTCAGTAACCTGTAGAGCAGGTAGCTAATAAAATACTAGCTAATTGTAAGAGAGAGAAAAATCTGACTTCTTTTTTTTTAAATCAGTAGAATAGCATCAGAACAGAACTGTCTTTTGGTTTGTAAACACGAGATAGTGTGGGAGATACGCCGAGCAGGAAGTGCTCATTTCCTCAGTATCTTTACACACGATGAGAACCTCTTGGATACAGATTCTATGGATGCACTTGATACTAGAACCTGATCACCTTGAAGTCAAAGCTGTGCCAGGGTGAGGGATGTAAGAATAAGTGGATTTTGTATAGCAAAATGTATCTCAAATGCTGACTTAAAATAGTATTTAACAGTCCTGGATTTAGTTGTTATTTCTCCCTACTACAGTTGGGACTCAGCCCTGTAAACATATGACCCACCTGCCTTTTCAAGTTGAAGCTTTTAAAAATTGCTCTGGCAACCAGAATTTATAAGATGCATATTCTAATAAGCTTTTTTTCCTAGGCTGTATCAATTCAGGACCACATGAAGTCTAAAGGTGGCTACACAAATGGCACTTCTGCAACTGTTGAAATATAGGAAACTGGGTGAAGGCTGAAATCTGCTCTGTCTTACGAAGACCCCCCAGACTGTGCTTTCATATTCTCTAAAACCTTGTTATCATGGAGTAGGGAGAGTACCCGAATTAAAAATAGGTCAGTACAAGCTTTGGTGTTCTTTGCACTATATCTTCTGAAGGAGTTATTTTAAATTATCCTTAAAATGGTCTGTCATGGTAGTGTTGTAGTAGCAGCAACTGTAATTTGTCACTGTGGATGACTTCCTAGCTCTGTCCCAAAAACCTCTCAAGTCTGTCATGTAAGATGGGATTGGAAGTCAGTATGAATTGTCTGGGATTTTGGCATCTGTCTTTTTCTCCTCTCAGGAAATGCAGAGGTGATTTAATTGGAAGGTGTCACATGTTTTCACTTCTTACATGGGCTAAAATGAGTTGCTAAGTATGATCTTGTAGCTGTCAGACAACTTTGGACCTGTTTTTAGATGCTTTAAAACCTAATGCATAAATCTTTGGTATTTTTTTAGCGTCTTTTGATGGTGAATGGACTCTAATATAAGATAGCTAGCTGAGTCTGCGAAACACAGTGAAACTTCTGCCTTGCCGAGATAACACTTTTGTATCTAAAAATGGAGCTCTTGCAAATATTCTGACTCCCAAATGAGACTTAGAACAAGAGATGTGTCCCTAAGTGACTGGGCTGCCTCCCATTCATGCACACACACTGCTGTGACTGGCAGCTATTACTGCAACACACCTACCAGTTAGCTTCCAGTGATGCTACAATATGCTCACAACTGTGTGTTAGTTTTGCATGCCTACCACTGAATTTTAAACTAAACATATTTAAGATCTCTCTCTTTGTTACCTCTCTGTAACCACAGTAACCGCACAGGACTTCAAGGGATATCTTTCTTGTCTTTCTGGCTCCTTAATTTCAAGACTGTCTGTTTTATATGAAATGAATTTTTTCTTGCATGTGGTGTAAGTGATATGGCCATGTGAAGGACACACATTTAAAGAATATTGTGAAAA
This sequence comes from Dicrurus megarhynchus, assembly GCA_013399195.1. Lineage (NCBI taxonomy): Eukaryota > Metazoa > Chordata > Aves > Passeriformes > Dicruridae > Dicrurus > Dicrurus megarhynchus. The sequence continues at coordinate 772,995 of VXAD01011334.1, read as the reverse complement.
GTTGCAGGAGAATATTAAATGGAAACAGCATTTTGCAGAGTTCCAGCACTTCATAAATATTTAAATAAATATCCATAAATATTTAGACATACTGAAACCACAGTTTATTACTTAGTTCTTATTCATCTTTCTATTAAGTGATATGACAAAACTGCTGAAGCAGAACTAGGTTTTTCTTTTACCCAATCACCGACAATTGTTCCCCAGCTCAAAATTCTGTATGACTACCACTGTAGAAACTTAGGAAATCTGCTTGCTCTCATGGGATTTACTGAATACAAATGTTTAAATTGCTGCCATATCAGCACAAGTTACACTGGAAGTCAGCAAACTCTTCCTTTGCTCTAGGCAGAAGATCAGTTATGAACTTTTTTCCATTTAATAAGGTTTATAGCTCGCAAATCTTTTAATTTGTATGATTCTGTTTGTAGCTCATGGTATTTCTTAAATTTAGGTTGCTGGCTTTGCTGAATTGTTAGGCTGCCTTTTCTGAGTATACCAGGAAACTTAAAACATGAAAGGTAGCTCTGTGTTTCTGTACATGTTCAAAAAACCAGCTTTTCCCCTCCCCCATGTTTTATCTTTTAGGGCCAAAAAGGAAGAGAGAGTATTACTTTCTGTAACAGTCAACAGCTGATCATAACATTCTGTAACCACACAAGAGAAATATAATACCCATGTCTTGCTAGATCCTTACTCTTGAATTAGAATGCACGCCAAATTTTAATGTATTTTAAAATCAGCATAGTTAACTGTACATTTAGCTTTTGCAAATCTTTTATATTTCTGTCTTCTAACTTCAGATATACTATAACAGCCTTGTTAAGATACAGAGTTTAAAGAAGCTAAATCCTGTATACCGTTGAGGAAGCATAAAGTGACCAAGTTGTTTGAAAGAATAGGTTCTAATTCATCTGCTATTATACTGAGCTAATGCATTCAGTCATCTATACCTGCCTAGGAAAAATGGTGATAGGGCAGTTGTCATGAAGAAAATGGCTTGTTTTGTTAACACTGTAAGAAAACACATTGAACAGAATTTAGAGTTTCTTGAAGGCCCATTCAATACATTTAAAATTAGTGGTGTAACTAGAAATAAAGGAATTGGTGATCATTTCAGTTCTTCTCTCTAAAAATAAATCAACAGAGAATTTGTTATTAAACACTTATTTGGAGAAAAATCCTCATTTTGATTATGTAAACCAAGTAGCACTATCTGGTATAAAACTAACCTCTTTTCATCAGACTATATAGTATTATATAGGACCACAATAAAGTGCAACATCATTAAAAGGAAAGGTTTTGTTATTACATTAAAAGTGTCATTACTTTTCAAAATCTATCAAACATAAACACATGTCTTAGGGCTTAGGCAGTTTTTGTTCTATATTTAGAAACCTTATGTACCTGTAATCTGTCATGTAACTCAGTATGAGCCTATCTTAGTTATAATAAATATGTTGAACTGGGCACTTGCACTCTTTTCATATTGTGGGAAATCTTGATATTTTCTCTGCACTGAAAACCTGTTGGTTAAGTGGATGGATCAGCATGGCTTGAACCTTTATTGCACAGACTGAAATTTCTCCACTAGAGAGCACAGTTTTACATCAAGTCTTCTCTGTTCTATGCAAGCTCTTACTCCATTGTGGGGTTTGGTGGTTTGGTAGTTTTTTGAGCTTGACTGAAATAAAGTACAGAAATAATACCAATTGGTGAAACTTTTTAATCTACATTGTAGGCTGTGAAGACCTTACATCAAGACAATCAAGAAACATTACTGCTCTGACTTGATGCCATTTTATGGTTTCTTTTTGTAATCAGAAGTAAAATAACTTGCAAGCAGAGCAGGATCAACTGTTTTTTATGTAGTCTGGCAGAGTCTCAGCACTGTTTGCTTCCTGGAAAAACAAAAATCCGGGATGGGGAGGTATTTTCAATTCTGGCTGTCTTATCCCTTGATGTTCCTGCTAGGCTTTACGGACTGTGCCATAATGCTGCATAAAACTGTAGTCAGTGTATAGAAAAGGTATTTGTCTTTTTCATGACCTAGTATGTCTTTTCACTTCCTGCAGAGCAGCTTTATGCCAATTATGCTCCAATTTAGCCTGTAATATGATAACTTGCAACCCACACATGTGGTACTATTCCTTTGTATGCTCTTGACACATTGGACTACCAGATGCTGTTGTAGCTTCCACTTTGTATAGACAAAAACTGATAAGAGATTAATAAATACCCTTCATCTTACTATGGCAGCGAGATAAGCACAATTCAACAGTGTTAAATTCCATGTTCATAAAATTCATTATATGTTACTATATATGGTAACACTGAAGAAAGAAACTCCAGTCTGTCAGTGAAAGACGATTAAATGGCTGCTCCTGACCATGTTTGGATTTACTTTGCTGTCAGCACTGTGACACTGCCCTGAAAACCCAACAGCTGAAGATAAGAACGATCTTGTCTGCTTTTCATAATCTCTGTGGAACTACAGGAAGAAAACAGTGCTGTTTTACAGTGGTGTTAAGATATTCTCTGGTGAGTGGGTTCCTGTAAGGCTTCCAGATACTTTGTGGTTAGTGCTTGAAATTTGAAATTTTAGCTGCTAACCTATAAAGTTGAAGTCCTGAGTGCCTAAAGAGATGCTGTAAGCTGCTGGTGCCTGGACTTCTGCAGATAAGCTGTCCTTCCTTCATACACGGTAATTTGTCTGACACAGAAGGCCCAAGGTACTTACATCAGTAGTTTTCCTGCTAATGTTCATGTGGTTACAGTGTGTATGTAAAAGGTTTCTCATCCTCTCTAATAGGTCCTCTCTAAGAACTGGCCTCTTGGACAGTTGTTTCCTCAGCTGAGCCCTAAGCTGTTGAGTTACTTAAACTTGTGATCACACACAGCTCTGAGCCAGTTTTGTACTTTGCTATGTGAAAGCACAAAGCCCCCTTGTTATTGGTTAACTCTTCCTACTGCAGGGAAGGTGCTGAAGAGGCTGACAGGCTGATCAGGAACTACAGAAAAAATGAGGTATGGAAGTGAGGGAGATTTAGGCATGGACAGGCAATGTGGTGTACATTTATGAGGAAGGAGCAGGGAGCAGAGCATGCTCATGTTGACGTTTCTTATCTGCAGTGCACAAGATAGCTTTGATAGCACATGGAAAATACCCATAATATGTGCATAATTGGTATATGGAGGAAATTAGGCACTTAAATGCATGACTAAACTGGGACTTTGAGACACAGATTACCAATATAACTTTAATGAATGGTAGTATCCTCTTCCTGCAGTGGCTTACAAAGCTGTTTTCAGAAAGTACAGAGCCACCCAAAAAGGTTTCTGTGGTTTCACCAGTTGCAGACTGATGTCACATATATGTTTGGAAGACGAGAGGGCTTTTTCTCTTTTTTTTTCTGCTGTATATGAGGTTGCAGATGTTCTAAATGCCAAGGCTGGCTGTACCCAATGGAACACAAAACAAATAAAACCTAGCATTTATACAAAATAGCAGTAGTAAGAGGGTATCTGCCTTTCGTCCACTGCACTGCATAACTTCAGGGAAACTAACTAGATCCATCTGATATTCAGATTCCAGGTATTGAGAGGCTATGGATGGGTTGGAGTGAAGGGTCATGAAGACTTCCTTGTGCCCGAGGAAGTTTGGGTGGTAGTTTGTTGGACTCTCTGCAGGCTGAGATGCCAGAAGCTCGCCATGGCCACACCAGACTTCCATTAATACTTTTTCTCCTGCTGTTATGTATAGGATGGAAAGATGAAACAAAATAGTGAAAGCACTTTGAGTAGACAGGGATGTTTCTAGTATGTGCTCTTGTGCCAAAAAAGCTCCCAAGCTGAGGTGCTTGATACTGAACTACAGCTGCTGTGGTCACTTGGGAACTCAGAGATGAAAAGCTCATAACTAAAACCTGTGCCCTTTCAGGGAGAGTGGGGTGTACAGGGCACCCATGGCATGCTCTGCTTTGGCCTCTGCACTGCCTAAACCCAGCTTATCAAGCGTTGCAGTGTGGCTACTGAACACCTTGTGCTTGTCACTTGTTCCGTACATCCTGTTTACGTGCATCCCGTTAGCATGACCAATATCCTAAAGTGATACCCAAAACCTTAGTTCAAATGGAAGTTCTCTTAACCCAGTTTTCATCTCAGACAGTAGTAACAGCTGGACAAGAACAACAGCTTTGAGGTGTCTGTTGAGGCCTCTACAATAAATTACTCATGAAATCAAGGCCACAAGACTGTATTGAAACTACTTTATTCAGCGAACCTATTTAATTTTTTGTTGTTATTAAAACAATATAAATGGGAGGAATAGTCTAACAAATTTTAAGTTTCCTCTGATATTTGCATATGAATCCAAACTGAACAAAACCAAGGTTATTATTATTAAGGGCCCACCCTTATTCAGGGGCAAAAAAAGAAGTTGAATTATGTCTTTTACTGTTTTAATATATATGTATATATATAGACCTTCATCTTAAGTAATGTGTCAGTAAATAAGTCATTCTTTTAAACTGAAATTAGTATGATTACTCTGGCTTACTGAAAATTTTTAAAATGGACTTAAAATCTACATTTAAATCACTGGGAGAGAATTTGATGTGCTTTTAAAGCTGACATTGGCCTGTACAAGTGGATGACTAATTAATTTCATATTTCTTCATGAAAGAGCTAGAAAAAGTGGTTACAGGATTATTTTTATTTTATATATAATAGTGTATTTACATGCATCTGATCTTGCTGGTGCTTAAGAAATATGTGTACATTTTACATAACTTACCTGAGCCTAAAGGTGAACAAAGACTGTCCTAATAACCAGTAATTAGTGAGCTGTGTGTAATTAAGGATTCATAGATCTGACAAAACAATGGCACTTATTCTAGTCGGAAATCTATTTTAAAAAATTGACCTAATATATGCAAGTTTGAAAGTCGGGACTCAACATGAGCTGAAGCTGCAGATGAATGGTGAAATACCCTTTTAAATGCAGTTACCCACATTTACCCTTGCAGTCTCTACCACCAGGGAATATTAAAACCTGACTCAGTTCCTTTGAGGGTGTGACACAATCTTAACAATGTAATCCAAAAGTAAGGTTTACAGTGCTTTATTAATGCATGCTAATGGGGCCTTGCTGCATTATGGTGTATGAGTAAGGCCTTCACTAGTTTCTTTCAACTAGTTTAAACATTACCTTGAAAATGCATTTAAATTAGTTATTCTCTCTGCTTTATAATATTTAGTGAACTAGGGTATCTCTTCCTTGCAGAAATTAATATTTACTGGTGTTCACATAAGGCTGTTGGTACATGGGGAAAAGTTGCTAAACATGTGCTTGTATTAATAAATAATTATTAAATGCTGTCCTTTCTATGTTTTGGATGGCTCTCTTGCCAGGAGACACAGGTCCCTCAGGCTGCTGCACATGTCCCTGTCGCTGCCACGTGTGCCCGTCTCACAGAGACAGCAGGTTTCAGCAACAACATTTCCTGTACCCATTTAATCAAGAGGTTTCACAGTGTTATTTTGCTCTTTTGTTCCAGACTCCAGCCAAAAAGCTGTGAAAATATGAATCACTGAACGAATTTATAGGATAAAGTATTTTTTGGTTAAGCTATTTCCTTTTCCTCATCACCTGCTTTATTCTGTCCTATTACTCTACTACCTACTAAATTTCTTAGAAATATGTGCAGTATTTGGGTCAATGTTCTTTTTTAGTTCTTAGAAATTAACACATGTTAAAAATTCCTTCATCCCTTTGAAGCTTGTGTGTTGATCAATGAACCCCAAATCCCCTCTGTCCTGATTCTTGTGTGGCATAAACGGAGTCCAGCTGCTTTTGCAATCTTAGTCCTCTAGAAATTATGCAATGTTTCTCTAAAATACCTGATGCTGGTAGCCACCATTCCACATCTGCCTACCTAGGAAGGAACTATCTTCTGCTTCCAGCACTTTACGCAAAATTAACAGAATTGGACTATAATTCAAACTTAAGATGAGTAAATTTGATTGCATAAGGAGATACAGGGAAAGGAACAGAAAAAGGCAGATAGGTTGGGATAAGTTTACTGAAAAGCCAAGAGGCTGATCATTATGAAAAAACATAAATTAGCACTTAATGCAATGTTAGAATTAGGAGAAGAGCCCTGGAATAGAAGATATTTTGGATTTTTTTTAAATTTCCAGCTGCAGACAGAATAAAAATTTCTGTGTTTTCCTGGGGAACACAAGGAGAAGGATTAGTATGTCGCAGGACAGGACATGCTGCCATGGAATCTGATCCTGGGAGCAGCTACGCACTTGCAATTCAAATTAAACACTTCTTCCATGCCCGAAATACAGTGTAATGTACATACCCATAGCTCATTACAGATCACAAAACTGGCAGATTTATTGAAGTAAATCAGTATTCATTTGTCATCCAGATCTTGTTAGACTCAGAAGAAGAGATAGTAGTTGGCGTAAAGTGTCATGGTTACTCTGACAACAGCACCAAAATAGAAACACGCAGATGGACAATGTACTAGCCTGTTTTTTTAAAATACCAATTCGGCATAGAATATGAATTATTAGCTGTCATAGTGTGCCATTATCTGGTTAACTGTTTAAGCACATGAAATTGTTAGACACACTTTTGCAGCTCAGCAATTCTACAAGATGCATAACCCTGTTCTGTTGCTGGTATAATGATGAATTGCAGATCATCACTGAGCCAAATAAAAAACCTGTCTGTTACCATCAAAATATTGGTATTGACCAAAACACTACTTATGTACAGGTATGTAAACATTACTCAGATTTTTACAGCAACAGAACAGCTTCCTGACAATTTGACATGATGCAGTGGGGAATGTTCCCTGTAGATGTTCTGTATGCCTTTGTCCTTAAATGCACACAGAGGGAAAAACCATGCGTGCAGGAATCTCCTTCCTCAGTAGTAATAACTAATAAATACTTAGTTTGTGAGCAACTCAGAATAAGTGAGTTACCCACTTAGGGCTTTGATTTACTGGTGCTGAAGTGGAGCTAAACTCTCATCCTCTTGTGTCTCCCTCTCCCTCACGCCTCCACGTCTCGGTCATGGCCACGTTCCCTTCTTTCCACAACACAGTCTTTCTGATCTTCACCCCTTCCGCTTCCCTGTGCAGGCCCCGGGAAGGGGCAGGGCGGGACCGCGGAACCAGTGCAGGAAAACCTCCAGCGAAAAAAAGATGTTGCACAACTTCCTTTGCTGGTAAATCACGGAGCTGTTTCAGCCCATCTCCTTCCCACAAATCCTCGCTGGTTCTTACATCTGATGCATCACAGCCCTTTTAATACTTCCGAAGCCTGGAAGACATCTCTGAAATGAGCTTGTTTGTTTTTTTTTTTTTTTAAGAGCAAACAACGCAACTTCCTCCACCTTGTGTTATAGGTCACACTTTGCTGTTGCTTGTACTTGTTGCTCTCACGTACGACATTCTGCTTTCCTCACCACACCTCTCTCCCATGGCTCTGCGAGAGCTGGACCGAGGTGAAACCCTCGGACTGCTTTGTTTCGGGAGAGTGGGGCAAACGCGGCCGCTTCCTTTTACTTGTAAGGGCTCTGAGGAGTTTCAGTGAGCCCGTCAGTACCTCAAACACTGGCAGCTGCCGCGTGGATACCCCGATACGCTGACAGCCACCGATCCCCCCGCGAACCGCAGCGAAAGAACAGAGGCTNGCAGCCGGCGGAGGACGATGGGGGTGGCCGGGCTGCCGTGGGCCGCGCTGTGGGCCCTGCTGCTCCCCCTGGTAAGGACGCGGGGCCGCGCTGCCGGGCCGGCCGGGGCCGAGCGGCGCCACTCGGGGCCGCCTGTCGCTTCCCTCCGCCGCCGGCCGAGCGGCTCCCTCTGCCCGCCTCATCCCCCGGGCACGTTCCCGGGAGCTCCCCGGCCGCGGCGGGCAGGGCCTGCGCAGCTCCCATCTCTCTGGGCCGGGCTGGGCTGGGCTGTGCTCCCCCTGCCTCCGAGCGCCTCGGGGCGGGTTGGGCTGCAGTGCGGCCCGGGGGATTTGGGCCTCCTGTGCGCGCCTCGGGCGAGGCCTCTCGGTTCCCCCCACCGGGCTCGGGGAGCTCAGGCCGGGCCGGCTCCGGTCGCTCCTTGAGAGCTGAGGTAACAAATCTCACGGGTGCCTGTGTGGATAAACCTGATGTTTCTAGAGGTGTTTAAATTTGGATGTAGGGAAGGGGGAAGCTCCTAGTGTGTGTATGTGTCCTGACTTTTGTCTTGTTTATCTTCAGTGCCGTTCTGGTTTCGGTATGGCACATATTCTCCCTCTCCACAGGTGTACATTGCCATGGAAATCTGGCAGGCCACCTTCTGCCAAATGGAGTAGTGAAATGGGGAAGTCAGAAACCTCTATAACCTGCTTAGGCAGTATAAAGGACATGTATGCATTAAATGCTGTTCCACTAAATTGTTTTGTTGTTGAGGTTTTTTGTTTACCTAATTTTAACAAAGTTTTTATCTTGTTTTGGTAAGACAGGATGCAGAATACTTTTTTCCTATGTAGGAAGTCACCACCATTGGATATGCTCAGCAACAGGTGCATAGCACAGTCTGTTAGTACCTTGAGAATGCCTGTGGGGGAAGTAACTTGTCTCCCTTGCTTTTCCTGAGTCCCACATAGCTGTCACTGTTGAGTCGGGGTTTTCTGAAGAGTGGCTTTGCTCCTTAACCTAGTGGTTTGCTGCTGCTGGCAAGGGAGGGGGCTTCTTCCCTCCTGTACGACTGCAGGTCCTGTGTCCTGCCTCCTTCTTTGCTCTAGGGATGCAGCTGTAGCAGTGGTGAGCATTGGACCCAGGTCATTCTGCCTCAGGAGCAGTCTCTTGGCATTGACAGCATGGGGAGTTGGGATCCAGGAAGGACCACTGCTGCTCTCTGAGCTTGGGCTCCTGTTCCCCTGGGTCACAGTGCCTGGAGGGAGGGAGAAGGGCCGATCTGTGTGTGTCACACGGCCACTGGCAGAACAACAAAATGATGGTTGTTCTATTCATGGCTATTTTTTTTCCCCTGCCTTTTTATGTTTCTGTGGGTTTTATGTTGTCACTTGCTACGTACAGACTCCCGTCTCCCTAGTGTGTACCTCTGAGTTTCTGTATGTCTTATCTAGGTACTAATTGTGATGGATGTTGTAAATATAGGCTTGGTTTGGTCTCTGTGTCTACTGGTTCATCTGATTTCCTGTATTCTACATGGTGGGGTTACTGGAACACTCCAAAGCTCAGCAGCCAGCCCAAGCTTATATCCTTGCAGTGACAGGAACACGTTTGGAAAATTAAGGATTAAGAGACAGAATGAGATTTCTTCTCTATCAAAGATAAGGAATTATACAACAAAAATTTAAAGGTGGTAAGGGAACGAAATATGATGAGAAAACTACCTTTCAAAACTAGGAAGGAATTTGTTTGGAGGTGAGGGGCCATTGGGAATTGTCTGAACCTGCAGAGGAAAGAGATGGTGATGCCCCTTTAGGTAAGGACAGCTGTCATGCCTCTCTTCCAAGTGGGAATGCTTTTATGCCAGAGCAAGTCAGCCTAGGGAAGCAGGTTAATCTTTTCAAGAGATGTTTTTGTGATCACACACTTAGTCTTGTTCTTAAATAACAAGCTGAAAATGTGCTTGGTGAGAAATGTTAACTTTGTATGTATAGTGGGAGCAGGATTTGTTCAGCGGCACCGCTGACTGCAAGCCCACCTACCCACACCAGTGGCCCTTGTCTGTTGTGAAAGAAGGACACTGAAGCCATTCGAAAGTAACAGGACTTTAAGTGGATGCAACAAGGTTTCCCTGGGGATGTTCCAAGTGAGGCCGTCATGTAGCGTTTCTTTCAACTTCTAAGTGCTGTCTTCAGAGCTCAGCAATGAATAGGTGTGGGTACACGTCATGCTCAGGTCCTGCCTCCCTCCACCTCATGAGGATGAATTGTGTTCCCTGATTAATCCCCAGAGAAGGGAAGCTTGCCAAACAAAACATGCATATCAAATAAGCAAGTAATCACTCCTTCTAGGTAGATTTATGCTTGTGTAGCATTAACACTTGATTTCCTGGAGCCCAGAAAACACTTATTATTATACTTGATGAAGCAGAAAGAGCTTTTAATGGATGTAAACCTCTAGGGTTTGCACCTGTTGGAAGTATTTACTGCTTTTAATTCATCATTAGTTTGTACTTCTAGGTGAGTGCACTTAAGAGGGAAGCTTGATCATTTTTGTGCTGATCATAAATCATGGAACAATTTATTTTAGCTGACAGCTGAAGAACTGTTCTGTGTTAAACAGTTAATGTGCTCAGGCCCTTTGACACAGTTCTCCCAGCAGATGTTCGTGCGCTGTAGCCAATATAATGGATTCCTCTGAAGAAGGTTTTTTGCTATTCAAACCAGGCAGACATAAACCTCTGAAACAATATCGTCACATGCTTTTATTTTCTCTCCAGTTCTCCCTTGCTGCAGAATACAAGTCTTCTAGCTTGAGGAGAAATGCCTCTCTAGCTCTGCTAATTGTATATCTGACAACTATTTGGGCTTCTCCCCCATACCCATGCCTACTTCTAGCATAATATGTTAATGGCTTTTTATACAAATCTGGAATTTACAGCAGGATTTAATTTTTTTTTTAATCTGGTGGTGCTTCTTGCTTCTGAGGTCAGTTTCAAGACAAACAGTTGAAAAATATCATCTTTCAGTTTTTTTAAGGTGACACTTCTTTGAGATGCAAATAACGTTTGTTTGTTTTCACTGCTTTATAGCTGTAGCTGCATCTAAACTTTAATCTGTTCATTTATCCACTTAGATATCTGACCTTTATTACTGCCTGGGGAGAAGTATTATTCCTAACATTGTGAGAAGTTTTAGAATTCAGCTGTATTTGTAAACAACAGGAATTATATTATGTGAGGGAGTCTAATCTTAAGAAACACCAGTATTTTCTTAGCTACACAAATTCTTCTTAAAGTACACTAGTTGGTCTCTTTGTGTTTACAGTTATTTGACAAAAAATATTTTGGTAATTGTCATATGATAAATATATATGTAATACATATAATCCTCTACTTTATTAGTAGGGAAAATTCTAGAGTCTGCAAGGAGGCAAAGGCTTTCATCTCTTTTTCATGCACTGTTCTAATTGCTTTCCGTGTAAAATTTTACACTTTTTGGAAGGCACAAGGTAGAGAATCTGAAATGCTTTGCATAGGTTTCATGCTGGTATTCTGCTTGGTGACATGAACTGTACATGTCATAAATACACTGTATTTGCAAAGAGGATAAGCACCATTATGTAGTAACTAGGTTATTACTGGTTTTCCAGCCTGCTCTCAAGCTTCCCATCTCTCATGGAATCAGTCATTATGTAAAATAATTGAATAAATTCCTTTTCTCCTAAGAGTTCTTTCTCTTTTTAAGCTTTTAAAAAGAATGTCTGTATAACTGATATTGTGATTGTGGTTTAACTCAGAACACCCTGGTCTGTTGCAGGTGGCTGCTGATGAGGGGATCCTGCACGCCTCTTCTGGAGGTGGAGTGTCTCCAGTAACTAAGGATTACTGCATCATCTACAATTCTAATTGGGTATCTCTTCCAAAAACCTTGGACAATGCTGTAAGTAGCTTGTAGTCATACTCTCCAAGAAAACCAGAATGCAGTATGAATTTGGGTTAACTATAACTGGTCTTCAATATTTTGAGTTTAATAGGTGCTACACTGAATATTTGCCATTTTGGTTCATGTTGTCCCCTTCCCCCCAAACCACTCAGAAATAAAATAATCTATAGTGAACATTTCTATCCTTTAGAGAGTTGGCTTCTAGAGTTTACAAAAGGAATACTCTCTGTGTGCTTAGAACCAGTTGTAAATGTGTTTATGTATTCATTTTATCCTGTTAAATTTTTTTTCTTCAGATGTTATCCTCAAGTCTAAGTTTTATATTTGGGAGTTAAAGTTCTGTTTATTTGTTTACAAAAATTGGTAAAATTCCGAAACTTTAAAAAAATTTTGATTCATCAGTATGTATTTGATGTAGCATTGAACTGTCTTGAGAACAGGTGGTGTAATAGGAGATTATCTGAAATGTACCATCATGCTGTATTTTCTGAGTGTGTTGGTGTGAGGCAGAAATAAATGTTCTTTAGGTATTCTTACAAACAGGAAATACTTTGTGTTTGGGATTGATCAAGGCACTCTGCCTTCCCTACTGTTCATTTGCAGACTAACTCAATGTAAAACAGTAAAAATCATTTGTCTGCCCCAGACATCTTTGCTGAGCCACTTTGGCCACTGGGATGCCTTGAGCAACTAAAGAAAACTGACAGTAATGTCAAGATAATTGTCCATATGAAATTAAACTTTGAAATAAGGAGGTGATGATCTAAGTAATACATTATTAGACTGAGCAGCTGGTTTTGAACAAGCATTATACTTTGGACCTCTGGTTATGCTGTATCCATCAGTGCTCTTTTGGCTTGTAAGGCCTGGAAATATCACAGAGTGTTCACTGGCTTCCCCTGAACTACAAGCAGTGATTTTCCTGTGTAATCAGTTTCTTATGTTTCAATTATAATACCAACTGCTGTGAAATTGCACTTAGAAATATCCAGATTATTTCAGCTCTCTTCTGCTGTAAATGTCCCTCAGTATTGCAGGCTGCAGGAACTGCTGCTGTGATTTTATATTCCTGAATTAATCTTCTTTTTCTGTTACACCTCTTTCTGGAAAATATCAAGTCAAAGAGCATAGTAATGCAGTCATCTAGATTAATTTGTTTGTAATATCAAATTTCCTACTTTAATCACATTCCTTTTCTCCCTCTTGCTCTGCAGACTTACTGGTCTCTGGAAAACCTGACTTCCACAGTCCTCTGCAGTTCATCTGAAGTTCCTTCTGGTGTAATGAAAGACAAAGCAGTTGTAGTGATGAGAGGAAACTGCACTTTCTTGGAGAAGGCAAGAATTGCACAAAGTCTGGGTGCCAAAATGCTGTTGATTGCCAGTAAATCTAGGCTGGTAAGTTACAACATAGAGTTTTCCTGTGTAGTGAAATAGTGTCTTGTCTGTTTGGTCCCGTGCAGGGTTAGCTGGGAGCAGAGGACCCTGACCGTGTGGGATTCCAGCAGGGTCATTTCCCCTCCCTGCAGAGCTGTGCTGGTGGGGCTGTGCAGTGCTGGCTTACATCAGCCAACAGGAGCTACAGCCGAGCTGGGTTTTTAAATGTTCCTTCTATCTTCAACCACGTTTCTGAATGCAAATTGTCTTTATCTTTCCCTAATTTTAGTGCATTCTGAACTCCATGTAAACGTAGGTGATACTGTTTTAGATATTTGTGATAAAAATAAGCTAGGAAAATATAATCCAAAATTGGAAATAAAAAGGTATTGTGAGATCTCCTTGCTTTTTTTGTTCTCTATTGCAGCTGCAACGTGTGTGTACCAATATGTACAATTTATGAATTTGTGTGATTGTCACAGAAAGTTAATCTTGTTTTAGAAGTGTAGAAATTAAAAAGAGTTTTGATTATGTCTTGTAATACTATAAAAGCACAAGAGCTGTATGAATCCAGATGTGTTGGTAGTATCATCTGGTTTGATTAAAGTACATCTATCTTTATTAACCTTTTGCAAAGGGTGATGAATGAACTTTTTTGGCTTTTACCTTCCAACGAATACACTGAAATTGAAAGGATAATCTGCTTTTAGGGATTTAACCTACTTTGTAAATAGGCTCAACATACTGATCACTTACACTTTCTCTTTTAGTCTGCTATTTCAGATAACAAGACTGATTTTGAAGATGTGACTCTTCCAGTTGCTCTTATAAGATACAATGACATAGTAGATATGCAGCTGGTAAGTAACAGAACTTCAGCATGTTATGGTTGTATAAACTTAAGTATTTGAACAAATAAATTAATTTCAGGTCAGGTCAGGATGTCTGCCTGATTTGAATGTGCTTAGATACTGCTTTCAGTTCCTAGGAGAGGATGGACATTTAGTTGTGGAAGTACTTGTCTTCCTAATCAGGTGAACAAGAGAGAACTATTGATTGATTAGAACACTGAGAATGGGAAACACAATACCTAACTGGAGATGGGGAGCCTTAGAAGTCTTCCTGCTGAACAAGATAAGCTGTCTTCCAGTAGACGTGGATACAGTTGCAGGTGCCTGACATTCCTGAAGAGCTGTAGCCTGAGAGGATTGTTCCTTTAGCACAGAAGCTGCAACAGCTGAGTTTGTAGCTGCTGGCACCAGACCTTTCAGGCAAGCAGCACCTGAGCAGGTTGGATCTTGAGGAAAAACTGAGAGTTTTTTTGCCTTTGCCAGATGATGAGCTCCCTCTGTACAGTGTGACAGCATCAGCTCCAGAGTGGTTAGGCAGCGTGGTTTGAGTTTCTGCTGGTGAGTTCATGGTGAGATGCCAGATGCATGTTATTAAAATGTGGCAGTTGTGGTATCTCCTACACTTTATAAGCAGGAGAGTTTTTGTTTTGAGAGGATTTGGAGTTTCTTTTCCTTGGCATGTAATGTTAGGATAACAAAATATTGCGCAGGGTTTTAAGGAAAACAGTATCTTTTCTTCAGTGTGGATTTTTCTGTTGTTGTTATATTGTTGTTTTGGATTTTTTATTTAGTGTTCAATAGTTTTGCTGAACAGGAGTTGAATTGCACATGTTTTTCTGTGGATAGCAGAGGCTAGCACTGTGTAGTCTTAGCTTCTTGAGTTGAATTTGCAAGCTCACTTCACCATTTCTGCTCTTAATCTTCAGAGCTGCCATGGGAGGTTGTCTTAGGTAAGTATGCAAACTGAAACTGCCTAGATTTATAGGTCTCTGGTTGTTTACTGTTGTCATTAAAGATAGGTACTTGCTGAGCACTGACATGACTGAAGGTTTGTGCTGGCTGTCTTCAGACTGCCACAGACTTGATAAGAACTGTAGTTGGGTTCAGGTTGTCCTCTGTCTTCAGGTTTGTTTCTTCAAGTCAGACAAGTGTTGTTTGCTTAGCTGAGTGGTTTTAGGATGCCCTACTAACATGAAAGGGAACTAGAGCAAGTTAGGACTCTAAATAGTTGTGGTTCTGAATCTTCTCTGCCCAGAGAATTGTATTGCCCAGGAGTGGTGTCATGTAGAATCACTTCTGTACAGCTGCAGTAACTCACCAAAGCACCTCTGCTGTACATTGGTGTGCCAATTTTTGTCTTATTATGAGACTTATTTTTGTCTTATAATGAGACTGCCTTTATAAAAGTAGCAAGGAACACAGCCTAGACTACAAGTGATCTTTCCTAGTTTTGCTGTAGTTTTTTGCCAGAACCTTCTGTCATGTTGCTGGCAGCTGTTATTTTGAATGATATTCTATGCATGGAATCTGGCAGCCATTGTACACTTCCTACTACAGTTGCATTTCTGGTTTAACTCTCTTTAAAGCTTCCAGCTTTCTCCTTTTATTTAGAAGAGAGAGACCACACAAGTCTGAGGGCAACTAGTTTGTATAAGCATTCTTTTTTCTTGTCAAGACTTCATCTCTGTGAGCCTTCACCCTTAGAGCCAGGTCTGTTAAGTGTCTTGATAGCAATAGCAGAGAGTTACCAACCTTCTAGTCAGTGGACAGCTCTCTTGCAGAGTTGTTACCTGGTGCAGTCTGTTTCATTCTAGTGCTCCCTGTGGTGGAAGTTGAGACTTGGGAAGTTTTTAGTGAAGAGAGGAACAACAGGAACAAAAGGAAACAATTGCTCTAGATTCTAATGTGAATCATACTTTGTAAGATTTATGAAACTTAAAGGAAAAACTGGATTAAGATCTGTTGGAACTGAATATTAAAAATGTATAAGCCTCTTGGGGTTTTTGACATTTTTTCGTTTGGGTTTCTTTTTCTTTTTTTTTTTTTTTTTACACAGAGGATGCTGTGATTTGAATAGGGTTTTTCTTCCTTTAATGTTATGTTTCACTTCCTACAACTGCAGTGTTTCACTAGAACTTAATTTTATTCCTTGTTTTTGAACTTCCATAACTTCAGGCAAAAAGAATGATTCTGACTTCTTTAGCCTGCAGGGAGGTTATTATCTGTAATTAGAAAATTCAGATGCTGAAATGAGTCAGCTTTCTTCATATGTGGCCACTGTACTCCACTCTGCTACTGGGCTTCCCATTCAGTCTTTCTACTGCCAGTTTGATCTTTCTGAAGCCAAACCTGTCTGTCATGTTCTTCTCTCTCCTGCTTTTATCTCACATGCAGACTGTAAACAAATCTGGGGGTTTTTTCTGCATCTCTGAAGTCTGTTCTCACTGCACAATTATTTTAGATGTCTGGACTTAGTTTGACTGCAACAGCAAACTTGTCTTCCCCACTATTTTCCATTTCCTGTCAAATTATCATCCCTTCTTTGTTTTTTAAGTCTCACCTTTCAGTCAAATGGTAGCACCTTTGTTTTGCTCTCAAGATTTTTGTGCAGTTCAGTACCAGTGTTCTCTCCCATTTTCTTCTGTGTATGTCAGCTGCTTGCTTTTTTTCTTAGGTCTTAAATTTTTCAAATAGTGTGAAATTGTTTTCTTTTAATTTGAATCCATCTCAAATCATGTTTGTGTGAAGCCGTTGGTAAATAACTTTCTGCCACCTTGAGCTGTCACTGCATTCTGTCTGAAGCCTCATGTCTGTATCTGAACTGTGAGGTTTGTGGGTTTGAGAGCTAGAGGTAGATTTCTGCTGATCCTGTGAATCTGTATTTCAAGGTGATTGAGTTAGATGTGCTTTCCTGCAGAGCTGATGTCTTTGATAGCACTTGGTATATTCTGGGGAGGCATTTGGGCTAGAGGCACAACTTCTCAGAAGCGTGGAAAGAATGCACAGGAGTACCATTTTCTCTTGTGGTACCTCTGTATTTACACAGCAGTAGTCATAGGTTTGTTCCCAAACCTGCCCATCCTGAAAGGTAGCATGGAAAGCATTGCTTCTTGGCAAACATAGGACATGTCTTGTGCAGTAAGTTGAAAACTTCCTCTCAGCATTGTGTAGGTTAAGAGTAGGAAATCATGCTCTACATCTAGTTGGAAAATAAGCAATATAATTTCTTTGTTCTCCTTATGAACCAACGTGTGTGTTGTATTTCAGGTGCTTGGAAATGAAGTTAATGTGACTCTGTATTCACCACCTTTGCCAGAGTTTGATTACAGTATGGTTGTCATCTTCCTAATTGCTGTGTTTACAGTGGCACTGGGAGGCTACTGGAGCGGAGTAGCAGAACTGTAAGTTTGTTAAATGGAAATGCTTAAATTACATGGACTGCAAAGCTTGTGAAAACTGTCACTATGATCAGTGAGAAATTATTTTCTTTTAGGTTGGTAGTTAAAAAATTAGAAGATCTAAGTGCAAGTAGCTGCTTTGCTGTGAAATGCACTGTAACCTCTGAAAAATCACCATAGGTCTTTGAGGAACCTTGAGCATAAATTGTAAAAGTCCCTGAGGGATAATGCAGCTCTTGGGAGGAGGCATGAGTTAACATTTTGACAAATTACCAAACAGTCTGTAACTGGCATCATAATTCTCCAATATCCACAATAGAAATTAGGTATTTTAGTTCCACCTTTCAAGTCCAGTGAGTCAGGAGGTAAATACATACTGTGTGTAGTGTCTGCATTGGCAGGGATCTGTACAGCTGCTCCATCCCAGCTGGCTGTGCAGCACTCCTGCCCCTAGGAGCAATGGGAAGCACAGTTTGGTTGTCTGGCTGCCTCCAGATAAAGTCCAACCTGGCTTATCTGCTTCAGCTTTGTATGTTATCTGGTGGAGCAACAGAGCTGGGGCAGCAGCAGCTCTAGGACTAGGCAAGGGCAAGGAGGCAGCAGCAGTCCCTGAGGAGGGACGAGGAGGGAGTGGAAGTGCAGAATGTGGCAAAGGCAGGGAAACAAGGGGTAGTAGGGGTTTCTGCACTGTCCTTGAGGGATGTGAAGCTTTAAGTGATGTACAGGATTGTTATTAGTCTGGGGTTAAACTGGCTGTAGCTGCCTTTGAGAGCATGGCATTATTCTGCAGTATTTCTTGGGTGTCTGTCAGTGCTAAATGGGCCAGTGTTTCTTGGTACCTTCAGGGTCTCAGTGGTGTTCTGGTGCTTTGCTCCCCAGAACAACAAGGAGAGGATTGTATGTGATAACAACAGCTTCCTTTTTCCCACAGTTATGCAAATCTAGCTATTTTAAAGAGATTAAAGAAGTAGAAGGAGGGGAGGTGTGTATGTTTCTTTTTTTAAAGGTTGGATCTGATTATGCTTCTTTTTCACCCTGCAGTGCTGCAGGGTGTGGCTGCACTGAATGCTAAAATAGCAAAATGTGGTGCTGTCCCCCATATTAAAAACACCTAGATGTAATTTATTAAACTAGTTAAAGTACTCTTTCATAAATCTAGGGTGAGCTTACTTTTTTTAAAAAGCTGCTTATTCAAATCCTGTTTTCTGAGAAGGTGATTCATCTAACAAGGTGCCTTGCTCCTGTGGGTTATTCTCTTTTGAAGGTGGCTGTTTCAGTGCTGAATTCAGCGTTTTGTAGGTAGGTCCTGGGATTCCTCAGGAACACACTATCTGATGGGCAATTTGCACTAGGTCTGTAGTAAAGAGTAGAAGGGCTATCTGCTCAAAGAACACAGCAATTTAAGTCTCCTTATTTTGCATGGTGAGGTATAAATATGGAGTACACATGCACAGAAATCTAATTCCCAGTGAAAATCCCCTATTATACCACCTCTCTTTCACTTACTCTGTAATTATGAGGTGTGAGGGTTAAAGAACTAGTACTTAGCTAGCTTCATTCTGTTAACATGCATGGGTTTTGCAGACACTTAATGTCTAGTTGAGGTTTTAAGAGTGTGCAATACCCACAATTTTGATTTATTGTAGACATATTTATCAGATTGTCTACATTTAGCCCAATAAATTTTGTAGTCAGAGGTGATGCACTAATAAAGCTCAGTGTGTGCATTTTGAAAAGTAGTTTTAAGAGTATAGTAGTACTACTTTTCACGTGAATCAGGGTTTTGGTTGGTGGTGCTCCCTTAAAGTTGGCAATTACCACACCACTGGAAAGGAGTGCAATTAAGAATCTTTTCCTTAAGATCTGTGCTAGGTTGGAAGTGCATATCTTCATTAAAAAATTGAGAGAAACTCAAACAATAACCATACCATTTTCTGTGGTTTTAAGTCTAACGATAGTATGAAGGACCAAACTGAAACCTTGTCAGTCTAAATGTTCTATAACCAACAATTCTGGTCATAGTAAAACATTTTCATAATCTCATCTGAGGTAAATGTGTTTGTTGTTTTCTTAAAACAGTGAGAATCTGAAAGCAGCAGCAAGTCCTGGGGAGAGAGAAACCCGAAGGAAGAAGGAAGAAAATGTTACTTTCACCCCTGTAACAGTTATCTTGTTTGTTGTCATCTGTTGTGTCATGCTGGTCTTACTTTATTTCTTCTACAAATGGTTAGGTAAGAAACAATGAGTAATCTCATTTGACTTACTTTTCTACATGATCTTTTTAAGTGTTTAAGTCTAAAAAGCTAGATTTCTAAACTAAAATGAATGTAACTTTTTAAATTGTTCTCTCCATGCATGAGTTGAGGGTTTGAAAGAATGCAGTTGTTACTTAAAGGAGAGGTTTCTTCAGCTATCTTGCAAAGATTGCCTTAACAGTGCTTACTCTGAATAAAGTCATGTGGAAGAGAGGTGACTAGTGATGAGCAAAAAAAAATATATTATTTATGTCAACATTCTTGAGAGGATGGCAGTGACAGCCTAGTAGTGTTTAGAGTTTGCTTGATGAGAACATTTTTTGCTAGTTGGGGTTTGGTGTTTGGTTTTAGTTTTTTGGTAGTGAGGATCTGGCTAGAAAGCAATTCTGATACCTGAGTCAAGTTTTTGCTTGATGAGAACTTCGTCATGGCAGAGACACTCAGAAATCAGCATTTTCTATAATTAACTGACTATGGTCTCCAGTGACTGTTGAGCACTGCTGTAACTGTTAACAGCTTATATCATGGAATCATAGAACCCTCAAGGTTGAAAGGGACATTCAAGATCATCCAGTCCAACTGTCCACTCAGTACTGTCACTGTAATCTTCAAACCACATCACGCAGTGCCAGATCCAGACACCTCTTGAACACAAAATATAAAATGTATCTTATTGTGCTTGTTTCCCATTTGCTATTTTTTTGTCACTGATTCCCATCTTCATTGTTTTTATTTAGTGTATGTTATAATATCAGTCTTCTGCCTGGCATCTGCGATGAGTCTGTACAACTGTCTTGCAGCATTAATAGGAGAAATCCCAATTGGGCAGTGCAGGTATTGTGCACCTTTCACTTACTAAAAATGGAAGCTTTCCTCTGGGTATTTTCTGGTTGTTACTCAAGGCAGCATGAAAATATGGGAACAGTTTGACAAATTGTTTCCTGTATGGTTTTAGTGTGTGGGATAGTTACAAAAGAAAATCACAAGCTGCTTTAATAAATATTAAAGGTATCTGCAGCATAATCAACAGTTAAAATAGTTGTAGATTTGCTGCATTACCTTTATTTGAAAGCATTCTGTAATCAAATTTGAAAGGCTCTGCTTGGCTGGCTGAGCTTGGTTTTACAAAATTCTGGTTGTCTGTCACATGTGCTTATTTTGTTCATCAAGGAACTCTGTAAGGGGAGGATCCTGCACATTTGATCCTGTTTGGAGCAAGTACTGTGCTATAGGCAGTAGAGGGGTTTTTCCCAAATCTTAACCTGTGCTGTACCTGCCAAGTTTTAACTTTCAGCATAGACAACACATGGCTTGTGTCATCTGTGTTAGAAGGTTGTGGTTACAGTCCTCTCTTGGGTGGTGAGTTACCAGTGCACAGATAGGTGCTTCTTACCTCTCTGAGTTAAATATCCTGCACGTATTAGGGAATATGGGAGTGTCCCTGTTTTCCTCCCCTGCATTTTCACTTTTTCACTGAATATTTAATGCAACCAATAGTTCTTTTTCCCAAAAAGAACAATGCTTATGAACTTGGAATATTGTCAGTCATGTGGTTTGCATGTTACTTAGTGCAGGATATTCCTGTCAGGTGATTCTGTAGCCCATCAAAGGTAGTAATCAGGTAGAAAAGAGCAGGTTTTGTGTAAGCTGCAGGAGAGGCATTACTTCTGTCAGTTATCAGTTCAAGAACTGTCACAGAAAAATGAGTAAGTGGTAGAAATGGGTATTGGCTCACAATTTTGCTACACATAGTTACTTAATTTTTAATCTTGTATTATGTTTCTTAGAATTGATTTTTCTCAGCAGTACCATTTTGTGCAATTATGAAATGGCTGTGCCTCACTGACATAGCTCAGTTGGTGTAATTGTTACATGACAGAAATGGATTAAACAAGCTCACCTGCTTGCTGCAGATGGATGTGTTTGCTAGAATGAGGGCAGGCCATACAAGCCCCTCTTGGCTTGTTTTTAGTGCAGCCCAGGAAGGGATTGGTGCTGCAGTTGCAAGAACGATGCCACCAGAATCTGTACAGAACAGATGGGCAAAAGAGAAACCCTTGGGTTGAGAACACCTTGTCAGCTTAAGGACCTGTGATAGCACAGGCATGTGTCTTGGCTGTTGCAGGCTCTCTCTTTTAATTTAATTCATTTCTTTTAGGGTTACATGTTGCAACAAAACCGTTGAAGTGAGGCTTATTTTTCTTGCTGTATTCTGCATAGCAGCAGCTGTTGTCTGGGCAGTGTTTCGAAATGAAGATAGGTAAGTGATGCATTCTCATTTAAGAGTAAGGTGAATAATTGGTGTTAATGAACTTCCCAGCATACAACTAATCCTGGAGCGCAGCGTCCTTCTAAACTCCAGTGCCAATTTCAAAAAAATCATGAAAGTATTTTGAAGCTTAACAAGCATGGGAGTAATAGAGAACAAAGCTATGCAAATGAACTGTGTAGTAATTTAAAAGTTACAAAAAATTATGAAGGTGAGGAGGAACTAGCTTGATTGCTAATGATTGCCACAGAAGAAAAGAGGTGCAGAATAGCATAGGGAATAGCTCTGCTCAGCAGTAACTACAACATCCCTGTGCTATCAACACTGTTTCCAGCACAAATCCAAAACAGCCCTTACCAGCTGTTGTGAAGAGAATTAACTCTATCCCAGCCATTACCAGCGCAGACAGTTGCCTATTTATGATCAGAGGCTGCTGTAAATTGACCGTCTTGAAACTAGGACTTCTGTGGTTTTGGTAGCAGTAAATTTGAGAAACTAATTTCTTGCTTGCTGAGAAATTTTCCTTGCTATTTCCAGCAAAATCTAGATTCCAGCAGTAGTTTGAACAACCTGTAAAAATGTTTGGGGTTTTCTTTTTTTAGGTGGGCGTGGATTTTGCAAGATATTTTGGGAGTCGCTTTCTGCCTAAACTTCATTAAAACACTGAAAATGCCCAACTTTAAGGTACTGTAAGTTGCTTACCTTGGGATAGTATTCTACTGCCTTGAATCTGCAAGTTTACTGTCAGGAAGTAGGTTTTCCACATGCAAGAAATCTATATTAAAAACCATACTCTTTACAATTTTTAATAATTATTAAAAGAAACTAATCCTGTTCTAAATGTTTTGCCAGATTAAAAAACATGGTACAGTAATGGTACCAGAACCTAGCTGTGTGATACTGGAAAACCCACACGAATATTTTCTTCTCTTTTTTTTTGCCAGTCCTGTGTAATACTTCTAGGCCTCCTCCTCCTATATGATGTGTTTTTTGTCTTCATAACACCATTTATCACAAAGGTATGTCTGTGAATTTATTGTAAGAATGAATGTGTCTGGTCATTGGGGCAGTATTTTTGTTTAACAGGTCAGTGTTTGCAGTGTTCTCAAGGTGGAACAGCTGATTTCCATTTTTCCCCATGTAAGACAACAGTGGCCTAAATGTTTATGGTGATCACATGGTCAAAAGTAAACCATCCCCAGTTAGTGTGAGGGATAGTGTGATCATGAGAAATTACTGCTATCCATTTTTTTTTCCTTCTTTTGCTTTAAACACCCATGTTTTGGAATATGCTCTAGTGCTTTCTGCAGTGATCACTTGCAGAGTGGTATGAACTGTGTGCAAGTGTTAACCTTTTATTTTGAAGCAGAAAGCTCGTGGCAGAAAAAGCTGACATGTTTTTATCTAAAATTCCAGCTACATCTAGTGGACTTGTTGTTTGGGGTTTTTTAAACATTATTTTAGGCTGGACTACATGTTTTTATTGCACAACAATACTGTATAATACTGTACAATACTGGGACATTTCCTTTGATATTCAGGATTTTTCCAATCCTGAATTGTAAGTGGATGTACAAGCAGTTTTTGTAAACGTAGTATGAAAGTTTTGGTGCATTAAGCCACTAACTTTTGAAAAATAACTTTAATTTCAGAATGGGGCAAGTATAATGGTTGAAGTTGCAGCTGGTCCCTTTGGAAACAGTGAAAAGGTATGAACAGTCACTGTAACATGCAGCATTAAAGTACTGACTCTGTGTAGCTAATTCATAGTGTGCTTTTCGGCATAACTTTCTCACAAAATATAGCCAGCTTCTGCTATTTTCTTATAAGTATTAAATGCCTGTTGACTTGGGTTTGATCCTAGAGTGATGGAAACTTGGTGGAAGTCCCTACTGAACGCTCAGCTCCCCATGAGAAAGTAAGGATTGTATTTCAGATACTGGATTTTTAAATTATTTCCTCTGAAAAGACTATTCTTTTGGGGAAAACCTCACTGTCCAAATTTCTCTTTAGGGCCTGGATATCATTGATCAGTATTCTATAGTTAGGTTAATAATCCAGATTTGTTACTCCCATTAGATGGTTAAATATTGTTTTAACTTTTTTTTTTCATGTGTGCATATTATTTGTAAATCTGAAATTCCAGCTTACCAGTTGCCTTAAGCTTTATCTACTTTCTATGTTGGTTTCTGGTTTTTACTTCAGGTTCTACCTATTTTGAAGTTCTGCATTAACAATAAATTAATTATATTTAAACTGTTCATTAATTTAAGCAACCAAAAAAATCCAGAACACTGGAATGCTTTAGATTAGATTTATGTGGCTTCTGAAATAATGTTTTACAGTTACCCGTGGTTATTAGAGTGCCTAGACTTGAACACTCTGCATCAACACTCTGTGACTTGCCCTTTTCATTGCTGGGTTTTGGAGACATTATTGTCCCAGGTGAGCAAATATTTTTGGTAACTGTAACTTATGAATAAATATTTTGGGTTTTATTCTCAGCTGACTTGCAGCAGAGTTTATTCACAGAGTAATTACTAAACTGAATGCAGCAGTCACTGCAGAATACAACAAAAGCCAGAGTAGAAGAAGAAAGCTCAGTATGTTACAGGATACTTAAATAGTTAAAGGTTTTTTGTTTTCTATTGTACTGGATTGAGTAAATGCAAGTCCCATAGGTAAATCCAGTTGTCAGAATTAACTAAATTTCATCAAAATCTCACAGAAAGCAAATATCCTGTGACTTCTTAGGATTTTCATATCCTAGACTATGTAATTAGGGGTGAGGTAATGTAAAATATTGCCAAGTTTTTCCATCTTTCTCAGAAGAGCTGAATTTGGCCCTAACTGGAGTCTTGAATAAATTACTTTAATCGAGCATGTGCAGGCAAAATTGCTGAATGTTAAGAGTGAGCATTAGAATCCTACTGAAGAAAAGTATTAAAAATAGGTTGTTACACTTCTGTATTAGAAAGCTGAAAATAGCACAATGTAATTAGGTGGCTTAAAACCCCCAAACCTCTAATTCCAAGCTTGCTTGGTTCATATTTCCATTATGGTTTTGATTTTCTAGACTTACCATAGGATTTCTTAGACTAGTTCTTGCCTTTACAGAAAAAATAATTGGAAGAAGATAAAACAATAATGGGAAGTCTTACTATAAATGCTTTTATGCTGCTTTCATTTGGAAAATTGGGGAGAGAAAAACTCATGACTAAACATTTCATTAATCCTTTTCATTTTTAAATTTTTTTTTTCCTTCAAGGGCTTCTGGTTGCCTATTGTCGAAGATTTGATGTTCAGACAAGATCATCTTCTGTATACTACATTTCCTGCACAATAGGTAAATCATGTGATATTTCAGCATTGTTGATCTTCATGGTAGCTTTTTTAAAATAGCAAAACTAGATGGTTTTCTTCAGGTAAGGTTTGGTGTTGTCAAGAATCTCTTTATAAACTCTTTTGAGTGTTCCTGCTTATATTTAAGGTGACTATTTATGGTAGTCAGTCGCTTTGAGAAATCTTGCAAATACAGAGCAACCTATTGTGTCTCTCCTTCAGTTATATTAACAAGGAAAATAGTGCTTAAAAAGAAATTCTGTCTTACTAAATGATTGACTTAATCTAAAAATCCCCCTGTTCTTAATTGCGTACGTACGAATGTCTTTTTGTAGCTTATGCCGTGGGTATGGTGCTGACCTTCGTTGTTTTGGCATTGATGAAGATGGGGCAGCCTGCCCTTCTCTACCTTGTACCCTGTACACTCATCACGAGCTCCCTCGTTGCCTGGAGGCGCAAAGAGATGAAGAAGTTTTGGAAAGGAAGCAGTTACCAGGTAGGCTGGATGCCTTGGGTGTTTTGTTGTTAATTCCTTTGAGTATATGCTTCTCTGAGAACTTGGTGATATATCACCTGCAATCCAGTTTTTGCTAGTTTTCCTGTGATCTTCTGGAACTAATAAGGAAAAATACCCTTAGAAAGTCTTAGTTTAGTAGTTGGTATGGCAGAACAAAGCTCAAGGGAGATGAAATAGCTGGTTCAGTACTCAGGGAGGAAAAGTAATTTGTTCTATGTACTTTGAAATGTTTTCTTGTGCTTTAACATTCCTCATCTATCATCTTGATGTGGTATAACATGAGTCACTGAACTAAGCATGCAGACTCCAAACTGTAGCAGTTCTGTATTAGAGACAGTTCAAAAAAACTAGTGATCAACTAGAACTTTAGAAACTTTCCATGCATCACTGATGGCCTACATCATCAGGATTGTATGGAGCATTCAGGAACAAAATAGCTGGGTTATGGAATTGTTTCCTATCACAGCACGCACTGTGGGCACGCTGCCTTGGATAATCTATTTCCCCTTTGGTTATGTCTAACACTACCCAGGAATTGCAGTTCTTAAAATCCCACCAGTTGATAGGTGCACATTTTCCCTGATGTGACTTGCTGTAGTAACTGAGTGTGCCAGTAGCCCTTGTGAGCTGGAATTTATCATAAGACAGACCAGTCTCAAGATTACTCTGTGCTTTGCTTGAGACCTCAGTCCAGTATTGTTTGAATTGAGGCACCATCACCTGTACCTAGGGCACGTGGAACTCAGAGATGGGATAGTCTCTTCTGGGGGAAGGTGGGTATCAAGTTGATGGTGGATACAAGCAGCTCCTGCTTTTTCAGCTTCTGGATTGGAAGGTTTAAGTGGGTCAGTGGAAGTCAAGGGTAATTCTTGTAAAGGTAAAGCTACAGGTACCAGCTCCTGTAGTATTACCAGCAAAATGCTGCCTTTTGTTGATCTAAAACTCTACACCTGCTTCAGCTGGAGGTTGGCTTAGGTGTGAAATTATTCTGGAGATTTTCAGCTTTAACTAAATACCCTGTCTTTTTGATTACAAAATCAACTCCTCCTTTCATACGTCCAGTGAACAGAAATGTCACTCTGTAGGTCAGAATGAATTCGGCTTACTGTGCATTTATATATAAATTGATGACTTTTAGCTCTTCTAAAATAAACAAGGTCACATTTATGAAGCCCAGTACCTCTGGGTTTGTTGGGGGGAAAACACTTAGCAATTTATTTTCCTCACTTGAGTTCTGAGTAAGATTGGCCTAAATAAATTTGGCAGGTCTCCTTAGCGACAAAAAATTTCTTGCACTTCTTGTAGCAAAACTCATACTTGGAAGAATTATGTTGCCATAGTAGTTATTTCATGTCCTTTCAACTGGTTTCTTGAAGGATTAAAACTACTCTGAACTTCAGCTTGTTTTGAGTCAGGTGACTTCATTCCTAGCACAATATAAAATGTTGATTTCAACCCCCACTCCACCATCCCTGAGTTAAACTTGTCTGTAATTGAGCCTCTAGTTGACCTCTGTGTAACTTTATTAACTCCTATTTTTCTATAACTTTCTGAAGAATATTTTTATATGAATTTTTTGTTCTCAGAGAGTGAACAAAACTCACTCAAGTGAGTGAGTTTTGCATTCAAGTTGCACTCTCAAATTGCTGCAGGATTGATCTTTCTCAGATGTTGTCCTCCTTATCTAAAACTGTATTTTGAACTGTCCTTATTGAACTTACAAACATGCAAAAAAATCCAAGCAAACAAACAAAACCCTAAACAGCCCCAGGGTTGAAATCTTCAGCTTTCAGTGCTCATTCTGAGGAGGAAAGATATGGAAAGGTGTCAGAAGACAATTTTTTGCTACATCAGTGATTCAGACTCAGGCAGAGCCGCTCCATTGACAAGGGTGGCCAGGCTTGTGTACAGGTTTGCTTTGCCCTCATGGGAACAGAAAAACCTTACAGAGTTGTTAGAGCAAAGTGTCCTAAGAATAGGGGTAGATGAGCATATACAGTGCATCAGTGACTAAACTTCTAATAATAGTCCATTAGTTATGTTTCTGGAGTTTTGGGTTTTTCTGATTTTTTTTTTTGTTGGTTTTGTTGTATATTATTTTAATAATGGAATGAATTTTATTTAGGTGTTGGACTCCTCCAGGACGCCTTTGCTACAAGGTGTGATTATGGCCTTCTTTTAATGCAACTTTATTAATCACTTTACAGTTTCTTTTTTCTTCTTTTTCCCCCTCTGCTTCGTCTTTTCAGTCTTTTTTGCATCTACTTCTTAATTTTTGTATGAATAACTCAGTAGAAGAGGGTAGAACTGAAGACAAGATACAAATCTGTATTCACACTTGGGTCTTTTGGGTTTTTTATTTTTTTTAAAGGAGTAAAGGAAAACATAAGTAGCAATGAAGCCATGATTCCTAAGCCTGAAGGCAGGCTTTGTATGCTTACCTACTCTCTAACTTCCCAAATCCCTAGGAGTGTCTTCAAATATTTGCAGTCAGTGTTAGTTCCTCTTCTATTACCTATATTGCAGCCCTTCACCTGATTTTTTTTTGTGGCACTGCATTGATGTGAAAACCTGCTTAGACCTAAACAACAATTTTGTTGTCTTCTGCTACAATGCTGAGCATTATAAATTTGCCTTTAGTAATCATGTCTACAGCCCTTGTGTCACCCTCCTGCTCCACAGTGTCCTTCACCCCCTCCTGTCTGCGCTGCCTGCACTGTGCTGGGGAGCAGGGATTGGGATCAGCC
Organism: Dicrurus megarhynchus; assembly: GCA_013399195.1. NCBI lineage: Eukaryota > Metazoa > Chordata > Aves > Passeriformes > Dicruridae > Dicrurus > Dicrurus megarhynchus. Next base: position 744,603 of record VXAD01011334.1, on the reverse strand, counting down.
CTTGTGGCCTTGCTGCTGCACCACATCTGGACTGCAGCGGGGTTTGACCTTTCTTGGCAGTAGCTCATGACTGCTAACACTGATGGTATTTATTTTCACTGTCCACACAGCTTGCAGAGAGCGGTGCAAGCTTTCAAATTTCAGCTCCTTGTGGAATTTAAGCATTTAAATATAATCTTGAATTATAGTTGCTGGAGTTGTACATCTGTTTGTAAAGCGTAGGGTGTCTGCTGTGAAGACAATTTGAGATGGTGAACTCTGCCTATGTCTTAAATTCTCAAATAAAAAGTATTTTTCTCATTAGCTCCTTTCTTCTGAGAAAGAGTACTTTAACAATTTAAGTCTCATTAAAAAGTCTTAGTAATAAAGAAATTAGATATAAACCAAAGATGATATTAGGAAGTGGGAGGGTTTGAGTGCAAATTAAAAGCAGATGGCCAGACTATTTTTATAACTTAGAATTCTTCTATCCTGCTGTGTGCACTCGAGTTCTTGGATAGGTTTGTTAAAATCAGTTTTTTATTTTCTACTTTATACGTATGACAAATACTTGACTCCCCAAGATAGCTCTGAGGTCCCATAATTCATAGCTGAGGTCATTTCTGTTTCTGCGTAATGATGCAGTCTTAAATTCTAGTTATGCTCTGTGTGGCTTTTTTATGGTGCAGTCTTGAGCTGTAATGAGTTACTGGACAGAAAAACACTTTAACTATTCACTGAAGTGCAGAGATTTCTTGGAAGAGTAACATACTTACTTTCCTGCCACCTAACTGGCAGTATTGTTGCTGTGAAGTGTATAATAAAGGTTTATCTAGGTTTTCTGGATTGCTTGTACTCCTCATGTATGCCTTCATGATAAACTAATTTCATACTTATTTTCCAGTTATTGAATTAATTTTAGAACACTGGTTTTTTCATCAGTGCAATCTATGAAACAATTTTAGCAACATCATGGACAATCTAGTGGCCTAATGAAACTTTGAAGACTTCTACATAGAGTAATCTTGCAACTTGTTAGAGTTTGTCAGTTCAAAGTGTTTAGCACTTCTTATCTCTCTTTGAAGTAATAAATCAACAGATTTGTCACTGACATGTTTCACAGCATGCACCTGCTATTTAGTACCATAAGTTTTATAATCACACTTTTAGATACTTGCAAATTCATCATAACTGTGAGTTGTTAAGAATTCCATTAATGCAGCATTAATACCATGAATCTTGCAGGCAACTGTGTGCATAGGTACCTGTGTATTCTTACAGAGAGATTTGTACTACCATTTCTAGTTTGGGTCTGTGGAAGTGGGTTTTTTGGGATAAGTTTGGTGGTTTTAGTTTTTAATAGTTCACCATGTTAGTAGATAGGTTAAACAGAAATGTTTTAGTTACAAAGCTGTCTTAACACCTCCCCCTTAAAAACTGTCAGAAATTCAGAGTGAGAGCAAAGCTTCTAAATCTCTTCCACTTCAAAAATGTTTGTGAGCTCTCCATAATGTACAGTCAGATTGCTTTGCCTCTTTCTTGGCTTAAAACAACAGCTTTGTCCAGGATTGTAGCAAGGTGCCTTCATCTTGCAGCTGGTTGTCATAAAGATTCCTGCAGCTTCTGCTGAGGCTTTGAGGAAGGGTTTGTCCTGAGAGAATCCACAGTGGAGATACAGGTATGGAGAAAGCTGCTTAAATGCCATCTCGTACTTTTAGAGAGGCACTTCTTGTCCCCAGCTTTAAGTTGTGGGCTGTCCTTCTGTGTGGAGGAAAGAGTAGAAGTGGCGTAGTGTGGTGGTTTTGGCCTTGAAACATTTATATAAACACCCCCCTGAAACATCCTTAGTGTTTTACCAGGCATTTGGTTTTAAAGTTAACTTTAAGATCTGATTATTAAGTGGAGACTTTAAAATTTAAATACAGCTGCTAGCTCCAGCATTTGTACAAAAAAGGTACATTTTTTGCTGCTGAGTGTTGTAGGATTAATAGAAGAAATCTTTGATTTTGGAATACACTGAATTATTGCAAATACTTTTATTTCTAGAAGCACCTTGTCAATTTAATAGGAAAACATTGTACAAAAATGCTTAGCATTACTTAGCATTACTTTCTCTCTGCCAGCTATTACATGATCCTCCCTAAACTGAAGGAAGATATATGGCATGACTTGATGTAATATGGTACTGTGGGGGGAGGTTGTTCTTGTTTTATCCTGGAAACAAATACTTTAATCCTCATTCAAAGGGATGGTTTGAGTTCTGTAATTGTAGGGAGTGTTTTGCTTTGGGTGACTTTTGATGTGGATTTTTGGTCACAGCGTAGAGGAAAATTCTGGATTTACTGAAATAAATGCAAGATTGTCATTAGCCCAAGAGCTGGGTGTTCACTGCTGGACTGAGTGTGTGCTGTTGCTCTAACTCAGCTCTTAAGTCTATTGGTAAGACTGGTGCCTGCCTTAGTTCTTGCTGTCATGATTCTGGCATATAAAGGGAGGGATGTGAAAGACCTTTTCTGGTCTCAGATTGATACTGTGGCCATTGGGCTCTCATGAATCTTACCCAAATCCCACTGACTTGCTTTTTGGAACTGTCACCTTGGTTTACTGCACAGCACGTTGGTGTGGCTTGACTGTGAAACAGCTTGTTTAAGCAAAAGTGCTTTTGATAAGGTATGTCTGTGTACTTTGCAATGAAACAATTCTGTTGGCATAAAAGAAGGAACAGCACAGAGCTGGGTCATAACTAGAGGAGAAGAGAAAAGTTAATGGAACTTGTCTCTTTGCCCTGTACATAGAATTATACCACACTAAAGTGTGTACAACACAGCAGTCTCAGAGCCTGGCTTTGTCCTGGCAAGGATTCTCCAGCAGGTGCTAGTAAGACAAGAAAATAATTGTGTGGAAATCTGCCCAGCTTAGATCAGAACCCACACAGTGAGCAGCTGTTGCACAGAAAGACAGGCAGGATATGCCACTATGGAAGAATGTAAGTAGGGTTTTCTACCTTTTGATGCTTAAAGCATTATCCCTTCCCTAATAATCCTGCCACTCTGGGCATATGAGCTCCTTGGCACATTCTGTTTTTTCAGCATTAGTTGTACTACTTCTGTGTCTTCTGTCTCTGGCTCTCAGCTACCCAAACTGTCCAGTTCTTGGCCTCTTGTTAGTTATGCTCAGTTCTGAAACCCTCAAACTAACGGTCTCAGTTTGTCACACTAACAAACTGTGTGTATTACTTTTGTAATTCATTCAATGCCTTATCTCAAGGGGAAAACCAGAGCCCTCATTGCCTTCAGCAATGCAGCAGTGGATAGTGAAACAGGCTGCTTTTTACTCAGGACAACTACAAACTCATTTTGAGTTATTCAGGCACTCTAATCAGTTACATTAATGCAAAGTATAATCAGTCTGGTTTGGATTCTCTCCTGATGCAGGACTTTACAGTTCCATTTCCTTTATCCTTTCTAAAATAAAAGGAAAATCTACAAAGAAATGTGAGCAATACAGTTAGTTTTGACTAACTGTAACATAGGTAGCATTTACAGCCATGAAAAGAGAAAATTAGTCTTTTCTGTTCAAGCTATTGCTTGCTACCTGTAAATGTCAGGTAAGATCCTAGAGTCTAATTCCAGTTTTGCAAGCCATATCTTTGAAAAATTTGCTTAACCCCAATTGTTTTTTGTTCTTTGTATTTAATAATTGAGATACTTCTGACTCATAAGTTCATTTTCTTGTAGAGGACTCGGGTCCTTGGTTGGAGAATCGTTCTGTAGTGGAAAGCATTAGCTAATAGAGCTTTGATTATTTGGCTTAAATACTCTTCTGATCTATAGAGGACTTCCTAAATGTATGCTGCTAAAGTGCACTCTAACACATGTTTAATGATATTTCTCTTAGCTAACAAATACTTTAGACCAATGGGGGAAAGGAGTATTTCTTTATAAAAAGCCATCTCTTTACCCTTTTTTTTCCTTTTTACTTTTAGATGATGGAACACCTGGATTACACAGGAAATGAAGAAAGCACAGCATCAGCCACTGAACAGCCTGGAGGACAGTAATATTTGGGAACCTGATTTAAAATAGCATTTGAATTTTTGCCAGCTGAATTACAGTAAATTTGGTGAAATTTTACAATAGAGTGTTTCCCACTCTGTGTAAAAGGGTTTTTTATTCCTGCACCTATATTTTTATGGAAAATACTGTTAATAACATGAAAGAAATCAAAATAGACTCTCATTTTTACAGCCAAACCATAGCTAGTAAAACCGTGCCTTATTTCGATTTAAATAAAAGGATATTTTCTATGCAATTTTCCAACCGTGTTTCTATACAGTATATTTTTATAAAAGTTGCTTGCCCATATCAGCTTGAGTGAAATGTTTTTTTAAAGTTTTGATTAAGACTAGTGAAGTTTCTTTGGAAAAAAAAATACAGTACCCTTTGTAGGATTTGTTTGCAGATTTTGAATGCAAAGTTGGATAGTAATGTAACTATAGCAACTGAAGAATGAAACTATAGTTCCATTACTACAGGTAACTCAATAAACAGTGTGTAAGTCTGTGTACATTGTAAGCCATAAAATAAATAACAGGGCAAAATGAGTGTGGGGTTGTGAACTCTTCCTCCCCACTCCCTCCTTGTATCACTGGCTTATGCCTTAATTGTGAAAATTGTTAAGCCTTGGATTATATACATTTCCAAACATTTAAAAATAATAAAAGAAGGGAGGGACTTACACATGGTCCTGAAAACTTCTGTGCAGCTCCTGGAATAGTTGACAAACAAGATGGTGCGAAAGGCAAGAGGTTTTCTGCTCAGCAAATGCTATGTTAAGGGATGGGATCAAATGTTAACACTGGCCTGGTTCTCCCACCTGTTGAGACTAGGTGTGTATTTGTGGTCTTCATTGGCTGTGGACCAGTTCAGGGGGATTGGGGAAGACAGGACAGATTATTTTTTTTACCTTTTGCATCTGCACCATACTTTTTTTGGAACTATTTGTAAAAATTCTTTGCAATTGATAGACAAAACAGGTTTGAATAGTGCTAGTAGTACCTGTGTTACTTAAGGCCAATGCATGTGTTTAACTTGTTTAATCTTAATTTGTTTTTGCTTTTAAAGACTTGGAAAAGGATAAATACTTTAAATCATTAGTTTGCATTTAGAAGAGTTCGTTTTACACTTGTTCTTTTTTCAGGAAACTGCAAATTGAGGGGGATTAGGCATAGAAAATTTGTATAGCTGTAATGCTCCTAACACTTCACACCAAAGAAAACTGGAGAAGGCTACAAGGGGAGACCTCTGAGTTCAATTAGTGCTAATGTCAGGTAGTTGTTAAAACATTTTTTCCTATTCTTTAAATGAATGTCATTCCTATAGCAAGTACAAGTTCAAGAACCCTGGAGAAAACAACTGAGTAAGCACATGCTGGGCAGTGGCAATGGAGGCTTTCCTGCAGTGCCTCGTGCAAGTGCCTCCTTTGTTTGAAGGTCACCTCTAGACTTTTCTAGTCAGTTTGGGGCAAGTCAGCTCAGGAAAATTTAGCCTGATTAAATCTAGTTTAGCCAGGTTTACTTTGGAAGTATGTTAATTAAGACAATTGAAAATCTGTATTGGCAGTTAACAAAGGCTTACTGGGAATTTACGTAATTTATATCAAGTTGAAACTTTTGTTTGCAAGAGTCGGGAGCAGACAAACCGACAGCCTGGATATCTATCAGTTGTTGCCATCCACACAGATTGAGCATGGTGCCAGTTGATACGGGTAAGATAACTCACCTTGTTTGCAGCTTCCCTAAGAAAACAGAAATTACAAGCAGTTTTTGTATGTTAGTAGTTCCCCCCCCTTGACTAGAGCTTGAACTGACAGCCTCAGAATGCAGTGGTCATCTTCTGTTTTATTTAACTGGCATTTCATAATAAGTTACAGCATACCTCAGTGTTTTAATAGCAGACTGAAAATGTGTCTTCTGATGTGTTGTCATGCTCTTTGACAAGCCCAGTATCTGCCAAAGTTCAGTGGTTTTGAGGAAGTTTCTGAAAATTCCTGAAGCAGATAAAGAAGTCGTAACTCCTTCAAAGTCATGTACAATTGAAAGCCCTCAGAAGCTTCACAAACCTATGTAAGATGACTTCTTTGTCTCTTTGAAATCTTCCACGTGGAGGATTTATTAAATTTTCCAGCTAGAAGTGATAATGGAATTAGTATAAATAAAAAAGACCTTTGGCAACATAAGTGTATTCAGCAGCTGGCTGTGGAAACTCTGTCTTGTTCTGTGCCTAATAATGCTCCATGCCTGATCATGCCTGAGGTTTCACACACATGTGCTGCAGTTTAGTGGGATGTAAACTAACTTTTTTTTCTTTCAAATGCTTAGGTGCTTTGTTTACAAAAATTACCAATGGAGTTTAAAATTTTATATAAATAGTAGGTTAGTATTGACTACTGAAATGAGGTTTTGTAAGTTCAATAGAACTGATTGCAACACTTCTAGGAATTTTGAATGTTTTTAATATTAAATTTGGTTGAGCTAAACACTGTTAAAAGCCTTGTTAGTCATACTTTAATAGAAAAATCTTACTACCTTTTCATTGTATGTTTACTGACAACAGCCCCCTTTCTTATGACTCTTAAGTTATCACCTTAAGAATGTTATTAATAAATGTTACTTGGAAAAAAATAGTTGAGTAATTGCTTTGTTCTAACTCAACCTTTTCTTACTGTGAGTGTTCATGGCAAAACAGTTAACACTTCATAATACCAAGTAAATTAAAAATCCATAATACACCCCCATAAATATGCAGTTGCAGTTTTTCTTGATGTATCAAAGTTATGATTCTGTTTGTAAGTACCTGTATGATGGGTTTGGTACATTGCTTTTCTCTCTTTTTTTTTTTTTTTTTTTTCCCCTGGGATGCAGAGAGAGGAACTGAAGTGAATTGAGCTACATCAATTTTCCTGGTCTGACTCCTGACTCAGTAAATGCCTGTTGTACAGCTGTTAGTGTTGAGGCTCGGTGAAAGTACACCTGAGAAACTGAGCTGGAAACTTAACAGCTGCAAACTTCTCAATGGAAACAAGCTCCCTGCAGTCAGCCAGGAAATAGTGCTGTAGAGGCATCTTCAGCTGAAGGTACTTAGCCATGAGGGCAAGAAACAGCCAAGCCTCAGACTTGAAACCCAGGCTGGGTTGGAAATGTTGGCAATGCAAAAGCAAAAATCACTGAACCTGAGTGCACCTGATATGTGATCCTTGACACATCTCTACAGCCCTGTGATGGTGTGTTTTGTATGTAACATGTTTTTAGGGATTTTCAGTCTCTTCTGCTTGTACACTGGAGGTTCCAGTAGCTTTGAGTCACAGTAATGGAGTACTTAATGGGGAGAAAACCCTCCAAAAAATGCTCTTTGAATTTACTTATTTTAAAAAGTAGAAGTTAAGAAGAACAGACACAGCTGCAATCAGCAAACTTGTTTTTCACTGTCTGTTCCCCATGCATTCCATTATTAAGGCTGCTCCATTTGACACACTGGCAAAACTGTAAATCTCAAAATTGCAAGTAGAAGAGGCAGTTTCTTATAAGGAAGAGGATGCTTAACAGTTTAGATCAGTCCAATCTTTACAATACAATTCCATTTAGACACAAGAATAAGCTTTTCCCTGTGAGTGTGGTCAAGCACTGGCACAGGTTGCACACAGAGGTGGTAGAGTCTCTATCCTTGAAGACAGACAAAATACAAGTGGCCACAGGCCTGGCAGCCTGCTCTGAGCACGGGGTGGAACTAGGCAACCTCCAGAGGAGCATTCCACCTCTATTGGTCTGGCTATGAAGGTGAGGTTTTTTTGCTTGTTTTCCAGCTTCAATAATCTGTAATTGTTTTTCTTCATGGAAGAACTCAAATTTTATCACCATAACATGGGTTTGATTTTTTTTCATTTGGAATAATTTACTTACACCAAACTGTTAGATTTAAATAAATTTAAAAATTGTCTTTGGATTTCTAATGCTTTCAGAAGTTAAAGCACTGTTTTGTTTTCAAGTAGCCCATACAGCACATTTTCTGGGTGAATGCTTTATCTCTACAATCCTTGAGGAAAGAAGAAGGGTGGCTCGGGCTGTTACCCTTTTTGTCAGTAGTGAGCAATCAAAGTTCAAGGTTTTGTGTTCTTGAGAGAGGTTGATGGTGGAGGCTCAGGTATCTCTGGAATTCCTCTTATTGGTAAAGAATGTGCAAGATCCTGTTTCCCTGAATACTGAGGACATCAAATAGCTGAGAATAGGTTTTTGCTTGCAGCTCAAAGACCTTTTAACCAAGAAAGTGTTTAGATCAAAGAGCTTCCAGCTTTTTGTTAGGGGTGTGCTCATGGGTATTCTGCTGTCTGGTTTCTATTCTCTCTCCTTGCTCATGAACATAGGACCTCATTTCTTTCCTCCTCTTTTCTATTTGGAACAGTACCAGCGTGATTTGAAGTGTCTTTGCACATTACTTTATCTTGGACAATAAAATGTTCCTCAGTTCCAGTATGGAGACCATTAATGAGGAGGTTTAATCTTTTGGACTCTATGAAAACAAACACAGCCACCGCCAGCTCAAGCTGCCAGTAACAGGAACTTAAAACAAGCTGATCTTCTGCACATCCTTGTCTGTGTTATAGTCCACTGACTTTCTGGGGTTGCATTAATGTTGGTGTAACTGTCAGGCTTAGATTTGCAAACAAAAAATATAAGGGTTTTTGCAGTTTCATCAATCATGCTGATTCTCCCCCTATTTTGCAGAAAGGCTGCCAGAATATGTAAATATGGGTATTGGTCACACTTTGGAATACAAGGAAATTTGACAGCATTGGTGCATTTAAAAGTTCAACACTGGCTCAGTTAATTTAATTTCCACCTTTGTTGTGATGTGTCCTTGTCAAAGCTACAAGAAAAGTGGTCTCCTTTTGATTAAATGTTTCTTTTAAAAGGTAATGGAAACTTATGCTGGAGAACTGATGCATCCTCATGCATTTAAAGCACCTGAGTACAGAAAATTAGCAAACAGCTATTTATCTAGTAGATTGCTATTTCTGTGGGAGCTGATTTCAAAAGTAAATTTAAGTAAATTTACATTATAGTAACAATGGAACCAAGAGCAAATGCATGCCCCCTGGTACCTCCTTCTCTAAGAAATGGAAGAGCAAGCTTCTGCAGGACAAAGTGACAGTTTTGTCATGGTCACTGTCAAAGAAGAATTTCAAATTGGACAATTAAGACCTGCCCTGTACAGAGTCTCCTAAAATTTTACATTTTGATTATGAGTTACCTATGCCTGGATTTTAAAAAACCCCAAAACATCAAGGAGCAGAGCTCTGTGAACTTTCTTTAGTTGGTAAAATTCAGGTACCTTCAGCTGCTGTTGCTTTCCCTGCTGGTTCAAGTAGCACAGTCCTGGAAGGAGATGCTGCACCTCTGTTTCTTGCACATGGATCATCTCTGTGCAAAGGCCACCTCACTGCCTGACCATCTGCTCAGCTGCCAACATATGAAAACACAAGAATTTGTGGGCTCGAGGATTGCAGCAGAAACAATTTTCACAGGCAAGCTTTAAAAATTCTAAAAAGTTAATGGGAGGAGAAAGTTCAGAAGAAATGAAACTGAGATAAAGTCATTTTAGTTATATTTTTAAAGGCAGGCACTGCTAAAATCTTGCAAAGGGTCACCATTATGTTGTAAATGTATCCATACGGCTCCTGGCAGCTACTGATTTTACACATCTAAATAGAGATGTGTGGAGGCACACCCTTGGCAGTTTTGTGCAAGACTGTGGCCTGTGTTGGTTAAGCTCTCAGTTTTCTGAGCAGGAAGTAACGTATCATGTTCCCAAATACAGGATGTGCTTACATTCTACTTTAGATGGTGGGTTGGGTAATGTATCTCTTTTTGTGCACGCATGGAGCATGTAAAAGAACATTCAGAATTTCATGTGCTCAATTACCTCATCAACTTGACATCCCTTCCTATTACTATGGAATATCTTTAATGCTGATTTTAAAACTGGAAAACCCACGCTCTCTGTTGCCTAATTTGGATATGACAAGTCCTAGCACAAAGGTGAACTGGAGTTACTGGTTTTGCACTCTGAACTTGGTGTGTTTGGTCATCAGGCCCTTTGTGCTGCCATCAGAAAGCCACCCTACAGTCCTTTCCTAGCCTTAGTGGTGATTTGCCATTCCCAGCAAAGCACTGAAGCACTGACAAGCCTCACACACCGTTCCCTGCAGCCGTGTTGCAAAGACAGTGGCTGACTTTGCATTATGCTCTGGCCCTTAGTTAACACCTAAATGCAGAGTTGTTAGAGAGGAGCTGAACTGCACTGGTGGCCTTCAGGTGATACCAGATCAGCTCTCTTATCTCCAAAGCCACGCCACCTCCATCTTCCCTCTCTGGGGCTATGTGGCACACTACAATGCCAATGTTACTTCATCGATTTTAATACCTGAGCGGTTTTGTTACTTTAATTTAAAGACATGCATTTAAAGACACATCTGTGAGATTGGAGTCTAAATTAATCACAGGAGATAATTTGTTTAATGGCTGTTAAATATGCAAAATTTAATATTTTGTACATTATTCTTCTCCTGGTATATCTTGAATTTACCTTGGATTTTATGACCTATTTCTGTACACTTGTTTCTTTTGAGGGAATACATCTTGTCAGCTGTTAAAGCTAACACATTGCTTAGCCTAACTACTTTTTGCCTTTGAGGAACCTTGGTATAATGCAAAAAGATTACTAAGGCTTTGGGACCTCTTCAGAAGATGTGTGACTCTGGGGTGTACCAAAAAACCACCAAAGTAACCATAACTACTAAACAATTTAAAACTGTGTAGTTACACATTTTCTAAATTTTATTTTCCCTAGTTTCAGTGGCAAGAAGCCTCCTCCTAGCTGTTTCTACTTCATCCCGTTCCGAAACAGTATATTCTGAATTGCTGCCAAGTTGTGTGTTTGTAATGCTATTTGGTATATTGTAGGAAAGGTATTGGACAAACGTTTTCACAAAAAATCAGCAACATCAGCGCTAGAAAAACTTTCACAAATAATGGAGGGGACTTACAGATCCCATTAACCTGTGTCATTGTATGTTTTTTGCCTTAACTGACAAATTTTAAACTTCCACGTGCAGAAAAAAAAAAGCTATCTTCAGTTTTCAGGAGTAGCAGTTAGAATGTAAACTGCTGAGCTGCCACTACAGCTGTAGCTGGAGAAATGATTTACCTGGGTAAATCGGAAAAGGACAAACCTGTGGCCAAAGGAAAAATACGGCATTTGGGAGAATTCACCTGTTTCAAAAATATGAAAAGTGAACAAATACTAACTCTTTTCCTGCCACAGATTACTTCACTATGGGACAAAAAAATGTTTTCTACACAGAATCTGTTTGACCTTGAGAGGGACATTAACTAGATCTCCTTATCAGTTAGCATTTGCAACTTATTTAACTACTTGAACTCCAGCGCTTATTTTGAACAACTGCAGAATAACCGCACATATCTGGTAAAACTTTTTATAGTGTCAAACAAAGTCAAAACCAGGTTGCTTTCGTTTAATGGTAACTCATTTAATTTCTCATCAAGAAGAATGCTGTGGTTTTTTTCTATGCATGACTCAGTATTTCATCCATGTGAGGGTGAGCAATCAAACAGCAGCATCCTGGCTAGTGGATATTGCAATATTGAGATAAGGGCTTCCTAAGAGAGGTTTCTTATCCTTTGGCACTTAGAGTGAGATCGAGTTAGAGCTGGTTTAATGGGATGTAAAACCTATTGGGGTTGACATCACAAACTTTACTAGTTCTAGTGATGATTACCTAATAAACTCAACATGTCAAGGACAGACTGATAGCTTGATTTGAGATATAAAAATGAGATATGGGAACCACATAACAAAAGGAGTTTTGTTTAAACCAGTTATATTCAATCTGAGATTGCAGAAGCTTGCTTCAGGTTAAAGGTCCTTAAATGCCATTGGGTATAAAATAATGCTTCATTATTTCCTTGTCATTCACAGCTGACAGCTGTTGATTTGGAAGGAGATAGCAGAGGAATTTTGAGTTGACTTTTGGTGGGATTGAAAGGTAACACTTAGCATGACAAGTAGCAAATATTTATCCTACTCTACAGTGATTTACAAGATTTAACATCTGAATGTACAAGAACTCACCTTTTGGATGACTAATTCTGCTAGCTTAGGGTCCAATCACGCCACGTTCTGTATGGCTGATCGAGGTAGTGAGAGGATAGAAAGTGACTTCCTTAGGCCATGTGCCATCACTGCCAGGTCCCAGGGATGCATTTCACTGTGCTGCTGTGTCCTGCCTCCACAGCTCCCAAGGCTCACGCTCCCCCAGACAGCAGGAGGCAGAGAGGATGTTGATGACTCATCTTCCTTTCATTTTCATCACAAGCTGTTCCCATGAAAGAAATGTGCTCTCTCCATCTGAGCTTATCACAGTTGAACTCTCAAACAGTTTGATATTGATCTCTGCAGTTTTGCAGGATCAACAGGAAAACAAGGCATGGAAATTCCTCACCTTACACATGTTCTCCTAAACTAATAGCTTGTACTAGAGAAGATTCATGCCCAGGCTGGCCTTCAGCTACTTTTTCCTAATTTTCTTGCTGCTTCTAGCTCTTGGATTTACAAATATGAAACTTAGAGGGCAACATGATAATCATGAGAACCAAGTCAGTATAGCCCAAATATTGCTGTGAGATGAGGTGAAGGATCTAGTCATAGAAGAACTGACTCATTAACTTAATGTGGGATGTAAGTTTTAGATCAATTAATTAGAAAGAGAAGAAGAGGGAGAGAGGAAGCAGGAATGAGATAATTTCTCAGAAATGCTTTATGTTGTCAACTAAAGCATTCAAAAATCCTCCACTTTGGAAGATTCTTGAACCATTTCCCAAAAAATTCTACTCGGCTTCCACTGCTCCTTCTGTTCCTGCACCCTAAGCCAAGAACTAGCACATGGGAATCTGGGCAGGAACAAGTAGTGGCAGATCAGCAGGCTTGGGACTTCTACACAGTAAAAGAGTGAATGGAGCCTCTTTGTTGTGTGATCTTATAATCAGAACTCATTTAAGTTTTTCCTGGAAAAGCCTAATTTTCCCTTTCTATGGAAATTGGGAGTCCTAAGAGCCTGATTTTCATATCTATGTAAGATAGCACAAATTCTTCTGAAGTTAACTTAAAACAGGCATTAGGAGCTCCCCTGCATCTGAGGAACTCCCTGCAACACCCTAAAGCAAGCTGGATGCCTCAGTTGCTGGGTCTTCCCAAATTTGCACCTATTGTCCACAGCAAAGGTGTTCTGACACCGGAATTCACAGCTGGACTTGCCCTGCTAAATGGCTGTTAATGCAAGAACGTTTTGTTTATTATCTACAGCTCTGTTAAAAAAAGAAAAAAAAAAAAGAAAAAAAGAAAAGGCAGCAAAACTGGCTGCTGCAAGTTAATGCTTGGTTTGATTTTTGCTGATGCCTGTCTGATGACTGGAGTGGGCTCTGTTACCCTGTGATGCACAAGCCCACGGTTCAGGTGTGAGCACACGTCAGCTCAGCCCAACACTGGCATTAATGATGGCATTCTGCAGCAAGAGGAGACAGATGATAAACAACTCACAACAGCTGACAAATGATCAGGCCTGACAACGAAAAGTCAAAGCTTTTAAGTTATTTTGAATGTTTGGATTGAGTTATATATAATTACAGCTCTTGTATGGCCATGGTATTTTAAAAAGAGATGAGAGATTTTTCTAGGATCTCTTTAATTTTTTTAATTTAAGGAACGCAAATAATTTGAGCCAAACTTAATCTCTATTTCTTCCCTTACAAATACTGTTTACTCGAGCACAGGGTTTGTTCCAAAAGCTATATAATGACATACATTGTAGAAATTATTGTATAAGGCTTTTCATTTGTGGTACCGATTCTCCAAGTTTGCAGATTGCATCCAGGGACAAAAGAAGACAAGGTTTTCCTCCCCTGGGCAGTTCCTAATCTAAACTGGGAACTGAGTTGACTGAAGTTGCAGAAACGCATCCTCCTTTTTCCCTCCAAAACGAGCTCTCCTCCAGTTTGGCTCAGGCCTGTCAGAAGATGCCTTCGACGCGGTGCTAATGGCGGCACTGCCATGTGTGAGCAGGGCTGGCAAGAAAAGCGTGAACGCATCTGGACGAACGCTGTTGCCTGTTCTGTGGCTCTCCAAGGGGCGAGGCCGGGTCCCTCTCCGGAGGCAGGAGCCGGCTCTGATGTGCCCGGGCTGAGGTGCCCCCTCGTTGCCGGGGAGCGGTCCGTGCCCTCAGGGACGCCGCGCAGCCCCAAGCGAGGCCGCTGCCCCTGCGGAGGTGCGAGGCCCCTTCTCCGAACCGCGCCTTCCCAGCCAGGCGGTTTCCCTCCGGGGAAGCTCCATTTTTAACATCTCCGCCTTCACCTCAACAGCAGCACAGAACGGCACGGCCGCCTGCCCGCCCGCAGCCACTGCCGCCTCCTCAGGGCATCTCGGGTCCCCACTGAAGGCTGGCCGCTCGCGGGGAGAGGCCGAAGCACCCCCTCACGTCCCCGGCCGGCCCGCCCCGAGGGGATCCGGGCGGGCAGCACCGCCCCGCCGGCCCCCTCCTCCTCCTCCCGGGGGCGGTGCGCGCTGACGCGGCAGCGCCGCGGCTTCTCCGCCGGCCGAGTCGCACAATTATGAGAAAGAGGCGCCGGGCCGAGACCGCCGCCAGCCCTGGGTCCCGGTGCGGAGCCGAACCAGCGCCGTCCTCCGCGTCCCGCGCCTCCCTTCGCCCCCGGAGCGTCGTCCTTGCCCGGCCGCTCCCCACCCAGCCCTCCGCTGCCGCCGAGCCCAGCCCCGATAGATGGAGACAGGCCCCGCCACCGCCGACGCCGAACCACGAGCAGGAGCTGCCCGGCGAGAGGAGAACCAGAGTCGGCGCCGNCCTCCCCGCGCGGTGCCCGGGGCAGCCGCCGCCCCGCAGCCGGTCCCGCGCACCCTCCGCGCCCCGAGCAGCGCCGGCTCCCGCGGCGGAGGCACCGCACGGCTTAGAAACGCGAGCTCTCCGTTAGTGCTCGCAGTGCTGCCTCCGTCCGTCATGGTGGTTTGGTCTAATACCAGCACTCGCACGGTGGATGGTGTAGAGATTCTCTGGGCTGCAGCGGTTCTCTTCTGATCTTTACACCGATTTGGTTTTTGCAGTTTTTACATGTTATGCGTAAGGGAACGCATATACGCTTAGAAAGAGATGTGTGTCTGCGAAGAACACACGGTTTCAATTCCAGCTCTTTATTCTGACTGTTAGACGGTTCTTTATCCCTATAAGTTTATTCCTTAATTAATATTTGCAGAATTTAGAGTGACTCATCGCATCAAGTGCTCTTCAAGTAATTTTGGAAATATAAGTGTGAAGTCTAAATATATGGATTTCTACAGTCTGCTTGAACTTCTAGTCAGATGCTTTCATTTTAGATACAGGTGGTTTATTTCACGGTATTTTCTTCAAAAGTATGGGGATGCGTGCCCGTGAGTCTTCAATTTATGAGTATATCTGTGAATTGTGTGGAAATGTGGGCTGTGTTTTTCTAGAAACTGCAAATCCAGCACTCCTCTAGGAAGAAGCTGAAAATGCGACCTTCCATTCTGACTTAAAAGAGTGCTTGGCATCTGCCACTTGCGTGGTACTTGCTCTTCTCAGCTGAAGTGCTTTGGTGTTGGGTTTAGTTTTGAGGCGTTTGAGGTTTTTGAGTTTTTGAGGATTTGGGGGTTTTTGTTTCTTTTTTTTTAGTTTAGCTGTGGTGGGTTCTTTTGGTGCTGACATAAGCTAGAAATGTACAGATTGGTTTTAACCATCATAATTTTGTAAATTCCAGACTCGGCAGCCTTTCTGGCAATGTAGTGTTTGCAGTGTTTTATATTTGCTGTGCGTTTACCGAATGTTTTGAAACCACTGATAAACAGGTGTTTTGGTTGAGTTGAATGTAAGACATTTTATGCAAGCTCATTTTGCTAAAAATTTCCCTGCTGCTCCATGACTATTTAGCAGCTTTGAATAATTGCTGGACGGTGTCCAACATTAAATCAGGAATTATTCTAAGGAGTGAGTTGTTCAATGTGGCAATTCCGGCTGTTCAGTCTTTTTTTTTTTTTTTTGAATGTGTCTGTGTGGGTGAGATAAGTGTCTGCTAGATCATCCTTCATACCTTCTGGTATGAGGCCATTCTTGACTTTGCTGTTTCGAGGCGGGAGGGGGGAAACCTTTGTGCATGTGGAGCTGTTTAGGCTGGGTTTGGACTGTTTGTACCTTAGTTTCCTGATGTTGTACTTTGATACTTCTTTTACTTGCTTGAGCTCAGCAGTGGAAGGGTAATGTTCACTTGTCATACAAAGGCACCTTGAAACATCACCTTGCATTTGACAGTTATCTCACACTTTTAAAGATACTGTATCAGATGATCTACCTCCCGATGTGGATTATCTTGGAGAGAGTTACTCCATTGTGTTTTAAACTTTCATTTCTTTTCTTGTCCCTTGAGGCTCTGCCTAACTAGTCTTGCTGCATTACCATTTTGTCTTACCACATCAGCCCAGCTTTCTCTGCTCTGCTGGTGATAGACCACGGCATCCAAAGTCCTCTCTTTTTCTAATCGTTATCTTTGCCACTTGCTGTGCTCCCCTTTCCTGGAAACTTAGGACCATCACCCAAACTTTTCATGCTTCTCTTTCATGGCCTCATTCATGAGGCATGAGGTGCATTTCTATTAACCATTCAATCGTCGTGGACAGTCATGACAGATGAGAGTTTTCTAAACAAAACAATGTTGTTTTGAACTTAAATAACTGACTCTGACACAATAGAGTTTGGCTATATTGGTTTGCAATTCGACATCAGTAATGTTGCAAATAAATCTCTAAGAGGACTTGTCAAAAAGCAAGTGTGAAGGGCGATTATAGAATTTTGCAGTCCTTAAAGACTTGAGAATGGATTTCTACATTGTAAAGCTTTGAAGTACATAGACAATGTGAAATGATACTTCTGATGCCAAAGTGTTTAACCTGAAAAATGTGTCTTTGTCCTTTTTTTTAACTGATATTTATTTCTTTTGGAATTCCAAATTTCTTTCAGCAATGTCTACTTTGGCTGCCATATTTACGTGCCATGTTAATTTCCTAAAACAAGCAACATTAGTTCTGTTACTTTGTCCCACTTTTTAAAGGGCAAGCTGACAGTGAAATCAATGTGTGTGTTTTTCAGAACTGAAGTTTTGTTTTCGAGGTGATGTTTCTTGTTTCCGTGAGTAATTCTATCTTGGTGCATTTTGCCTTCAGTGGTTGAAATTTCAGCAGCTGACTTTTCAGCAGATAAATTACTGAATAATCTCATTCTCTGTGTGTATTTGGATAAGATACTTATATAATTATTCAAGCTATGTCACTTTTT
Organism: Dicrurus megarhynchus; assembly: GCA_013399195.1. NCBI lineage: Eukaryota > Metazoa > Chordata > Aves > Passeriformes > Dicruridae > Dicrurus > Dicrurus megarhynchus. Next base: position 727,143 of record VXAD01011334.1, on the reverse strand, counting down.
ACCTCTGATACTGACAAATAGCTGTGGCCCCTTACAAATGAGTCTATGTCCTTCATTGGTTCTACAAAACATAGTCCACTTGACCTGTGGTAGAACCTGAACATTTGTTGCACACTTTCTTTGTGTTCCCTGGCCTGAAGCCTTCTTTTTCCTCTGTTGTAGTCTCTACAGTCTTGTTATTGTCTTTTTTTTTTAAATTTAATCCCATTGCTTTTGCTCACATAATGAGAACGTAGAGGTGATGGTGTCATGTATCGTGATACAGCCAGCACTGAAAGTGATCTACCTAATCCTTGGTTTCTGTTATTTTTATTATGGGAAGCTTGGCTTTTCTTATGCTTAAATTATAGGTGTTTTTGTGTTTCAAGTAATAGAAAACTAACAAAAGAACAGATCAAGTAAACCCCCAAAACCTTAGTGTTGGCCAGCCTTGCTCCCCGGCCTGACTCAGCAGAGGATTAGCTGGGCATCCCTGCTGCTGTGCAGGAGGGGAGGAAGGATGTGCAGGAGGTGACTTGTCTTTTTGGTAGCAGCCAGTCATTAAACAGCTGACCAGCTGCATCCTAACTGGGTGGGACCACAGCCCTGAGCAGCAGCGGGGATTCCAAGAGCACTCTCCATCACAGCTATTCCACTGGTGGAAGGAATGCTATTTTGCTTGAGTAGTGGTGAGTTTCTTTCAGCCTTTACACCTATATTTTGCTTAGCATGTAGAGTGTGAGCCACTTTCTTTAACTGCCAGGTTTGCTGGACCCACAGAACAACCTGAGTTTGTTTTTCTCCCCAGCCATTATTTTGCACAGAAGAAGGGGCCACGCAGGTTGTTTAATTGCTGTTAGGTGAGCAGAGGAGAGTTCTTACTCCTCTGTTCTTTCCGAGAAGGAAAGGCCAGTGAACTTCTGATGGGGTAATGAAATACAAAAACCAACAGAGAAACTGTATAGGATTTTTTTTACCCTTCCCAAAATTTGGGTGAAAAACATCCTGAACATACGGGGAATTCAGGGAGTAAAATAACTGTGTTGCTAATTGTGGTGCTGGTAGTTCCGAAAAGCTGCTTTATGAAAGGACTAGAATATTTAACTGTGGCAAGTGGTTTGACAGCATGTGGTATAAGGATGTTGCAGGATTAGTCTGTAAGATAAATGTGGTTGATTGGCAAGGAGAATTTAAAGTATGGTATCACACTGAGAGCACATTAGAGCTTGGTTAACAAGTTACATGTTTTTTTCCCCTTGACTAAAATAAAGTTCAGATGTTTCTGAAGTGGTAGGCTTGGATTAAACCTTAATGATGGGAACTTCTGTATTTCTTAAAAAAATCCTAAAAGTTGCATCATAGTTACAGTTTATTTAATCATTATGTTATTAAGAGCAGTGTAAGTTTTTTCCTGAAGACTCGTACAAACTCATTCTAACTTGAGCTGTTCCATACATTTTGTCGTCACATTTTCTGAAGTGTTTGAACACTCTCTGTATGGCAGATGTGCAGTTGCTGAGTTAATGTATGTCAACCCATCTTTATTTCATTTGTTCTCAGCTCAAGGAGGATGGCAGGAGATTTGTGTGGTAGCATATCTGTTGATTTTTCTACACCTGCAAAATCAGAATTTTAGAGGCTGATTCTGTAACCAAGTTAGTACTCTGTTGCGTGTAGTTGGACAACTGATGTTCTTAGATCATCCAACTTCAGAAACAGCTATTGTAAACCCTCTGTGAAGCTTTATTGGGGCTTCATCTTCAGCCTGTCTGTGGAGAGCCCGAGTTTACATCATAAACAGTCCAACACGAAGTGCTTATTTTGTTTAAATGCACATCAAGTCTTTTGCAAAGAGCATGCACCAGGCCAATACACAGTTTCAGTGAGTGCAGTTGTGTGCTTATAGTTTGTGAAAATTATGCACATGTGGATCTTACCAATGTCTAGACTTACTGCTAGTAATTGTAACAGCAAGAATTTGAGGCCTCTTTGATTTGGAGAGCACTGGACCTCTCTTTCAAGGTCTGTAGCAGCCTTGTCCAGCTTTTTGTTTCCTAGTCATGGATCCTGAAGCCTGGTCTGGATGACTCCTAGTGCTATTGGATTCTGCCTTTAATTGTTTACTGCTAAACAGAGCAGATGTTAAAAAAAAAAAAAAAAAAGGAAAGAAGTTGTGCTTTTGAGAACTGACATATTGCAATTAATTTCTGGTTTGCCCATTTTAATTTTCTGTTTATTTTTTACTGACAACCTTTTGGATGATTACTAAAGTATATTTTTTGCTGTGTTACACTAAAGCATTCTTGCTTGAGAATACTTTCTCAGTTACAGCTCTAAGTGAGTTTAATCTAGGTGTTCAGCCTTTCACCATAATTCTGTAATCCTCAAAGCCTGGGAAAGTGTCTGTTACAGCTCAGTCAGTCATAGCACAATGGTTTTTGTAATTGAATCCCAGCTTTTGTTCCATGCTTTGTTCACACTTACCTCTACCCAAAGTGGTACTTATTTTCTTTACCTTATCTACCTGATTCTTGTCACTTCTGTGAAGAGTTTTCACTTTGTAGTCCCCTGTCTTATGCTGGGTCGAATTTTTGCAAGATGTCCCCGGCTGATGGTTCTTACCCAAATGTCTGCTAATTTCTTCTCTAATGCTGCAGTTTTTGTGAAATGTGGACTTGAAAAACTTGGCTCTAAGAGTTTAAATGTAATAAATAAATCTACATTTATGCCTTCTGCAAATGAATTTTTAGATGCTTTGTTAGGAGAACTTCATTTCACAAGCACTAATTGCTTAAAAGTTTCTAGACTTGGGGCACTGTTAGAGCTAGTGTTATTTAGCAGCCCAATTCTTCCCACTCTTACTCATTTTATTGACAATATCTTTTCTGACTGACCTGGAGTGCTTGAGATGTGTTGCAGGGTAATAACCTCAGGTTATGGGTTGTTGTTCAAGCCCTTTGCTAGCTGTTCCCACATCTGCCAAAACTCTTTTTAAAGGTGTGTTGTAATCCAGTCTGAACTCCTCTAAACCCCGGCTGTCCCCCTTTCACCTGTCCCTTTGTGTTTCCTTGTATGCTCAGTCACCGGGGATCTGAATTGAATAAACTTCTCGTCACCTCCTTTCCTTTTTTTTCCCGCAGATTATTTTGTTGGCCATTTCCCTGAATTGGCTTCCACGTGACTGCATAAATGCTGGTGCTGGTATGAGATAGGTTTGGGATCATGTGCAGAGTCTTAGGAAAATGGGATTGTGGCACTGCAAACTTTACAGGAGCTGTGAAGCTGGGTTGCTCTAAGGTGCCTGAGATTTGATTTGTGCTATTGCATTAGGAAATGTTCAGTTACTCTGTGTATCACCCACAGCACATGAATGTTTTCTGGGTCTCACAGCCTTGTGCACAGGCATGGATGGAGCTGTGCCAGCACAAGTCAGGTTCCATGGCCTCTTCCAGGGTATAAACCAAATTGCTTTGTAGACCTTGTCTAACTGTACTGCAAGCCCACGTTAGCTATTCTTGAACGCTCCTGTATCTAAATTCTTGTTCACAGAGGATGTTTTTCTTGACCTGCTTTTCTGAATGCGTGCTAACAGATTCAAGATCACTTGTTTGTACCAGATGTGCTGTGCTCCAGTCTGTCTCTGAACTGAGCTGCACCAAGATGAGTTTGATCCCTCCCATCAGGTTATTTCTGTTGGCAAATGATTCACTGCTGGTAACTTGTCTCGGGTAACAAAATATTGCTGGATTTTTTTTCTCAGTGTTCTTAACATACAGCATATTTGCTTTTTAGTGCTGTTCTCATTCTTGTTTAACTTTCTCAGGAAACTCAACCTGTTTCTTTGAGTAGGAGAAACCAAAGCTGCATTCTGCTAATGTATCTGCCAGAGCTCAGCACAGCAGCCATGTGGACAGGTTCAAAGACAGTCATGCTGCTGTACAACACTGTTAAAATTGTATGTAGATTGGCTTTGTGTAGTGAGTGTAATGCTGTATTCTAGTTTATGGCTGGAGCCAGTCTGAAAAAGCTGTTTCCTTTCAAAGCCTGTCCCTGGTGCTGCTGCAGGTCATGCAGTCTTTAGGCATAACTTCAGTCACCTGGATAGGTTAAATTATGCATGTGCTTAAGTGACACATGATTGGAGCCTAAAAATACCAGTTGTGTAATTACAGAACTGTTAATCAACTTTCTCTTCAATTATAAAAATCAGTTAATCTACACAAGTAGGTGCAGTTAATGATGTTTTAAATGTCGAAGTCTTACCAGTTTGTCCTGTGTTCGCTGGCTGCATTATTGTCTGTAGTTTGCAGAATTCTGTTAAACAGCAAATTTAATACAACTTCAGCTGAAGGCATTAGAAGAGTACATGGCTGAAGGTGATCTTTTGCACAAAGAGTTTGAGAGAGATTCATCTTGAGGGAACTTCCTGCTCATGCTGGTGACCACACTGGGGAAAGAGTAATGGATCACCAGTACCATAGCTGGCAAATATCCTAGAGAGCTGTCTAGGAAGTTAGCATTGTCCGGTGTGGCAATGCCTCTGGATGCAGAAGGAGTGGGAAAAGGCTCGTTCTTCCCGATTTCACAGACTCTTCTTTGCTGACCCCGTAGCTGCTGCTGAAAGTGTTCGTGGTTCCGCTGCTGGCTGGCTCTGGGACAGCCCTGAGAGCACTCACCTGGCCTCAGCCAGGGCCACTGAGCACAGATGTGGAGGCTGGGATGGACTTTTACCTCTTAAACTGGCATCAACTGGCTTTGCAGCCAGAGGCATTGAAAAACAGAAATAACCACTTAAATAACCTTTGCCCTTCTAATTTGTGCAACTTCAGAAATGCTCTTGATGAGGATTTATGCCTTTGCCTCATTAAGCAATTGGTCTGTCTCAGTCTTGGTTTCTTTTATAAAAGTCTTATGCAGAAAAATCCTTTTTTAATTTTTCAGCTGTAGAAAACCCACGCTTTGTGTGCATGCAGTTTTCAATATCAATCTTCCTGCTCTATGTGCAACTCCGGGACTCTTTGCAGTTAAATTCTCTGTAATTGTTTCAAATGCTTTAGTGAAACAGCGTGGCCTTTTTATGTTGCTTATGTAGGGAAAGAGGGCAGAAAACACTCATCATCCTTGTCCTGGTTTGGGCTGCCAGCTAGTGTTACAGGTGAACGTTCTGAGGTGCTGAAGGCTGCTAACAAACGAGTCATTGTGTGAATGTATCCTCTGGTTGTGCTCGGTGCTTTCTGGCCCACAAGAGAAATTTTTGGTGCTGGTATAATCACAATACTTTGCTGGACAACGTGATGCAGGAAACTTTGGGGTGTGCTTTCTTCCTGGTGTGAAGAGTGAAGCTTTTCTGCCTTCAGAAAAAATCCTGTTTTCAGGTTGTAGAAGGATGTTTTCTGGTCACAGGCAATGTGCAGAATACAGGTAGACTTTGCAGAGAGGGGGAGGATTATTCACAGGCGCTAATTAGGCAGTGAGTCCCTAGGCTTGCTCAGTGGAGACCAAGGGGGATTCAGAGCAGCTCTTTTCTCCCTGCAAGGAGGATGTAGAAAAATTAGCACTGCTGAGATCAGGTTAGTCATTTTGACTATTCTCTTGGGTGTCATTACTGGGTTTTTGGGGATTTTCTGACAAATATAAAGATCTTGCATGTAGGACAAGAAAAATCTTTAGTAATTAATGTATTAGGAGTTAGTTGAATGTTAATTATACCATGAATTAGAACAAATCTTCAATGCCAGATGAGAATGGGTGCTATTCTTAAATGCAAGGCATCTGCCCCTCCAAAACGTGACCTTAGGCAATATGTTCTTGCTTCATTGGCAGCTCTCCGAGAAATAAAGAAACAGAGTCTTAACTTCCTTTCCTTCCTGAATATCAGGATACATGTGCATTAAAAAAAAATCTTTTTGTGTGGCAGATCTTCAGTCTTTCCCTGGGTGCCTAGAGCCTGTGAGATTTTGGGGGTTATTTTGATGTATCTTGACAATATGCTTAGATCAGCTCAGCTCTTTTGCCAACCCACTATCTTTCTGCTACCAAAGAGGATGTCCTACTTCCTTTGCTGCCAGCCTGATCACGGCCGTGTGATCCTTTCTTCTGCCTTAGTTTTCTGTCCAGTTTGCATCTGAATCAGTTCATTCTGACATTGAAGCTACCTGCTTTTTTTTTTTTTTTTCCCCCAAAAAGTAATATTCTGGCTTAGGGAGCTCAGTCAGCTCCCCAAAGGGGAGTGCACAACTGCAGATGGGGGACAAGTGGCAGGAGAATGGGTGGGAGGGCAGAGTAGGAACTTCCTCAGCTTGTCTTCTCTGACTGCACCCTCACTTTATAATTTGAAAAATTGCATCTGTCAAAGCAAATATTTCTCCTGTGTTTCTTGGCTTTGCCAGGACCTCCACCTCCCTACTGGTGTCTTTTGTTTCTCTAGAATGATTGTCTTCACTCTTTTCCCAGCAGGCCAGGGAGGAGCCTGTCCCAGGTATTAGTCCAGTACAGCTTAGGCAGGCCTTTGTGCCACGTATACTCAACATTGGTGAGTTTTACAGGAATTTAGTATGCTGGAAGAAATTACCATAAATAGAAAACATTTTCCATGTGAAGTCGTGTTGTGGTCTCTCAATATCATTTAATTAGTTGTTTCCCTTATCCTGGGTAAAAAAAACCCCAACAAACCAGAAAAAGGGTACTTTATTTCTAAAAATAATAAATTTAGTTTCTGAGTAATTATTTAGACTTGTGGTATTTAACATAGAAGAGCCTCTGAAAGCATCAAAAGCTCAACCCTCAAAAACAGAGGGTGGAAATTTTTAAAAGTGCCTAAATAAACATTGTATATTATTTCAGACTGTAATTAGCTGCTTTCACATTTCCCTAATAAACCCGGTTAAGTTTCTTCTTTGTACTTTTCTATAGTAGAAAACAGAAACCACTTGAATAGTTTTAGTGGGGGACTTTATCTTCTGCTAAGAGTTTAGGTACATGGATGTCTCTCGAATGCTGTCAGGGTACTTGTGCCCCGAGGTGGGGCTGTAGTCAGTGTGCACTGAGCAGCTGCAGGCTGAGCTGGCTGTGAGAGGAGAGCTGCTGCTTTGTCTTGACAGGCAGTGGAAGTGTAACTGAATCCAGTAGCTCTTTGTTATGAGCTGTATTTAAAAATGCTTAAGTCTTGGTAATTTGACAGTAGGTGAACTATAGCAAATTCTTGTTTTGGCTTGCTTTTATGCCAGCTCGTCCTGCTTTCTTCAGCCTGTTTTAATCTCCTAAGAAGTCTGATTGCTGTAAAGAGTTGACCAAAGGGTTTGCTTCCCCTGCTGTGCCTAGCAAATACCGGCACATTGGTGTGCACGTGTGTACAGGCAGGGAGAACCCAAAATTCCAGGTCTGTTTTAGGTGGGTCTTTGGTTGCGTGTTTGCTGATGGGCCTCTTTCCTAGTTTCAGTAGGTTTGATTATGACAATAAATTTGTTTTCCCGGATACTGTGTCTAAACTTAAGTTCTGTGAAATTTCGTCATCCTTAGCAGTAGTCTGGTGCTGTCTCCTATTTCATGTGCCCACTAGTATGTTCTGTTGCTCTTCCTTCTCACCCATGCTATTCAGAGAAATATTATTGATCTGTCATAATTAACGTGGCATTCCTTTTTTTTTTTTGATATGTATTCAAAGAGTTGTCCGAGGCCAGCTATGTCAAAAATCCCTTAGTGATAACACGTTTCCATTGCTCTGGTGAGTTAATAATAGCCTACTTAAGTCAGGAGGCACCAGAATCTTTGCTGTGATGATAGAGAAGTGTCTTTCTTTGTACGGCATGAAAAATAAGTCAGATCTGTAAATTGAACAGGCTCAGAAAGTGGTAGAGCAGGACAAACAGCATCCACCCTTCCAGTTTGCTTTTGTAGTTGTAATGTGCTTCAGCTCATACTGAATTAATCAGATGTTCATGCACTTCATGGACTAGAAAGGGAGGACTTTCCCTAAATCTGCAGCTCAAATATCGCTGAAGTACATCCTTTGCACGAGGTGAGGGGGTTTGCAACCTGTAAAGCTGTCTAGGAACAGCGGCTGCCAGAGCTGAGGTTTTTCCATCAGGGAACAAACCGGAAGCAAGTTGAGGGCAGGATTAATTATTTGGCTGGTCGCACAAGCCCTTTCCCGCTGCTTAATTTGCAGAAGTGGCCACCACTGCCTCCTTTCTTGCATCTGTGACTTATGTTCCCTGTGTGAATGGGGAAGGGACTGGAGGTTGCTTGAGGAGAAGAGCAACCGGATCCAGACTGTGTGAGTTGCCTTACTGCTGAAACCATGCCCCGAGCCTCATTCCTTCCCAAAATAAATCCAGAGTTTATAGGATTGTCTGTCCGTACACCCTCTGTGGCACGTGCAAGGTAAGCCCAGCACTTGCCAGAAATGTGAGGTATGAACCAAACTAATACTTTCATGTGGAGTAGGTGTGGTGAGCCGGGAAGCGCAGGGGTTTCAGCAGCCAGCACAGTGTGTCCCATCCGTCCCTGTGGAAAGGACCAGGGACAGCCACCAGCTTTCACACCCACAGAAATGTTTTGACCGACTTAAAAAGACTTGGCATCGTTTTGTGTGTGTTGGTGAGTAGGACTGCTGACTCTACCTTCCTGCTGGTCCCATTTAAGAGAGCGTGTAGGCTGGCAATCTGCATCTGGTCAGGTCAGAGCGATTGCAGACTGCAGCTGAATCTCTGGTGCTGAGCGAGGTGAGGAGGATGCAGACTGTACAATTGTATCACTGTGGATAAGGAAGGGAAAGCAGGCTGGATGTTGAAAAACGTAAAAGATTTGAGATTGCTTTATATGGGTCATTCAACATAATTGAAAGTGGTTTTGAAGCGAGGGACCCTATCAGAAAGAAGCAGGCGCTGTATGACAGGCTTGCAGACATTCCTATGTACTTTGCCCTGCTTCTTTGGTTTTTGTTTTAATCTCATTTGAACAAAGTGAATATTAAGAGTGAAAATGTTGGCTGGAAAGCTGTAGCTATATTTCTCGTAGTTACAACCACATGCTCCTTTTCTGTCCTTTTCTTTAATCCATGGTGTTAAGTTTTAGGGCATAAAGAATTATTTTCACCTCCTTTCAAAACTCAGTGGTTTGTTGCATCTAGGTCATAACTTCAGTATATGTTTTGAAATACTTTATGGAATGCATAAACATGTGATTGGTCTGTGAGCTCAGAGGAAGTAATTTATAGATTCTTTTAGCAAGGCTAAAATTTTTTAGCTTGGTATTTCATTAGTTGGGAAGACTGCAAATATAAACTATTCTGAAATCAATTTACTTTAGCTCGCAGCAATGAAACTGTTTTATCTTCCGCTGTATTTTCTTTTCCCTACCAAAATTCCAAATTCTGTCAATGATAGGTGTTGGAAAATAGAAATTAAAATGCATTTCTCTCCTTGCTTCCCCTTGGCTTTTCTGAAGGCATGTTCAGGAACAGCTTGCCATCTGCTGTGCTGACACAGTCTCAGGGAGCCTCTGGTTTTGGCAAGTTTAATTACTGTATCTGTTATAATTGGGCATTTACCTCTGAAGGTGTTTATTGTTCTATCAGCTGAGAAAAAGCCAGTTTGAAATTACACCAGTGTGCGATTGTCTTCTGAAATCAACTGATGGTCCATTCCATGGTGACCTGAGCTATCTCATACTGTAGAATCAGTTGTGAAATATTTTCTAGGTGTATATTAATATTTATTTTATGCCTTGTGTGGATGGTGTATGCATTTTCAAATCTAATACTTTCTAAAAAAGAGGAATAATTTTATGGCTGCTCTAACTGCAGAACAGCATGGACCTTTGCCTATTAAATAAATAAATGAATTTATTTTAAAGTATGCTGCATTTGCTCTGAATTTCCCTCTGGAAGACTTGTGTTGCAGTTAGAAGATAACTTTCCCAACAATATGGATAAAGTGGATTGAGTTTAAACATAATAAAAATATTCCAAAAATATTAGGTCTGTGGGTTTTATTCTGGTGCATCGGAGTTAAAAGTCACCACTTCATAATGCTAAATTCTGTATGTGAATTTAGAATGTTCTTAATTAAATGAATCTGCAGAAAAAGAATCCCTGAACACGTGAATTATATGCTTTATAATTGTAGGGTGAAATAATTCTCACAAAAACAGCCTGTTCTCCCAATAGCAGATTGGAATAATTTTCATCAAGTTTGAGAGAGCTGTAAAAATCCCTTTTGACAAATCCTGATTACTCTTTGCATCCAAAACTGCACACGGATTCAGGGAGTTCTGTGGTGGCTTCATTACGTCAGAGAAGAACTTGATGAAACAATAGCTACTCTGTTAGAGACCTGGATCGCTGTGAAATCTGTTCAGAGCAAATCTCCTGAACTGTTTAATAAAAAAATAGGATTGTTGAAGGTTTGTTTTCAGCACTAAGGGAGCCATTGAGATGAAGATTCGTATCTTTGCTCTCTGGCTCACTTGAGATCTGCTTCCCATGTGCAGAATTGACAGAAGGCTTTCTCTGACTGCCCTCTTTACTTCCTTACTTCAACAGTTCTTATTTAAAGTAAACCCAGTAATTTTTTTGCTGTCAAACAATCTGTTTTCAGGACCATAGCAATATTGTCACTAGAGAAGTTTTTCAGTCCAGAAAACTGGAGCAGTTTGCTTTCTTAGGAGTCCAGTGAAGCCTGGTGAGCTGTTCTGTTCAGAACAGGATCTTCAGCATAGCAGAGACACCTTTTTGTGCACGATGGGTCATCACATTCTGCACCATGTGCAGATGTGCTGCACGATGAGCTCATCACATTCTGTGACAAGAGAGCCCCAATGCATTTGGAGGAAAAAAAACAAACAACTTCTTCTTTTAGATGAAGCTGGTAATGGTTCTAGACTAATAAGTAATCCTGATGCAGCAGGTAAAATATCGTTGCAAAAATGTTTCATCTATAGTGGATTAAACAACAATTAAGATTAAAGCCCAGTCCTTCTCATTTAGAGTGGCATTCTTCACAGGGATACATTAAAGCATTGCATAAATATCTTTTGGCACTGGGATAATATCTGAGCCTCTTTCGAGTATTGCACATATCCATATTTTCTGTGGAAGTTAGTACAGAAATTGAGGTTGACTGATACTGTAGATGCTGATTCAGGAACAAGTTTTGTAGGTGCTCTGTGTGTGTTGTGCATTCTCTGGACAGACAGCACTGTTATTCTGTGTCAGAGAGTCTTTTAAATATAGTTCATAATGCTGGCTGGCTAAATGCTTTGTTTTCTCCCCCCCTTTTTATAAAACAAAACAAAAACCCCCAAACTGAAATTACAGAAGTATATAACTAAATTGAAGGGAAACTAAGTAAATTAAATGCCTGGGGTTTGCTGGAGCCAAGAGTTTAAAACAAATGTTAGCAAATATATGGCATCAAACTACCTAACTTTTTTTTTTTCCTTCCATCTGCTTATTTGCTTAGTTAGCTGAGGTTTTGAAGAGTTTCGTCAAATGGTAAATGTTTCCTTGAGGAACTGAGCTGTGCTCTGCTAGTATTTTTAATACAAAATTCTAGGTATTTTCCTTGGTAGATAGGCATAACTGTCTTTCAGCTAGCACTCCACCCCATACACAATGGCTTAGTTATTCAGCTCATCCTGGGGTGCACATTTTCAGCATCATTCAGTTACTAGTCCAGGTGCTTTACCTGCAGTGTGATTCTTGCTGCCTGAAGGGTTTGACGCGCCTGCTGGAAATCTTTTCAGTGAGCTACGTATGTAGAGGAGGCTCTATAATGTTATTAAAACATGAAAGTTTTCATTAGGTGCATTTTATTTATGGCTCGTCTTCCTACAAGGAGCTTTGTAAATTCTAAACTACTTGATATGCATTAACCCAGTTGAATATTGTATTTATCACGGTTTGTTTGGCTTTATTCAATGTATCAAGCATAAAAGCAGTAAGATAGAGGTTTGCCTGGAATTTCTGCCTTTCAGCTATGGCTGCAGGAGCCCAGTGCTTGGCTAGGGTTGGTTGTCTGGGCAGGGATCACAGGTCAGTCCCATGGTGTAGCACGTGTTTGGATAATGGAGTGGGTTTCTCAGATAAGAGATCCTCTGGTAAGTCACGAAAAGAGTGTGTGTGGTATGTATAGTTATATAAGAAGCAGTAACTTCAACTTGGAACATTGTCGGTGGACAATTCCTTGAATAGACAAGCTAAAGGACATTCTTAGGACAGAATGTCTCTTAGAAATGTTTTGAAATTTATCTTGTTGGCTGTAAGTGACCCAGACAGATAGGACTCCTCTGCGGCACTGCTAGCACGACTATTCCTGCTGCACGTAGTTTCCACTGTGTCTTCTTGTTTTCAGGCTTGCTCAAACTTTCCTGTATTTACTTCTGTCCAAATAGAAAAATAAACTTTTTGGAAAATTTGAAGCAGTGGAGAGAGAATATAGAGTCTATATTAATTTTTAAATAAAGGACAAATAAAATTGGTGGATCTTCTCCTTTAGAAAGTATTGCGTGTGCTGAACTGCCATATGGTGTAAGCAGAGATTTGAAAGATGAAATGTGAGATGGTGTAGAAAGTGATACGACTTCTAAATTTGAAGCTCAGTCTGTGCAATCAGTAACTGAAATTCCCATTATCAGAACTCCACAAAGGTCACAGTTTGGCAAATTATTTTTTAATTCAGGTCAGTTTCCCGATTCAGTGGGGAGCTTTGTAGAAAAATAAAATAGTCAGGGGAACTGCTGGGTTGGTTTGTACTGTTGTGGGCTCCAGGGCGATAGAGTTGGGAAAAGTTAAATTTTCATTTTGTAACAAATATTGTTACAATATTGTAACTTGTGATCTTTATACAGTGTCACAAAAGAGTAGAAAAAATAAACAGGGATCCCTTAGTGCATGAAGAAGTTCAGGATTGTAAGCTACAAATATTATTTATACCTGCCATATTTGTGTTAATTGAAAATCATGCAAGTAATTTTGAGATCTTGCCAAGCAGGCAGGCTTACTTTCTATAGAGAAAATAATTCAGACCAAGCTTGTTGAATGAACTTTGAGAATTTCCTAATAACTTGATAAGGCTTTGCCATACTGTTGTGCATCAACTGCTAGAACTTAATTGTCTTCTTATTCAAGTATTTTGGCTGAGAGGCTCTTATAAACACATGAACTGAAGCGGGGAGAGTGGTGGGTGGTTGGTTTTTATTTCTGAGACCTGATCTCATAGTGTACTTTGGTGATGGTTCCTTTTTTTGAAATTTTTTTTTCACCTGCTATATGCAAAACCTTAAATTAGAGTTTGTGGTAAAAGTTTCATTCTACAAACAGACTTGCTGAAGTTATCCAGTGTGAATTTCAGTAACGATAACATATAAATCTTGAGCAGGTACATTTAAATAATCTCTGTTATCAGAGCTTTGGAGTGCTAATGCTACTGCTGAATCAAACACAGCTAATATTAAAATGGCTATGATAAAGCTTCCACCTGTTATAAAAGGCCATGGGATTATCTTGGCATTTAGATGCCTCCCGAAGTTGGAAATAGTGTTGGGCATGTTCTCTTGAGTTTGTAGTTCAGCAAGTACTTGTGTAAGTTTTGTTTCAAATAGCAATTAGAATTATTTCAGCATTGGTGAAACTGTTGGGAGAGGACATATTTATTTAAAATAGTGTACAGTATTTCCTTTAATTGTGATCCCAGGATGAGTAGCTTTCTTCTAGATTATTGAACCAGACCCATGTGCTTTCTGCTTCTTGAAGTTCTTTCAGAAGTACTGAAAGACACGGTGAACTTTGCTCAGAAATCAGTACAACCAGAATGAGGTATCCTGTAAAACCTACAGCTTAAAGTCTGTGCAAAAGCCTTGCTGGCCTCCTCTGGATGACGAGTTAGTAGTTACTGTAGTACCTCTTCCAAAAATGTAAAAATTAAGAATTATTAGGTGTATAGACAAGATCCTGCCATCACTGTCTGCTAAGAGGTCTTAATGTGGTGAAATTTTCATAGGCTCACCTGAAGGGGAAAATGAAGGTAGTTCTGGAGTAATGTAAATGGTATTAAAATTTTTCTTGTCAGTCTTAAATTTTATTTAGCTTGAGAGATTGAGAATGCACAGGAAAGAATCTGGAAAGCTAAGGGTTTTTTCCCACAAGATGCAATTTTGAGAGGAAAGAAAGTAAATAGTTGAAAAGTAGCTCTTTATATATTGATGCTACTTGTGCTTTTTGCTAAAAGGCTCCTGACCCATGTTACCCATAACCATGGTGTAAAGTGCACCTTCTAAAAATACACTGGGAAAACAGCACTTGGAGCAGCAGGAACTGCCTGTTGCTGGAAGCAGAGTTTGGGAGGTGGAGTTGTGTATCCTGTTCAGATGATGAAAAAGCTTTAATAAGAGTAGGCAATTTTTCTAAAACAGTCTGATAACTCACATATTGATTTTTGACTTCTGACTTTATCTCCTATTTTAACTTAATCTTTAGCTGATGAGGAAGTATTTCTTAGAGGTAATTGCTGCAACTAATTTATACTTAACAGTGTCCTCATATCATCTTCCTTTTTCTGGTCATCATGGGAACATTATGTAATAATAGTTCTTATTTACATGGAAGGCAATACTTCCTACATTTTTAATGTGATTTTTACCCATTTATGGGAAGTGTCTTTCACTCAGTTCTCTTCTCTTCTTGGTTTGTATTTTCTTTTTTTTTTTTTTTCCCTTCTCAAAAGAAAACAAGAGTCTAGAATTAGCAAATTCTGTATAAAATTGTCTGCAATAAAGATTAATAAGCATACAGGGATGCTTCTACAGAGAGTCTAATTTTACCAAATGAAAAGTTCCAAGTATGTTTTAATAGCTTTACAGAGCTTCTTCTACATTAATAACATGGATGTTGTAGTGCTATACTGGAAATATTTTCACGGCTGAAGAATAGAGAGAAATCCTTGATGAGTGGTTACAACTACATTCTTTGAGAGAAAAATTAATGAATGGTTAGTTAATTTGTTTTGGGGGCTTTTTTTTTTTTTTTTTTGGAACTGTTTATTATGAAAAGTGGCGTTGCACATTGTGAGCCAGTGTTCCTTGTCCCCAGCTTTGATCACCACTTAATAATAAAACAATATTGCATGGAGCAATTGACGCAATTGCTTGTGGTTTATATTCTTTGGATTTTAACATCTAGAGTGTTATGCTTGTGATCTCTTGCTTCAAGGTGTGGTTTTAGCCAGCTGGCTGAAACATCTAAGTATTAAATGACTCTTCTGTATCTTTTTATGTTCTGGAGGATCTGCAGAGTTAAGCTTAAACTACTGCAATGTTAAAGTTTAAATGCTCAGTTTTAAGAAATTAAATACGGAAATACCCGTGTAAACAGTGGGGACTCAGGCAAGAGAAAGTAGCTTCCAGAACTGGGATTCATCTCACAAAGGCTAAAGCTTAATAGTGCTTAAAAAAAAACTTAGTGAGGAGCTAAAAATTTGGACCACTTACTATATGTAAAAATACACATTTAGTATGATATGTGTATAAATGTACATATACACATATGTCCAGTTTGTTTTTACAGCACTGCTAATCATCTGATAAAGGTAGAGAAGAGAGAGAGCTGTTTTGTGCCCAACTCCTGTAAGGCACAGGTGTCCTAGGAAATACTCAGCTCCTTTGTGGTAGATGGTACACTTTTCTTACCAAAGAACTGAGGAGATGCTACTAAAAGATTAGAAATGAATTTTGAGGACAGCAGAGGAGGAGATCTCTTTCACAAGCCTCTTAAGGGTCAGTCACTTTGATCTGCTTCAAAGGAGAATGAAAAGAAAACACACAAAAAAACCCCCAGCAAACAAAAAAGAGGGAAAAGCACCATAAATGTAATGGAATCCTCCATAACACAGTGTTTGCATTTAATGTTTAATATGCTGCTTTTCCCTTGCTAGGCCTTCTTTCTCCTTTGCTACAGCATTCAGTCCCATAGGGAAAGGAGGTAGGACAGTAGCAAATTATGACTGTGGCTATTTAATTTATTCCAGGTGTTTATAGTATTAGTTTAAATGTAAAATGCACAGTGTGAGTGCTCATTCTCTTGCCTTGCTTTTCCTTCCATGATTCTTCGCTGTGGGTTGTGCATCTTTTCTCCTTCTTTCTGTCTCAGGAAGTGCCTTTACTCTGCAACTTTTCCTACTCCTTGGAAGAGGCTGGTGGCCTTCTTAATGTGAAGACAGAATCTGGAGCAGCAGTTTGTTGCTGTCTTGATAAACTCAGAGTTCACTAAAGCAAAATATTGGAAGGTGGTCATGATGAATAATGTGGGAAAGAGCTGCTGAGTCTGGGAAATGTTTTGAAAGAGGATGGGCAGTTCAGGAGCAGTTTTCCAGGGGTCTTTATTAAAATTAGCTGGTATATTCTTACTTGTAGTAATTTCTCTGTGTTACCTTAAACTGATGTCAAAGTTGCAGTGAGTGAAAAATGCATCCATCTTTGCTGAAACTTCTCTTATAATCTAAAAAAACCCGCAAACAAACCACTAGATTTCTTCATAGCTTCCACAGACCTCTGATTAGGTACCTGTGAATAATATCCATCAGTCTTTTTTTCCCCTTGTTGTAAAATAAAAGAGTGTGAAATTTATCAAACTTTTCTAAAGGTAAAAATGTTAGTGTAGTACATTGCTGTGAGCAATGAAGTCATTTTAACGTAATCTTAATAAGGATTTAAAGTAATATTGCATAAGATGCAAATTAGCATTCCAAGATTTTTTCGTGTTTTTAATTACTAAAAGTCCTGACTGAATTCCTTTCCCAATGTATTGCTGAAACATGACGTAGATGTTATGCATTGTGATGTTTATGATGTTGTTCAGCAAGTAATCTTAAGATTATTATGTAAGATAATGTTAACGTGGTTGTTGAAAGCAACTGAAATGAAATTATGTCCAGTGATTGGAATAGTAAGCATTTAAGTAAGGCACATCCCTAATTTCATGTTTCAAGTTTAACCTTAGAACACAGTTCAGAGACGCCAATTAATCTTATTTACTGTAATGAAAAGTTTCTTGATGAAGAACAAAGGTTATGACCTATTTATTGCTACTAGGAAAGATTGCCAGTGTTAGAAAGCTTCCTTACCCACAATTTCAAGATAAAAATTTTACTTCATTGAAGAGGGAAATAGATGAAATTAGTATTATCTCAGTTTAGTGCAAATAATTTTTATGTATTTTTTCTTGATTTTTTTTCTTAACAAGATAGGGTAACAGTGTATCTTAAAATTGTTTGTGGGTTTCTTTGGGTGCATCTTTATTTACATATTAAAAAGTTTGCTATTTGAATGTTAGCTTTGAACAATATTACTTCTGATTTTAAGCGATTTGTTTATAGATTACATAATGATTCTGGGTATCAGCTTTTGGAGAGGTGTGTGAGATGCTTTTATAAGGTCATATATGGTTTTGTTAGTTTTTGAGAGACAGCAAACTCCTCATATTCTAACTCTTGTTTCCTTAGAAAGCATTTTTCATTGCAAAGGTATGTGATTCGTATTTTATATTCCTGTTAAATTTTTTGTTTTTCAGTCCCAGAAATCCTGGATAGAAAATACTTTCACGAAGAGGGAGTGTGTGTATATTATACCGAGTTCAAAAGACCCCCACAGGTAAATGAGAAATGATGCAAGAACTCATTGCTGCTCTTTGAAATTAAAAAAGTCAGCACTCTGAAGAGTGTTGGACTGTGTTTCTGTGTGAAGTACTGGTTTGGGTTTGTGCCTTTGTGACTGGACATTGTCACTCTGTGAATAGATTGAACTTTTCTTTTTCTGAAAGTACTTTGACATTGCAGAAATCTCCAAAAAATGTTCCCCTGTTCCCTTTGCTGCTTCTTAGCAGTCTTCCTACTGATGTCTGTGATCTGTTTACACTGAAGGGGGGTTGAAAAAAATTTTTTTTGAAGTCAGTCTCATAGAGCTATCCTCTACTGGAGTTTAAATAACACCATTGTGAGTGTAGGGTGAAGTGTGAAAATAAACCTGACAGTGTAGGAAAAAAGAGGTGAAGAATTCATAGAAGAATAAAGAAAACCAAGAATTGGGGTGGGGAAAAAGTTACAAAAAAAAGGACTGAAGAAATACTTGCTTCTAGGGAAAGCGGATAAATGAGAACCGTTCGGATTTCATGTGATATATAATAATTTTTTCATCCTTAAATTCTTAAAGGAAAAAAAATTAGGCTGAGAAATGGGGAAATATGTTTCTAGAGGGGAGGCTGAGGCTAAGAGTATTTTGCATATCTCACATGCTGTTTTTACCTTATCTTAAATTAGAGGTGTGAAATCAAGCAAGTTAGTGATAACTCCAGTATATCTAGTTGACTTTCCCCAAGTGTTGTACCTATAATTTAAGAGTTCCTGCAATGATTGAGTTTGATGTGCATAGTCATGACACTTGTGTCAGAGATAAAATAAAGTCAAGTTGAAAATAGGTTTAAAATTGGTATTTTTAAGGCAGTTTTGTTTCCCCAAAATGTTTACTATTGTAGTTATAGATTTCAGATCACCTTTTTTTATTTTAAGCTTCATATATGTGAGAGCAGCTGAGAAACCTGTTCTGCTGAGGTTGAGAAAACTTCTATTCCACTCTTTTCCTTAAAAAACACTTAAAAAGCTCTTTAGTTATGTTGGGGAAGATTACTATTTTTCATTTAAGAACTTTGTTTTTAAACAGAAAAAGAACTAAGCCCTGTAGAATTTTTAAATTATTGTAAATAATTCACCACATTCCTTGAAACCATGTGACATGAGAAGCTTTTAGAATTTATAGCCACGAATGCAGCACATGGAAAATTTGCAAATGCAAACAAAGTCATTAGGAAGCTGTTAAAATTTCCAGAGCATTTAACAAGGAACAGAATGGTCTTCAACACTTGCCCTTTCAGCTTAACCTATTTGTAGCTTACAATGGACTTTACAACTTTCCCACCACATTTTGTCCTTCAGTTTCTGAGAATGGCCTACTGTTGTTGGTGAATTGCTCACTGTTGTGTGTGAATTATGTGTGAAGTTTAGTCATATCTTGAAATATTTCTTACAGATGCCTTCCAGGATGTCAGATTTGTCAGCAACTTGTCAGGTAAAAGGTCTTTGTAATTACAATATTTATGAATATTTTCTCATTAAATAAGTGCTTTCATAATAGGGTTTTAAAAAGTTTTGATCAATATTCTGAGTGACAAGTTGGTGAAAGGTTAGATATACAATAAATATAACTAATGTTTAAAGAACTGTCTGCAATAAGTAGGTCACAGATTTATAAATGTTATATAAATTACTTGGCTTCAAAGAAGCAATTTCTTCTGGCCTCCAGCTTGCTGCCTTAGTGAGCTTCAGTATTTTGCATAATAATATGTATTGTAATTGACTATTGCTGTAAATATTTATGGCAACAAGGCTCGCTCTGGAAAGGAGGTTTATCTAATGTCTGGAATCTTTGCTTTTGAAATGTAATCTATTCCTGTTATCAATAAAGGAAGTTCTGTTGTCTTACAAAGTGGTATTTACTGAAGCATTCTCGATGATCTGGCTGGGTGCAGGTGCTGCTGTGGCCGCCTGGTCAGACAACATGCTTGTTTCACTGCCAGTCTGGCTATGAAATACTCCGATGTGAAGCTGGGTGAAAACTATAATCAGGAAATAGAGGAGTGGTCAGTGGAAAAACACACAGAACAGACCTCTACTGATGCTTACGGTGTCATCAACTTTCAAGGTGGCTCTCATTCTTACAGGGCTAAGGCATGTATGATGTTTTGTTGTTTCTTTTTTTGTCTTACTCTCGCCATGTTGGTGCTGAACGCTTCATTTAGCTTCTGAAATTAAAGGCTGAAAATATTGACACCTCTATTGTGACAAGTCAGTGCCCTCTTCTATTCTAGCATTTTTGTTGTGATTTGAATTCTTTCTAATTTCCATTCGTAAAAGCTTTTCAGTTGTGGTAGAAATTATTTAAAGCTTATGCAGTTTCGGGCTACAGGGAGTTCTTGTACAGTGTGACTCCTGTGGTCAGACTGAAGTGCTTGAGTGAGGGAGCTGTGTTCCTTATGCAGCTGGTAGAACCCCTGAGGACAGTCCTGTGCTCCAGGTCAGATCATCTCTGTGGAGAGAAGGGCCCTTAGCACTTTCATGTTCATAATAGCAGTGTATGGGTTCCTTTGTACTTGGTGTAGCTTAAAATTGCTTGAGTACAGAAACAGCAGGCTGCCCACACTCATTTCTGCTTCCTTCTGCAGAGTGCAAGTGGGGTTGTTTTGTTATTTAGAACTTGATTCAGGAAGGGATCAATTTCTGCCTGCTGCCCCCTCCTCTATTCAGTAGCTCATACTGAAGACGTGGCAGCATTGTTGCTGATTAACAGTATAAGATTAAGTAGATGGTTGAACATAGAGTGTTAAAAAGCTGCCAGTTATGAAGTTTTCTACAGAAAAATGTGGGTTTCCTTCCCACCAGGAACAGGAAAGGAAAACCAAGCAACTGTAAAACTCTTTGCAGGGGACACAAAAGCCTCTCCCAATAGATGGCAGAGCTTTTATAGATACTTCTGAATTTTGTCTAATTTAGAGATCATCCAGTGCTTTCACAGAGTCATGTTTCTAGGTCACTGTGCCAGTAGGATGGAATACCATGATCTTTCTTCCTTCCAAGTTGCTTCCTTTCCAAAACTTCCTTTCAAAACTGTCTTGTCTGGACTATAGAGGGTATAAAGGAAGCTTGTTCATTTATTGCATCTGCTGTGTTTTGAGAAAGTGAATTACATTTTCCATAGCCAGGAGTAGGATAAAATATCCTGAAATACGTCCTGGTTCTTCTTTTTACACATTTGAAGCTCTTAACTCTATTCTTGTGCCTGCAGTACGTGCGATTGTCATATGACACTAAGCCTGAAGCTATTCTGCAACTTATGCTTAAGGAATGGCAGATGGAGTTGCCAAAGCTTGTTATATCTGTACATGGGGGCATGCAGAAGTTTGAACTTCACCCACGCATCAAACAGTTGCTTGGCAAAGGTCTTATCAAAGCTGCAGTAACCACAGGAGCCTGGATTATAACTGGAGGAGTGAACACAGGTAAGAAACTACCAAGGAATGTGCATGGTTAACTAGATTGCAGTTTTATAAGAGCCAAAAGATTTAATGGATGGATGCATTGCTTCATCCTGAAACAAAGTAAATTTGAATGAGTTTGGTCAAGTGAAATTAAAATAATACATTTTGGACATGTGTAGTTGAAAGTGGGCTGCTATTTCATCTTGCAAAGAGAAATAACATGTGGAGGGGTTGGGTTTTGGGCTTTGTTTTGTTTGGTTGTTTGTTTTCTGGGTTTTGTTTTTGAAACAAGGAAAAGGAAATGTGATTTAAAAGAAGTACAGTAATGTGCTGGAAACTCCTTAGTTCTTGCTAGGATAATGTTTGTTTTGTTGAATTACTTTGTTTCCTCCTAGTAGATGTAGCATGGTGCTTTTTCTTTGGTAATGTGTCAGTAAGTTCCCAGATCCTTAAAGGCCTAGTTATGTAAATGAAACAGTTAAAGGTCCAGTTACCTAAATAAATATTTGTCTTTCTTAGTAAGATGTGGCATTCAATACACTGGAATCTTTATTCATGAACAGGTGTTGCAAAACATGTTGGTGATGCTCTAAGAGAACACGCTTCCAGATCATCTCGAAAGATTTGCACTATTGGGATTGCTCCGTGGGGAGTGATTGAAAACAGAAATGACCTTGTTGGAAGAGATGTAAGGATGAATTACCTAAGTGAAATAATGATTTACCTCATTTAATTTTGACACATCTGCTCAAGCATGTTTTTCCCTTGCTTTGCATCGTTGGAATACTTGCTTTACTATGAAGATGCACTGACATCTGTGACTTATGCAAGGTCATTACTGTAAACAAGTTGCAAAATGCAAATGTGCTGCAGGAGGAGCTTGTTCTCAAGTATTTAATCCTTTTTCCCCTGCCTACTGGTATTATTGAATCAAATAACAAAAATTCTAAAGTATTACAGAGAATTCACATTTAGAGAGAATAATAAGTTGAAAAAATTTGATGTGGAGTCTTCAGTGCTTCCAACAGTGGCTTCTGTCTGCCAGAGAAGTCACAAATTTTCCCCAAAGACACCTTTTCAAAGGATCTTTTCTCTGTTGTCCTTCAGAACAGCATCCTTTAGTGATATAATTATCTGCTTCCCTGCACAAAGTTCAGAGCTGCAGCTGTTGGTGTATCCTCATCCAAGGCTTGCTTGTATGTGTCAGTACTTCCTTATGTGTCATTGCTTCTTGTTGAGCCACCAGTTCTCGTGCCTAGTTAAGTTTCACAGAGACAAGTGTGAACTTTGCCAGTAAAAGACATTGTTGTGTGCTTACACTTAGGTGGTTGCTCCATATCAGACCTTGTTAAATCCATTAAGTAAACTGAACGTCCTGAATAACCTCCATTCCCATTTCATTCTGGTGGATGATGGAACAGTTGGAAAGTATGGAGCAGAAGTTAAACTGCGAAGAGAACTGGAAAAAACTATTAATTTGCAACGGATCCATGCAAGTAAGTAATTCTGGAGCCTGAGGGCTGTTACTATGGCTTAACGAAAAAGGTGTTTGCATGAAACATCTGAATGGCAAAATAGAAAAATTAAATCTTCTGTTTATGTTTCAAGTGTGAAATTGCAAATTTCAGCAGCTGCTCTGGACCATAGTTATGGCTGGTAGATTTATGATTTCTCTGGGACCACAGAGGAATGCTTTCTGAATAAAGTTGTCCGTTTACTTTGATAAAGCAAATGTAAGTCACTTCAGGTCTTGGTGTGTTGTCAGACCTTATTGGTCTGATTGATTAATGGTTTTGACAGTACTCACTTGCAGTTTCACAATTTGCAGTTTGGTGTTTTCCCAGTTGTGGAGCAACACATGTATTTTGACTCTTATAGAAATGCTTTTGCAATATTTCCCATCAGTAGAGAGTTTCCATGTACTTATGTTCAAACTGTGTATTTGTTGTCACCTTTTAAAACTATTTGGGGGAAGTTAAAAGAGGAGGTCTGTAAAGAAAAATTCTTCATTCTTTTGCATTAGTTTGTGAATATTTCTGTGAGGAAACTCTTCTGTTGTGTGGACTGTGTCCTGTTGTATTTACCAGCTTGACAGTGCTTGTGTCCCAGCCCAGGATAGAAAGTGTTTGAAACCATGCATTACCAACAGTTAATGTCTGGAAGACAACATTTTAATTTTGATCCAGTAGAAAGGACAAGCTTGATTTATTAAATGTGTAAAACTGACCTTAGCATTCACTACACACTTACAGCATTTTCTGGGATTTATTATTTATTTGCAATTTTCCAGGAATCGGCCAAGGTGTGCCTGTGGTGGCACTTGTGTTTGAAGGTGGCCCCAACGTCATCCTCACAGTTCTGGACTTCCTTCAGGAGAGCCCTCCGGTGCCTGTGGTCGTGTGTGAAGGAACTGGTAGAGCTGCAGACATCCTGGCCTATGTTCACAAGCAGACAGAGGAGGGGGGGTAAGTCCCAGCTGTGCCAGCCTGTCACAGAACCACAGAATGGGTCAGGCTGGAAGGGACCACCGTGACATCCCAGAGCACACGGCACAGGATTGTGTCCAGACAGTTCTTGTCATACACAGATAAATGTCAGGATGTACAGATGCATGGCATCTGTGTGTCTGTCATCCATAGATGAGTTTTGAGACCATTTCTTCATGAATCTGTACAAGAGCTTTTTCTGTTTGGTGCAGAAAACACTTGACTGTTTCGAGTGTAGCTTCAAATAATGAAAGGGATGTGCTTGGGCTCCACAATACTTGGTGATTTCCAGTTGGCTGTCAGGCTTGCATAAATCCTTAAACACGCTGGGTCCCTGTAGCAGGGGCTGCCTCAGAACCTTGGGAAGCAGGGACCTAATGTAGCTGTAAACCAAACAGCTTTGTCCAGGGTAAGATCAGAGATGGGTCTTACTCAGAGGAGTGACTGCTTAGTATTTTGTGTTAAAATCTTGTGGTTGAGAGTATCTCAGAACTCAGTATGGGAAGGAAAAGGAGAGAGAGTGGAGTTACTTTTAGGAGGCAGTAGTAGAAAATTATAGATTAAGTAACCTATAGTTCTTTCTAAAGGTTACCCAAGGTTTTGCCACAGCAGCAGTAATAAGCTTATAGATAGCAGGACTTTTAATGGACATGTTGAAACTAATTAAATGCATTGTTGTTCTTACTGTTCATCTAAAACAATTGTTTTCCTGTTTGTTTCAATCTCAGGAATGTTCCTGAGGGTGCTGAGCCTGAAATCATTTCAACCATCAAAAAGACATTTAACTTTGGTCAAAGTGAAGCAGTTCATTTGTTTCAGACACTGCTGGAATGCATGAAAAAAAAAGAACTTGTAAGTAGATCTTGCCATAAAATTTTCTTTGCAAGGTGCATGCATTTGTGGATATATATGATTCTTTTTTTCTTTTTTTGGATCTTTTAGTTATGACCGCTAATAAGTGTATACTATCACTGCATGCTTAAAGCAAAACCACTTTATAGAGGTTATATGTAGCCTGAGTTCAGGGACTGGTGTCTCATGTGGACATCATATTGTGCTGTTCTGAGATATAAAATAACCTTATTCAGCTAACCATGCTTGCTGGCAGGCTAATCTCTTAATCTGTAGTGAACTGGAGAGGTAAACAGGATTCTGTGTTACAGACTGCAGGGAATTGTAATCATAGGAGGAAAAGAACTTCAAATCAATTAAAGATTCCCACCTAGGAAAGCAAAACAGAATGCACACTAAAAGTTTAAATTGAGCATAGACAGGCTTCAAGTTGCATTGAAGACAAGGTGTCTTTTATGTCAGGAATTGAAAAAGATTTAAAAGACTGTTGCCAACCACCTTTGCCTGAAAATAACTTTCAAATATTTCCCCATTTTGCCGTTTTGGACAGATTACAGTTTTTCATATTGGGTCAGATGAACATCAGGACATTGATGTTGCAATACTTACAGCACTGTTAAAAGGTGAGACCTCATTTTTTAAGATCATTTGGAACCTCCAGCTATTATTGATTAGTGTTTATATGATGCATTTTTGTAAAATACCAGTAGGAATCTTTCGTTTTTAAACAAATAAGTATCTGTGTTCTCATTGTATAATACCATAATGTGACATAAATTATGAAATATACAGCATAATTTTGTAGTGGCTTTCTTGATTTGGCCTTTTTTAGGAAGCAAGAATGTTTATTTTCTTGTATTCTAATTAATTTTAAATTTTCTTCATTGTATTTGCTTCTTAAGGCACGAATGCATCTGCGTTTGACCAGCTTGTTCTTACACTTGCGTGGGACAGAGTTGACATAGCCAAAAATCATGTTTTTGTTTATGGGCAACAATGGCTGGTATGTAATGGTCTGGATTAAGCTGAATGATAATTCCCAATAGAGAGAAGCAAAATTTACTGCAAAGAACGAATCTTGACTTTTGTAGGGAGAAACTTTGGAATAGTGACACATTTATTTTGAGACAGTAATTTGTGTGTACTGCATAGCTGTACAGCTGTTTTGCTATTATGTGTTATGAAAATGGTCCAGAAATTTTAGAAATGTGCTGTTCTGAATAACTAGCAGAGAAAATGTATTACAAAAGGTGGAAGCTGAATTCATGTTAGTCAGATGCTCTTCTTTACACTTGCATGGCCCTAGAAAGTTAGGAAGCATCTAGTAAAATGCACTATTGGCAGCACTGCAGTGTCTTTTGAGGGAGGGACAAAATGTCTGTTTCTTGCAGTTTGAAAATGAGTTTAAGAACCACCTGGTGGCTCTTGCCTTTTTCCCATATTACTGTAAAAATAAAACTTGAGCTTATTGAGTGTGCAGTCAGAAGTATATACTGTGTAAGGCTTATGGATTGCCATGATGGTGCTGACATCTTTGAAGCAAATTGTGCTTTGGGTGTTTTATGTCTTTTTGTTTTATCCAGTATCAACCTATGAGAACAGCTTACCTGTAAACCTAGCGTCTCCTTAGTGCCATGTACTGTCTCAGTAGGCAATACCTATGGAACAGTTCAAGTCTTGAGTATTCTCTCATCCTGTAATTGTGTGAAGCTCAGGGGATGTTCTGAACCAAGGGTGGCATCTTTATAGCCATGTAAGGTTTTTACAGCCCTGTAAAGGAAGGTTGATACAGTATCTAAGTTCACTTTTTTACTAGCTCTTTTTTACAAGGCTCTACCTTGTTGTTTATTTGTTGTAGGTTGGCTCCCTGGAACAGGCTATGCTGGATGCCCTTGTGATGGACAGAGTTGCATTTGTGAAACTTCTGATTGAAAATGGAGTAAGCATGCACAAATTTCTTACAATTCCCAGGCTGGAAGAACTTTATAACACAGTAAGTAGATGATTGCTTTTTAAGCTACTTTTAGAAGTTTTTTAGTTGCTCAGCCTGTTGTATCCGTGTGCCAGCAGTCTGAAGGGTGTGGGGTGTTGGTAGGGAAGGCTCCTGTACATGAGATTAGAGTTGGGAAGTGGATGCTGTTGGCTGCTGTGCTCTGCCCCAGCAGCACCAGACTTGTCTGTCAGCAGGGTTTGGTGCTAGGGATAGACACTAAAGGGAGAATTGCAATTGCAGCTCTGCTGTGGACACACAAAGTGTGCAAACCACAGTGGGGAAAAGGATGAGAGAAAGTCACGTGGCTGAAACTTGTGCCCAGAATATGAGCTCTGTAGGGCTTCACAGGATGGATTCTGTCTGTAGCAGTTAACGTCATAATAGTTCTAAAAAGAGTTTAATTTATTAACCTGCATAGTTGTAATTATTACTTAGAAAAATTTTGTTGCTGTAGGTGTTGATCTAAGAATTCCAAGGTAATTTTGATAACAGTTAAGTATCCAACAGGACAGAACAAAGAACCTTCCACTAAAAATTAGCTGATGTGAGTAGTACATAAATATGGCTTAGGTTTGCGTTAACAGTCTCATTATTTGCTTTTGACAAAAAAATAAAGAGAATTAATTCTTTAGCTAATAAATCTCGATAAAGAAGCTTCCTCGAGAAGTTTATTTATTTATTATATTTATTTATATTTTATTATCTTTTGGTATTTTAAATTATTTTTTTAAATTAGCGTCTTATGTTGTTGCCATTGCACACTGATTTCTCATTCCAAACTTTTCCCCTCTTAATTTTTATAAAGAAACAAGGCCCAACTAACCCAACACTCTTTCATCTTGTTCGGGACGTCAAACAGGTATGCTGTCAATGTAAAGATCTATCAAACAAGCAAAGTTAGGTTTTTGTTAATTTCTTACATTTGACTATCAATTTGATCTGAAGTTGATGAATTAATTTTTATTGTAAGTATTAAGCTACCTCTGCAGACATTTTGGTAGTTTGCAATACTTCTGTTGTATGTTTGGTGCTCTGCTGCCTAAAAGATGTTAAACCCAAAGGGTGTTGTCTTTCATCTTTCTTTTGACTGTTTTCCTTCTTGGGGGGATTGAAAGCTGATGCTCCCAGCATGGAGTAATTTTGGCTGTTAAAATAATAGACAAAAAAACCTCCAGTGCCTCCCCCACCCATGGAATGAGTATCTGTTCTGTTAGGGGAGTTCATATAGAAAAGAAGGTGTAACCTGGTCTTTCTTTAAAAATAATAACTGTTGAGACATGTAGATGCTTTTTGGGTTTTGTGTTGGAGGGTTTTTTTATCATGAAAGGCTTCTTTTTTTTTTATTATTTAGAGCTGTGATAAAACATGTAGAAAACTCTCTAAGCAAGTTTAATATTATACCTTGAAAAAGCAAAAATACCTTTTGTATTCCTAGGGAAATCTTCCTCCAGGGTATAAAATCAACCTGATTGATGTGGGACTGGTTATTGAGTATCTGATGGGAGGAACCTACAGATGCACCTATACAAGGAAGCGCTTTAGAGCGATCTACAACAGCCTCAGCGGGAACAATCGGGTACGTGCACTTGGGTAACAGCACATTTATTCTCAATTAAAAAACCCAAACCTTTGTGTTTTGTGGAATAGTTGAATCTATGTTGGTTTGTTCTTCTTGTCAATGGACTGGTTCTTTTAAACACGGTACTAAGGGCTATGAGGGCAGCTGAGAACTGTCTTGGGATTGAGGGCAAACAGCAGGTTTTGTTCTCCTCAGCCTTATTCTAGCACGTCCTAATTCCTTCTCTGTGATTCCCTCTTCCCCTACTCATAGAGGAAGAATGGACACTACCCATGCAGATTCACCAGGCCTTGGGATGCAGATATTTTAGCTTCTTGTGCAAGCTACACTAACCAACAAGTGTAACTGCCTATTTAGTGACTTCTTAAAAATAATGCAAACAAACAAGAAACCATGTTAAATATCCCATGAAATTTCCTGTTGTGCTGTTGTGTAAGTTCATCACTGTTTCAGTAACCAAACCCCTTCTCCTTGTTGCAGAGATCTGGGCGAAATCCTTCAAGTACTACTCCTCAGATGTGTAAAAGCCATGAGTCTTTTGGTAACAGGGCAGACAAGAAAGAAAAAATGCGCCATAATCATTTCATCAAAACAGCGCAGCCGTACAAACCAAAGGTAGGGGTGGTGAGGGGAGCACGGTGGGGTTTATTTCAAGTGGCTAAGAGTGGGGAGCCTGCTGGAAATCCAAGTGCCACTGGAGTGTGGGTAGCAGCAATTGCATTGACTTTAGTAAAGCTGGAATTTCAGCTTTGCTTTTGTACTTGCTTCTAAAGTGCAGCCTTTTTACAGGATTCTGTAAAGGGCGTTTCTGTATAGTACCCTTGTGGATAAGCTTTGATACATTATGGACCAAAGAGCTTATCTTTGACACAGTTCTAGTAATGAGGGTGGGACTCACATGGCTTGGTAGACAGAGCAAGATTTGGCCATGTGTTACTACTACAAGCAGTTTCCGTGAGTTTCTTCATCTGTATGTAGGTATATTAGTTACTGCTTTTCTTTGATCTATAATTCAAATTAATTCAGTCTCACAGTTATTAAAATGAGTTGCACTCAACTGAAGTTTTTAAACAAAAGTTCCAGCTGCTTTTCAAGTCTACAAAATTCTTTCTTTTTTCTTTTTATAATTATTTGTAATTTGGCATTTTATTTCAAGTTACATAATGACCAAATAGAGCGACTTAAAATGTGACTTTGTGGTTTTATTTTAAAGATTGACACTGGTGCAGAAGAGGGAAAAAAGAAAAGAACCAAAGATGAAATAGTTGACATAGATGATCCTGAAACGAGACGTTTTGCTTATCCTCTGAACGAGCTGTTGCTGTGGGCAGTGCTGATGAAGAGGCAGAAGATGGCTCTTTTCTTCTGGCAGCACGGCGAGGAGTCCATGGCCAAGGCGTTGGTGGCTTGCAAAGTGTATCGGTCCATGGCATATGAGGCGAAACAAAGTGACCTTGTTGATGATACTTCAGAAGAACTGAAACAGTATTCCAAGTAAATTACGTTCCAGTTGTTCAAAATATTTTCTTGACATCTGCAATAAAAGTAGTGGGCTACTTATGAACAAAACACAAATTGTTCTGTTAGCATGCTTGGAGACAATTCTTTTTTGCAAAAAGTTTTAAGTGGGACTGTAGTAGAAGCTTTGTAATAGATACTGCTCTTTCTTGAGGGCTGTTAGAAGTCTTGATTCATAGTCAAATTAAAAGGAGACTCAATGTGGCATTTTCTTCTGTGTAATCTCTGTGCATGTTTTAATAGCTGTTTTAGCATGCACGTTTTTAACAGAAGTCACTGATTGATGTATTGTAGTTACAAATTACAGTGTAGTAATTTGTAACTGCAATATTGGTAGGACAAATAATGGTCCCTTCAAGTTGTGCACGTTGGGAATTTGTACAAGAAAATTCACGCTAAACTCATGGTCATTTCTATAGCTACTATATTTTGTTTTGTTGTTTTTTTTCCTCATTTTAGCGAGTTTGGTCAGCTGGCAGTTGAGCTGTTAGAGCAATCCTTCCGACAGGATGAAACTATGGCAATGAAATTACTGACTTATGAACTTAAAAACTGGAGCAACTCCACTTGTCTGAAGCTGGCAGTGTCCTCGAGGCTCCGTCCGTTCGTAGCACACACCTGCACACAGATGTTGTTATCAGATATGTGGATGGGAAGGCTGAACATGAGGAAGAATTCGTGGTACAAAGTAAGCACTTGTTGCAGTTTATTGGTGTAAAAAGGGTCGATGGAGTTTATGTTTAAAGGGAAGGAAAGTGTGTGTTTAAATGCTGTTAGTGTAAAGCTTTCACAACTATAGCTTTTATTAATAAATCCTGTAAACCAGTCTCCTATAACATAATCAAAACTGGAATATTTGTTGTAAACTCTTCTTTTGACACTCTATTATCTTTTCAAATAAGGTACTGAAATATAGAAGGCAAAAACCAGGCAAGTAGCCTTTAATCAGAGGCTTAAAGAGATCATGTGAATACTAATCCACTACTAAAAACATAGTAGTAACAAACCTTAACAGATGGAAAACCTGCTGTAAGACTGTAGTTTCATGCATTTTGGCTTTTTACAGGGAGAACACAAGACTTGATGTAAAAAAGCTTTGTAAATATCCTATTTTGGAGGAACTGAGTAAAAGCAGGGCACAGAATGAAACAAGGGCAGGCAAATCGGGGACAGGTTTTCCAATGGTGCCCTTTGTGTGGTATAGATATAGATCAATTATGATCTAGACAGAGATAATTGACATAGATCAATTGAACCAAAATGGGAGTTGGATATTTCTTTGAGATGGTGTACCAAAACCTAATTGTTGCTGGAAATATAAGGAAATAAAACTTCCCTACAAAATACCTACAAGCATCCTTTAACTTGTGACCTACTAAAATCCTCTTTGATAACTGATTAACTGTTCTTTTGCTTGCTTTGTAACAGGCTAATGACAGTAAACAGCTTTCACTTACTCTCTTCATCTATACCTCAGCTCATTTATTTACCATAAATTGGAAAAAAAGCCCCAAACAAAACATACACCACACCCCTCTCCCCCCACAAACCACAACTTTATATATGCTCTTAAAATACACTTTAACAATACACAGTTCCAGAGTTTCTGGGAGTGGATTAAATAACAGAGTGCAAACAGATAATCTGTGTCTTCAGGCTTGGAGTACATTCTTTCTAGTAGCTTTGAATTTTGGAATATGTTGGTTTTTCCCATTTCCTATGTCTTCAAGTCAAGAAACACTCTGTATCCTTAGCTCTTAAGTGTAGATACAAGTAATAACAACTAATTATTTTCTACATTTTTCCCCTCAATAACAAGCAAGTGAAATTTAAATAATATATTTTCAGAGGCTTTTCTGTGTGTTGCTGTATTCTGACGCTTTAATGTAGTTCTGAACTATTTACACTCAGTCTTCATCTTTTCCAGGTGATACTGAGTATTCTGCTCCCTCCTGCTATACTGCTGTTGGAATATAAAACCAAGGCTGAAATGTCACATATTCCTCAGTCTCAAGATGCACATCAAATGGCAATGGATGACAGTGAGAACAACTTCCAGACTGCAGCAGATGAAATACCAATGGTAACATGGGGCAGAGGGAGATAGTCAAAACAGCATTCCTCACTTAAATAATTACATTTTTAAGTCAAAGCAGAAGTGAAATTGAGTGCCAAAAAGCATGTGTTTTTGTGGGGGAAGTTAACAGTCCTTTTATTTTAGGAGGCTTTTAAAGAAGTGAGGATCTTGGACAGTACGTTTGAAAAGCATGACATGGAGACTCCAGCAAAACCCAAAAGACTCCCAATTACACAGAAGTTTTATGCATTTTATCATGCTCCAATTGTGAAGTTTTGGTTTAATACGGTGAGATTTTTTCTGTGTTTAGTGTGTATTTTATTTGGAAATGTAGCACAGATTTTTGGGTCCTTTTCCCAACATGTAACTGTGATTGAATCAATGTTAAGCACTTTCCAAAAAGCAGACAGAAAACCCCTTACCTTGCTAAGCTGGAAATGAGAGATACTTAATTTTATAAAACTGCATATGCACATGCTGTGCCCTGTGATTGGGGTTTTTTTAAATTCTGTTCTGAGTAATTAATTTCATCATTTGCTAGCAGGAGTTCTATAACCATTTATTAGTCTGAAGTGTTCATGCACAGCTTCATTTCAATCACTGTAATAGAAATGCTAGAATATGTACTGAAGGAAAATAGCTGTAATAAGAGCAAAGCTTTGCTAACAATAAATAGCTTATTACAGCTATTTTTCCTTTTCTAAGATGAAAATGTTTGTATTCCCTTATAAATAATAACTTGTCTGTTTAAAGGGGTAAATATAGTCCTGTAATCCTACTTGAAGCTTTTACTGTATACCACATCAAAAGATTCCATGTGCATCTATAAAGGATCCTTCAGTAATTATATGTATATGCTTTATTTGGTTTTTTAGTTGGCATACTTAGGATTCCTCATGCTCTACACGTTTGTGGTTCTTGTAAAAATGGAAGAATTACCATCCGTTCAGGAGTGGATTGTTATTGCTTACATTTTCACATCAGCAATTGAGAAAATTCGTGAGGTATGCTTGTAACAATCTGGGATTTTAACCTTTTTTGTCAGTTAAAACAGTATGCTTTAAACTATTATTTTATAAATAAGAAAACTTAAGAAACTTCAAGCATCAGAGTACAGAATGCAATACCTTTATCTTAAGCCTGTTTTATTTTTGGAAGTGTAAAAATGCTGATGATTCATACATTACACTCTTGGTCCCTGTGCAATAAATATGAGCTGTCCTGACCTTCATTTTTTTTACAGATTTTTATGTCAGAGGCTGGGAAGATTAATCAGAAGATCAAAGTGTGGTTCAGTGATTACTTCAATATCAGTGACACAGTTGCCATTGTTACTTTCTTCATTGGGTTTGCGTTAAGATTTGGAGCCAAGGGGAATTTTGGAGAAAACACTTACAGAGAAAATTACGTCTTTGTTGCTGGAAGAATAACTTACTGTCTCAATATAATTTTTTGGTATGTGCGATTACTGGATTTTCTAGCTGTAAATCAACAGGCTGGCCCTTATGTTATGATGATTGGGAAAATGGTAAGTACTATGTTTGTTACTGATTTTTTTTTTTCCCAACTGCATCCATTTACAACTTATCTCATAGTTTTGTATAGTAAAAAGTTTCTTGTCCTGCTGTAATAGGGTAACAACTTGCAGAATTAGCTAGTTGGAATATAACTTAGAGTGTTCCAAAACAAGCACTGATTATAAGGCTTCCTTTATGGAGCTATCTCTGTCACAGAAATGTAAAAAAATGGCAAATCTTCCTTCTCTGGCCCGTTTTGTTCTCAGATGTCAGAGACTTAAAAGAATATGATGAAGCCTTTGTCTTGATTCAGCTTCCCATTTAGGTCCCATTTATAGCCTTTGTGCTCTTTAGGGCAAAACTTTTAACTTGTTCTGCGTCCTAAACCACCTCCATGGTTTTGTGCTGTGGAAAACTGGGAATAGATTGTGCTTCTTGTCATCTCACACAGAAAATATTGAAATTGTTTAAACTTCAAGTTAAATAACCTAGCTCTACTGTCAGTAGCTATTCTAAATGTTAAAAAACATTTTAAGGCTTGAGAGCTGTATATATGAATGTGGAAGGGGCGTTTGTGTTTCTTCCCTCTACAAAATGGTTCCTACAAAACTCTGTCATTCCTTAAAAACAATGGCATCAAGTTGCTCATTTCTCACTTTGATTTCTTGCAAGAGGCATAGGTACTGTGTTCCTGCCCTTGGAAAACTACCTCTGGTTTTTGTGCAGCTGTTGAGTACATTTAGGAAGGAATGTTTTTGTTTGTCAGCTGCTCCTGGTGTACATATAGTATTCAAGTTGAGAGGGTCAGTTGCCTTTGACCAAGGATACTAAATGCACTGCAAGAAATGACAGGAAAAAAACCCAGCAGTTTTGGGGTTTGTTTACAGGGCTTGTTATTGAAAAGAGTTTTCTGAGTGCAATATTTGTGTCCTGGACTCTTCTCCTTATATAATACATAGAATTTCTCAAGTGTACACTGTCACTGTAAAAGCTTTTAAGTTGTGAGATCATATTTATGACCTCGTGGATTAACTGACTTTTTTGTGTTAATAGGTGGCCAACATGTTTTACATTGTGGTGATTATGGCCCTTGTACTACTTAGTTTTGGTGTTCCCAGGAAGGCAATACTGTATCCTCATGAGGCACCCTCTTGGACTCTTGCTAGAGATATTGTGTTTCATCCATACTGGATGATTTTTGGTGAAGTCTATGCCTATGAAATTGATGGTAAGATACTGCAATTCTGAAGCAAGTAAAGAGAAAACTTACTCTGATAAGGTCTTCTCAAAATTTTATGGAATTCCCAGTACTGTTGGCATTGATTCCATTCATTGGATTATCTCCCTTTTGTGGGTTGCAACTCTGTATCTATGTGACCTGACTTCTCATTTTCTTTTCTAAAACTCAATTGGCTTAGAATGAAAACTACATAATCACAATTTCTTACAAGGCTATTCCTAGCAAGATTTTGGAATTCTGCCCCGCAGCTATCATGACAAAATTTTGGCTGTGATGGTGTAGTATGCTTTTTTAAAAAAACCAGTAATATGATTATAGCATAGTGTCAGCCAGAAACATTGTCTGGTGTTTTTCTGCCATGTTCCTAAATGCATGGAGACATTTTGAATTGCAGAAACAGTGCTTGATAGTTGGTTGTTGCAAACTGTTAAGTGACTTTTTTTTTTCCTGTGTGTGTCTATACCTGCTGGGAGATCTAAAAGATGTACGTGTCTTCTCTGTATCTTTTTTCCCCAACACAGTATGTGCAAATAATTCTGATGAAAAAGTTGCTCATCTCTGTGGCCCAGGAACATGGTTGACCCCGTTTCTTCAAGCTGTCTACCTCTTTGTACAGTATATAATCATGGTTAATCTCCTTATTGCATTTTTCAAGTGAGTATATAGATAATAGTTAATTTTTGCTGATAATTTGACAAGTTTCTATTTCATTGAAATAAGATGACAAGATAAGAACTCTTGCCAGGTCAAAGCAGTCCCATTTCCTGAAAGCTTTTTCAGTTTCCAAGGCTGGTCTTTGTCTCTTCCTCACTGCAAGCCCATGGCTAAGTTAGGGAAGTGTGTGATGTGACAGGGTCATGTGTCTTCTGTGAGGTCAGGGGAGTCAGAAGTTCAAGGAAATTTGAAGGCATTTTGTAACTTCTCTTTGTCAGAAAACAAACAGAATTGTTTCCTTGTCTTTATATTGACTGTTGTTCCTAAATTAATTTAACATTCTCCAGTTGGTTGAGTTCAATTGTAGTAAGTTGTCTTTTATAGTTCTCTGCAAGTGTTTGATTTATGGGCATAAGGAGCTCATGAACACTGAGGAAGGCAGACTGCAGAATTAACATGGTGTGATATAAAATTCTGGGTTTAGTTAGAAATAATTATTTTTTTTGTTCAGCAAACTTGAAATTTGATCTCACTAATTTATTTCTGTGTAAAGATACTGAGATGTCACCTGATGGGAGAATTTTTTTTAACCCTCTCTTTGCTCTGGATCATGGTGTACTCTTGAACATGTTTCCAACTTCCACAAAAACAATTTTGCAGCAAAAAACAAGTTCATGCTTTTGTCTCTTAGTTAACTGGCTTCAGAACTCAAGATTGTTATCAAAGTGTTAAAAAAGCAAACAATCCAACAACCACCAAACAGCACCAACTCCTCACCACCCCAAAAACCACCTTGGTGTGTTAATACTGTTCTTTTCCCTTCCAGCAATGTGTATTTACAAGTCAAGGCAATTTCAAACATTGTGTGGAAGTATCAGCGCTATCATTTCATTATGGCCTACCATGAAAAACCTGTTCTGCCTCCACCACTGATCATTCTTAGCCACATGGCTTCCCTGTTCTGCTGTATATGTAAAAGAAGAAAGACAGACAAGACTTCAGATGGGCCAAGTATGAACAGTTACCCAAAAAAATCACAGTAATGTTTTTGCGATGGTTAAAGCAAACTGTCAGAAAAGTTCCATGTTCTTGGTTATAATGTGTATTGTGAAGAGAGTCAAAGTGGGTCTTAATTTTCTGTGTTTTCAATATTGATAATTCCTTTGAAAATCACTGTGCTTTTCTCAAGGCTGTAATGCCAGCCCCTAGAAATCTCCGGTAAAGCTAACTTATGATACAAACTAACAGATTAGATTTCTTGTTCTTGCTAATGGAGAAGAGGGGTTTTTTTTCCTTCTTTGAAACTTAAAAAAAAGGCAGGGAGTTCCACAGAGAATAAAATCCAGCTAAAGAATCTAGCTTCTGCCCCGAAGATAAAGGGATTAAAGGGTAGGAGGATAAGAAATGATAAAATTGTACACAGATCCTCTCAGAATTACTATTTTCATTTTATTTTATTGTCAATCTTTGACCTTGAGAACTTTTTTTTGCAGTGAGAGGGGGAAGGGTCTTAGGTGGCACTCTGGTGGGGATTTTTGGTTTGTTTGGGATTTTTTGTTTTTGTTGTGGCTCTTTATTGTTAACACTCTTTGTAGAGTAGTGGCTATTAGTTTGCAGCACCTGTACAACTTCATTACATATGTGTCATCTTAACTGTTGATCTCTCTTTAGAACTCTTCCTGACAGAAGAAGATCAGAAGAAACTTCATGATTTTGAAGAGCTGTGCGTTGAGATGTATTTCAATGAAAAGGATGATAAATTTCATTCTGGAAGTGAGGAGAGGATTCGAGTCACATTCGAACGGTAGAATATTTACAAGTAAAATTTCTGAATAGAGAATTAGTACTTTTACAGGTTTTTTAAATGTACTTTAAGGGGGAAGAAATGCAGCTCAAGAACATGAAGTGTTTATGCAGATTTTATATGGTATCTTTCCATTGCTATGCAGAAACTGGTAATGTGATGCTTCTTGGTCTGTAGAAGCACTCAGTAAACCGAGGCAATCATATTATTTAGTTTCCTGTGATGTTTTAAGAAACTGATAGATTTCAGAAATCTGAAAGCTATAGGCCCTCTACTGATAGGTGTTTTAATTCTGTGATTCAGAAGAATGTACAAATGTTGTGTTACAAAACAGTCTAATACTATCATATCATTGTGACACTTCAGAGTTGGTTTTCCCCCTGATTAAATGGGCAGCAAGGGTTATAATCATGTTTCTTTTGCATATTGAGAAAAATACCTTTCATATCCACTTCATAATTTGATTTTTCTTAGGGTGGAACAAATGTGCATTCAGATAAAGGAAGTTGGTGATCGTGTCAACTACATTAAAAGGTCATTACAGTCTTTAGATTCACAGATTGGCCACCTCCAGGATCTGTCTGCTCTAACTGTGGATACTCTGAAAACACTGACTGCGCAGAAAGCTTCAGAAGCCAGCAAGGTTCATAATGAAATCACACGGGAATTGAGCATTTCAAAACATTTGGCACAAAACCTCATTGAGGACGGCTCTCTCCGATCGTCTGTGTGGAAGAAGCACAGCATTGGAAATGTCTTTGGTTCTTTCCCGCAAGGAGGCCTCGAGAGTAATAACGCTTTACTCTGTAACATTTCTATACGAGATGACAGAGAAGCCCAGCATAAGACAATTGGTCAGGAGTTGGCTCTGGTTCCCCGAAGAGAAGAAAAAAACTTCCAAGAGGCAGGTTCCTCAGGCAGTGCCTTATTTTCAAATGCTGTTTCCCCTCCAGAACTTCGCCAACGAATACAGGCTGCAGAGATCTCAAAATCCACTAGTAAAAGTAAAAAATTAGGCAACTCATCCAACAGCATGCCACATGTAACATCCCCAACAGCCAAGTTTTTTGTTAGCACTCCATCTCGACCCAGTTGCAAAAGTCAGCTGGAATCTTCAGCAAAGCATGAAGAGACTGTTTTCTCTAAGGCTACAGAAGGAGATAATAATGTAGAATTTGGTGCATTTGTGGGTAAGTATAACAAAGTAGATTCTGAATGTCCTGAAGTCATTATTAGCTGCTCTTATCCTCTTGCTTCTGGCTCTGCTTGCCTTGCTTTCACCCAACCTTGTGTTGAAAATGGAGGATACGTTAATTGTGGTTTTATTCATGACGAGAGTGACACTAATGATAACTACAGCTGCAGAGTTGACAAAAGTGCTCACCAGTCCCCTGTCAAGTTAGCGAAGAACAAGCCCCAAACGAAGTTCTCTTTGTCAACGGGCGACTTGACGTCAACAGTCAACTGTGGCGGCTCACATGGAAAATTGAATGTTAAAGATGAACTTTCCAAAAGTCAGCATGTCCATGCAATGGAACTGCAAACCCGAGATTTATGTTCTAACATCCTTATGGGACTACTTCATAAACTGTGGACCAAATCTAAGCCACAAGGTTTGACTTATCAAGAATTGTATGGTATTTTGGGTGTATTCCGGTTGCAGGTGACTTTATTCTACCATTTTGCTCTGCTTTTTTTGCATTTAACATCTCTAATTTCCCTATGTTGCTTGAATGGTTTTTTTAACTGAAATTATAATTTCTCCATCATTCTGTCACATAGACAATATTTTTCTGAAAAACATTATCCAGTTGTTGAGTATATAGCAGCTTTGGGCAATTAGCAGCTGTACAACTTGGTACGGGCACTGTAGACAAACCTTTTGTGACTCATTATAAAGCTCCTACCTTCTGATTGCATACATCAAAAATATTGTCTATTTCTTGACGTAATTACAGAACACTACTCAGGCTGGTGGAGTCCTGGACAAATATCTTTGTGGTATCTGTGTCAAGCTGAGGGTTCCTCCTATACTATATTTCTAAGCACTGTTACAACTGGGATCTTCCACTGTTGCCTAGGCTAACCTATGTTGGGGCAGTCGTTTTGGAAGCTTCCAAAGTCCTTTAATTCAATACAACGTTTTGCCTCCTCTCAAGTTCTGCTTAACAGTAAAAAAGGTGGATGGTTTTGGTTAGTTACCTGCATATTTGAATGGTAAAACAGTGGCAGATTCATTGCAAAATACAGGTGTGGGTTTACTAACTGATCCCTGTAAAGTAGATAATGCTTTAAGTAGGCTTAGTGTTTAGTAGAAGATCGTAATCTGGAATTGTCAGGTTGCCTACGGAGGGGGTGTCTTGCCCTAGTTGTTTAGGAATGTCTCAGTGTTTTCCAGAGATCTGCTGAGGTTGTATAAATTCAAATCTCTAGACAAAGGTTTATTCTACTGCTGTGAAACTTGGATTTCTAAGAAGTTACCTACATTAGCTATTTGTTTACAAGTGCCTCGTGGTTGAAAAAGGAAAGCAAGGCTAAACAGAAATTATTGTACAGCTCTTATCTAATCTTTAAATGTACTTCACCACTAATAACTTTGAATACTAACTATACTTATTTACTGGAGCCAGATTTTTTTGTATATGGTCCTCTCACATCTCTAGCATTTAGAACATACCCTTCGTTCTTACTGTCCACAATTTACAACACTTGTGATACCATGTAGCTTTCAATTGTGAAGCCAAATAGATTTTCATTCATTATAAAGCCACATGCTTGGGAAAATTCTGAAAAGTATTTCTTGCAGCTGGGAGGATGAAGGGTGTGTTGTAAAAGCTACCTCCAGGAAACTGTCTACTTCTCCTTCATTTGTCAACCATACATAAAAGTACTGTAATAATTCAGGCCTTGTTCCTTTCCTGTGAGGAGCATGCTCTTGAGTAAAGTTTTAAAACATTAGCTTTACTTTTTGAATTGTGGTGCTCCACACCTCAGTGTGGGAAAGGCAGTAGTCTCATACCAATATATTGTTACACTGATCTTTACTTTAGTGTGTTTGTAATGTCTTTCCTAGTGCAAACAGGCCTTAGGTGGTTTGTAACCCTTTGCTATGGTGATGCAAACTTTTGGCATGGTCAGAACACTGGAGGTTGCCTTTGATTTTGAATACTCTTTTTGAATTCACTGTGTCAAAGGTCACAGAGACAGCATGGACCTACAGCGGTTCAAAGAGGCAGCCAGCAAAATGAAGGAAAGAAGTGTTGATATCGAGGTGAGCATGAAAGGCTTTGTCAAATATGCTAATGGGGATCATTTTCTTTTAAACTGTAACGTCAGAGTATGTTTGGGAAAAGTCTAAGACCAAATATAATCAAAAAACTTACACATTCCTTGCAGACTGCACTTTGCATCTGTTTTGTGATTACAAAAAAACAAATCCAGTGAAAACTCACGTAACCTTAACTGCCATCAAGTACTCTTGCTCCATAACAGGATACTCGTGAAATAATAAACAAGCTCTGAGGTTATGAAAGTTAAGATGACTACAACTGTGAATAGAGATAAAATTAAGTATCCCATAATTAGTGTTTAATTAAATGTTTTACACTCATAAATTTCAAGATCAGCCTTTGGGAAGGCTGGAGTGATTTACATTTTAATTTATAGAGCAAGATGACAGTGCATATAATTTTCAAAAGTGACAAAAATTGTTCAGTATGCTTCCAAGAAGAAAAAACTTTTCTAATAAACTTGTCATAAACTAAAATGAATAATTTCTGTTTCCTTAAAGAATAATAAAAAAGACTAAATGGAAAGTGATTGATCATAATAAACCTGCCTTCCAAATACTATAGTGTGTGTGTATGTATGTGTGTATATGTGTATATATATATATGAAAACTAGTTTTCTCCATGTAGCTGTTGAATTAGTACACACAAATTACTGTTTGCAGTTATCAAGCATTCAGGGGAGAAGGAACCTTGAGAATTGCATTATGACCATTTGCAGTGTTTCTGTTCTGAGTTACTCCTTCTGATAAGGATAACGTGTGACCAAAAAGCTTTTTGTGTGTATTTTTGACACAGATTTTTTGGCGTTAAAAATTGTAAATTAAAAAAGTAAATTGTTAACAATTTACTTTGTTTTTTTGATAGGAGCAACAGGAAGACTTCAAAAAAGCTATATTGGAGGGTATAGAGACAACCAGACTTCAAGTAAGTAAAGAAAGTTTCCATTTATTAGGGACATTGTTTTCAACAGATACAAAAAGTATTCTTTTAGTAAGGACATGGATCTCTGTTCTTATCTCATTATCTGTAAACTGGATGTTTCCTAGTTTTAGTGTTTGGGGTTATAAAGAAATAGTCTTCATGCACACAATCACACATTAGATACACATTTTGGACACACACACAACACACAGAGGCCTGTGTATGTGTTTTAGTATGTGGGGTGTATTCTGTAAGAGGGAAGGGTGAAAAAAGGTGGTAAGAACTTCCTGTTATAAATCTAGGAATCAAAAGCAGGGCACAGTGAATTTTTACATTTTATTCAGGTAACCATTGGAGTTAATAGATGAGTAGTGAGGAATGCTCCAGCCCTATGTCACTCTATGCACAGTCCTAGTTTGTGATGAAACCACCTTTCTCCTTTTTTTTGCTAAAGAAATATTTTGTTGTCAAAAGTTGACCACCTCAGTATATATTCCAATGATGTGTGATTGCCATGAAGGAGTATGTCTATGAGGAAATTCCATTCATAGCCAGTAGGTTTTTGTGTGGCAAGGGTTTACTGCATTTTGTTCCTATTTTAAGTGGAACTTAAATTTTAGTTTAACTGAATTGAACTTTAGTTTCTGCCAGAGCCACTTTCTTGTGTGAGAATTGATAGCCAACAAAGGCATGAAACAGATGAGCTGAGCATGGTGCTTGTAGGGATCCAGGGTAATGGACATTTCTGTAGTTGTATCCTGTTGTAACATTCCCTTGCAAAGAACTCTTGGTGTGGGTCAAGAGTCTTAATGTGTGCCTGGAAATGTTACAGCTGGTGGCTGCTGTGAGGAGTGCATTTTAACTGACTTAATGCACTTGTGCATTTCTGTGCAGCGAGGTATTTGAAGTACATCCAGAAATTTTGAAGAATCCTGGATTCTGGGCAGAAACCAGGCAGATTGTGTTCCAAGAGTAGTAGTTGAAAGCAATAATGATAATGACTGATGGCAAATGTAATTTTTTTTTTCTTTGTAGGGTCTTCAAACTGACAGTGGTCTGCAACAATCCAGTTCTTGTGGTGGGTTTACTGACCCTCTGACAGCCCACTCAGAGCAGCGTAAGTCTGGTCTCTCTCCAGGTGACCTGATGTTGTCCCTGACTTGCCTTGCTAATGGATACCCTAAGAAGATGCAAAGGAAGCACAAAAGCTTAAATCATCTTGAAATATTTTCATGTTTGATAGTATTTGAATCTTCTTGTGGTTCTTCTAGCCATGCCAGCTCAGTTCTGTTACCTTGTATTTGCCACAGGCAGCCAGAGTTGTAAAAAGCAAAGTGATCTAGTTAGGACTGCAAACTCCTTTTAAAGATCACATAGTTGTGGGTCAGGCTTTTTTTATGAGAGCTGTCTCATAAAAGCTGTCTATTTGTTCACTGTTAGGAAATAGGTGACAGTGGCATGTACCATTCTTTGTCCAGTTACAAATCTCCTTTGTTTGTAGTGTACAGCAAGAGCAGGAGAGCATCGAGTGAAGACACTCAGCAAGTCGACTCTAAAGCAGCCTTACTGACGGTTTGTATCGAGCTTTTGTGACATTATTGAGCAGAACTAGAAGCTGAACGAAAAAAAGGAGAAGAAACAGATAAAGAGTAATACTGATTTGTGGACTTGCTTGTTCTAGGAGGCAACAGGAGACCTGTTTTCACTAAGGGAAGAAGTTGTGTATGTTCTCACTATGAAAATCCGTGCTGTTTTCTGTTTGTAGAAAAAATCAAAATTCTTTTCTTTTAAGGAAAAGAATTGTTTATATAATCCATAAAACAGTAGTGAATATATAGCCTTATTTATTCTTTTAATTGTAGTTACCATTTCTCAGTTGTATTTGGGTCTCTCCATTCAACTGCAGTTCAGTACAGCCTGGTTTATTTCCAATAAACAGGCTGTACTGCAAGAGCTTAAAACACATTACCACCCACCCCACCTCCAACTGAATATACTGTGCTTTCCTTAACTGAAGCCCTCTTTGTTTTTCCTCTCCTTTGTGTTAAAGGATTGGCTACAAGGCAGACCTTCAAACAGCAGTCAAATGTAAGTAAGCTTTCTACTAATGGAGCAATTTTATCACTCTGTGTTTTGATCTGTTTTTCTTTTTGGTTGTCTTTGGCTATAGTGGTATTTAGTTGCATTTAATGAAAAAAAACAAAA
This sequence comes from Dicrurus megarhynchus, assembly GCA_013399195.1. Lineage (NCBI taxonomy): Eukaryota > Metazoa > Chordata > Aves > Passeriformes > Dicruridae > Dicrurus > Dicrurus megarhynchus. Next base: position 683,948 of record VXAD01011334.1, on the reverse strand, counting down.
CACCACAAAGTTAGAATTTTTTTTTTTTCTAATAAATGACCAAATGTGTTCACAGGAATCATGGGATCATCATAGAATGTTTTGGGTTGAAAGGCTCTCCCAGCCTGTCTCTGGAACAGAGGGGCTCCAGCCCTTGGAGTATCTTTGTGGCCTCCTCTGGGCTCTCTCCAACAGGGCCTTCTTACCTTGGGGGCCCAGGGATGGACACAGTGCTCCAGCTGGGGTCTCTCACAGCAGAGCAGAGGGGCAGAATCGCCCCCCTCAACCTGCTGGTCGCTCATCTTGGGATGCAGCCCAGGATTGGGTTGGCTCCCAGGGCTGCAGGTGCTCATGGGTGGGTCGTGTTGAATTCTCACCATGCTTTGACAGGTTCTGTTTAGATTAATGGTGTCACATGTTGGAGGGCAAAACGTGAAAATGACTGTGTTGACACTTAGTGAGCAGCTTGCTTCCTGGTAAAGGTCTTTACCCAACCTTTCAAACTGTAACCACCTCTGAAATCGTGCAGACATTGCTCTTGTTAACAATTACCCCCTGAGTTAACTGTTAAAGCCATTACCTTCTTTATCTGATAACAGAAGGGTAAGCTGTTGTGAACAAGTTTTAATTAAAGCACCTCTGTGGGAACGAGCTCTTGTGATGCAAACTTTACATAATGTTGTGCATGACTGGGAGGTATTTAAAGTGTAGCTCTAAAAGCATGAGATTACTTAACAGCTTTCCATTACTATTTTGTAATTAAGAAACCTGTACTGCCCTTGAAAAATAGGACAACAGGATGAAAGTGGTTAACCTGTGAGGTTAACAAGGTGACTTAGGATGATGTGTCAAAAGCAGGGAATGCAAAGTAAGTTTTGAAGATGACTGTTGTTTTTGTGGCATTTCACAGGCCATCGGAAGAAGATGCATTGAATGGTAAGTTTTCTTTCTGCTGTAAAGGTGAGGGAGTTTTTGTGTGTGACCAACTGCTTGGGTCTTGTATGACAATGTATTTAATTGATGGTAATTTGGAATTTAATGGACACACAGTACTGTGATTTCCTTTTTTTATTTTTAATAAACCACCTATCATTAAGCACTACAATTTCTATTTTTCCCCCTGAGGTACTAAAGACCTAAGTGCAGTATTTAATTTTCTGCACAGCAGGTGCTTTTCAGACTGTAGTTACTTGGCAATTGTTCTTTGTGTGTGGTATTTTAGTACATTAATTAGTAGCAAGAGTGTCTCTTTTTTTCTTCTTTTGTCTCCTTAATCTCTTTTCAGGCATTGCTTCTCCTTTCAAGCCTATCATGGATATCAATTACTATTACTCAGGTCAGTCCCTCTTATGAACTAATGTTTGTATTTTTATTGACACTTATCCTTAAACTTCAACAAATGCTGCACCTTAAACTTCAACAAATGCTGCCATTTTCTTCTAGCTGTAGAAAGAAATAACCTGATGAGATTATCACAGAGCATTCCATTCACTCCTGTGCCTCCAAGAGGTAAGAACTGTATTTCTTGTTGCTGGTTCACTGTGGTCTTTTGGGGAAGAAAAAAGCAAACTTTATATGGAATTTGGTTTGATCCTTCTAATATAGAAGGATCAAAGCAAAGTTCACAGTTTCTCACAGCAAGTGTGAAACTGAAGTCTTAATAAACTAAAAGTAGTCTAGTCTCTGTCTTAGAACACTCAGAAATATATGTGAGTATGACACCTTTTCTAGGGCAACTCACTTGATTATGAAATGTAGATTTAATTATAGTTGTCCTCAGAAATGGTGTTACAGTGATGGTAGTATTGTACTAACAGTTTTATAACAAACTATCCTGGAAAGATCCCTGTTGTCTTCACTTGTATAAACTGTAAACAAACATTTGTTCAGTGTTCTTAGGGCTGTTTGAGCAGTGTCATTAATAGGTCTAAATAGGAGGACAAATTTTGCATCTCTGTGAAAAAACCTGGAGAGGGGTCGTCCCACTGGGCAGTTTAAATATTTTGTTAATTCCAGATGTTTGTAATGACTTAATACTGCAGCTTGTTGTAAGAAATGGTAGGTTTTCAGTGCTTTTAATGTGAAACTTGGAAAATTCAATTCAGTAATTGCTTTTTGTGCTGCCACGTAGGTGAACCAGTCACTGTGTATCGCCTTGAAGAAAGTTCTCCCAGCATCCTGAACAACAGCATGTCCTCCTGGTCACAACTGGGACTCTGTGCTAAAATTGAATTTTTAAGTAAAGAGGAGATGGGAGGAGGTTTACGTCGAGCTCTCAAAGTTGTGTGCACGTGGTCAGAATATGATATCCTGAAATCAGGACACCTCTATATCATCAAGTCTTTTCTTCCTGAAGTTGTGAATACTTGGTCAAGCATTTATAAGGAGGACACTGTGTTGCACTTGTGCTTGAGAGTAAGTTCTATTTTCGTCAGCTATTAAACATGGACAGGCATTACATGTTGAACATTTTCCCACCTGTAAACTAGTATATACTTACTAGAATAAGAAAAAAAAAAGGTTACTCTGGGGTTCTGTATGAGTAGAAGGGTTGAAAACTCTGCCCCAGGATGCATTATTTAATCAAAGACCTCAAACTCTTAAAATATAGACATAAGTTAAAAAGCAAGGGATCTGTTACCCTGTCTTGGGGGAATAGACGCTGTTCCCACTGCCTGCTTGGCTCTCTGCTGTTCCCTGCTCTGTAATGCAGCTAACGAAGTGTGGGTTTGGCTCACAGGAAATCCAGCAGCAGAGAGCAGCACAGAAGCTGACCTTTGCATTCAACCAGATGAAGCCCAAATCCATCCCATACTCTCCAAGGTGAGTGTGTTTAAGCTGCTGTTGTGGTGTATGCCTCTGGCTCAGGGGGATGCCTGCAGGGTTGTTGACAGATGCATCAAATATGTGAAGATACTCACATGTGGATATGTGTCGTGGAATATTGCTGTGAATGTGGCAAGCAGAATTGTCCCTGGCAGTATTGCCCACTGATACTTTCTGCACTGATTCTAATCTAGTGTAATCCTCCAAATGGCTTTGTATAAATTTAGAAATATTTAAATTGTTAGCAAATCAAATAAAAATCGAATAGTAATAATAGATCTGTCATTTATTTTGGAACTATATTCATTAAGTATGCTTTTTACTAGGTTCTTGGAAGTTTTCCTGTTGTATTGCCACTCTGCTGGCCAGTGGTTTGCAGTTGAAGAGTGCATGACCGGAGAGTTTAGGAAATATAATAACAATAATGGTGATGAGATAATCCCAACTAACATGCTGGAGGAGGTTATGCTGGCTTTCAGCCACTGGACATACGAGTATACAAGAGGAGAATTGTTGGTACTAGATCTGCAAGGTAATGCCCTGACTTTGAAACTGGGGTTGAGGCCAAGGTGTATGCAGGTTTTTATTTTGATAGCATTTTGTTAAGAGTTTGTATTCCTGCAGTGAATAACAAGCATTATTTAGTGCTGCTTCTTCTAGCCAGTTTGAATCTATGATTTTCTTATTTAACCCTACAATAATATAGATTGGAAAGGACCTCCAAGATCATTGAGTCCAACTTTACCCAGCACTGCCAAGTCCACCACACACCACGTCCCCAGGTGCCACCCTGAAACATCTTTTAAATCCCTGCAGGGATGGTGACTGCACCACTTCCCTGGGCAGCTGTTCCAGTGCTTGGCAACCTTTTCAGTGAATAAATTTTACCTCATATCCAACCTAAACTTCCCCTGGTGCAACTTCAGGCCATTTTCTTGTCCCATTGCTGGAGACCGACCCCTGCCTGGCTCCAGGATCCTTTCAGGTAGTTCTAGACAATGCTGAGGTCTCCTCTGAGCCTCCTTTTCTCCAGGCTGAATGCCCCCAGCTCCCTCAGAATGTCCTCACAGGACCTGTTCTCCAGACCCTTCACCAGCTTTGTTGCTCTAATATGGTATTAAATCTTACAGCAACACGGAAAATATAGATATTTTATATATATACATCTTTTCCTAAATGAAATGTGCCATAAAAAAATGCTATTTCTTGGCACATTTGTGTAGTACTAATGTGATAAGCTGGTTTTATCCTGAACTCTGTGCCAGATATTCTGGCAGTGAGAACTGTATAGGAGATTTTTCTCATGGGTGAAAACTCAAACTAGGAAATGCAAAAAATAGGTGGAAGAAATCTGAGAAGTACCAAGTGCTTGTTGAGGAGCAATTTTCTAAGGGTAGAGAATCACATATAGTTTGGGTTGGGTTTGTTGTGGGTTTTTTCTGTTTTTATTCTTGGAGAAGCTGAGAAGTCATAGCTAAGGGTTCCAAGGCTTTTTAATATTAATGTATTTATGTAATCAGAAGTGCATCAGATTTAACTTTTTCTTCATGTGCTGTCTGAAGGTGTTGGTGAAAATTTGACAGATCCCTCTGTGATAAAAGCTGGGGAAAAAAGGTAAGGGTAAAGAAAGACTTGAAGTATTATAAAATTTTCACTGCAAAGAGAACACGTGCAAGTGATGTTTCTGTGCACTGTATTTCTAAGGTCATATGATATGGTGTTCGGTCCGGCCAATTTGGGAGAGGATGCAATAAAAAACTTCAGAGCAAAGCACCACTGTAATTCCTGCTGCAGGAAACTGAAACTTCCTGGTAAGAGCTGCTGTATCCCTCCTCCTGAGACACCTCTGTCATGAGATGTTGTATGAAACCTAATGAAATAGTCAAGGCATGCTGTGAAAGTGAAACAAGTAACAAACAGCAGCTTTGTAATTTGACTCAAACAGTTAGAGAGATAGTAATCACTGTGACTTTGTTCTGTTTGTACAGATCTGAAGAGGAATGATTACACACCTGACAAGATCATATTTCCTCAGGACGATGCCCCTGAATTGACAATTCAGCCTGGAAGCTGCACCAAAGATTCCGATCCGGCCAATTCTATTCGTCTGATGCTCTGATGATGTGACCAACTCAGTGGCTTCGTTCAAACTTCATGGAACCTCACAAAGTTGTCACTTACCTTTCCCTCACTTTGATGGAAACAAAGACTTGTCAAAACAAGGATTACTGTCTTATAAGTGGAATTTTGGCTGGTCCATAATCTAAGGATTTTACGACTTGTGATAACCATCTACAGACAGCGTGGCAGCTGATCATTCTAAAGGTGGAATAATGACAAGTATTTAAGATGTGTTTTTAAAGGGGCTTTTTAAGCAGAAAGTTTTATTTTTTATTTTATTTTGGTTTAGTGGAGGATTTTCTTCCTGTAGTCCTGTGGTGGGAAATACGCCTTCCACCAAAAGGATTTTGGTAGTTGATGTTTTAAGGTAAAGCATTTGTCTTTTTGGCATTTGTCTTACTGTCAATGAGCAAAACCAGGAGAAAGCACCTACCTCTGTAATGCCAGAGTATTCTTAGAGTGTTTTCGGAAGTGTTCCACTCATGTTTTCTCACCAGGTGTCTTTTAATCTGGCCTTTTGAAGAGGACAGAGCCAAATGAGGTGTATATAGGATGCCAATAGACTGAAGTTGAAGGTAGGAACTTGATCTGTTCCAAAAGAGAGAGAGTCTCCTGAATCAGGATTCTTTCAACTTCGTGACTGTAAAGCTGGGCTTGGTTGTTTTTGTTTTGTGAAATAGAGCCTGAATTGTGCATAATGAAATTTCTTGTTTTACACATTTCAATTTTATCAAGTCACTGTCAAATAGTAACAAAGCCATGATAGACTGGTATAATCATATTTAATAGAAGAATTAGTTTGTGCTGGTCCAAATAAGTTGCCTTGTAAGAACACAAGTTGGAAGTGCTTTCCCTCGTACGTACGTAGTGACTGCTTCAGAAGTTCTGCCTTCCAAAGATCTCCTAAAAAACCAGTATATCGAAACCGAATGTACACATAACTTGTAAATGTATTTAAAATTGTGTAGAAAACATCTTTAATGTTATGTTATTTGTGGTACTTACTTACGAGAGACTAGGGTTGGATTAGCATTGTGTAAAGTACGGGAGATTGCAATGCACCTTCATGCCAATAAAATGTAATTTAACTGTCCCAAATATTGTTGAGCATTCAGCAAGAAAAGAACCTGTTGTCCAACTGAAGTTTCATGCTGCGATTTTTTTTGTTACATAGGTACTAATTTGTAATTTTTAATTAAAAGGGCAGTATATAGCTCTATAAATTTTTTATTCAGTAGTGTATCTTATAGATACAGACCTAAGGCACGAACACAATAGTTGTTTAAATGGTGTTTTATGTTTGATGGGGAAAGGTAAAATGTTATAAGGATATAATACTGTATACATTTTGTATATCATTAAATCTTTAAAGAATCTAAAATAAATTTATTCTTGTTTACAGACTTCTGCTCTCCGTCTCAGTCTGAAAGGTTATTTTGGTGAACTTAAGTAACTCTTTATGCAGAAAAGTAGGATTTGCCGTGCTGGATCAAGGCAGTTGTTTGAGGTATCACAACTTTGGCCAACACCAGGAACTAGGGAGGTAAAAAAGTGAAAACTGTCATAGTTGTCAAACACATGTGAGGGGGTTAATGAGTTAATGAGTCAAAAATAGCTCTTCACAATGTTTAATTAGGAGCTGCTTCTTCGATGCCTGACTGCATCTCCTCCTGGTGCTGGGAGGGAAGGGGCAGATATTCGAGGTGTACTTGCACCTTTCTAATGCCAAGTAACAGCAGCACTGAGTCTGTAAGTGTATCTGGCTCTGCAGATGGAGAGAGAGTTCTAGAGGAGCCTCTGCTGGTTTGAAAATGTGACCAAATTCAGTGTATGGAAGAAGAAAAACATTTTGAGAAAATTGTAAGTGAAAGCTGGGAAACTTTCTGTTTCTTGACAAATACTTAACTACGCACAGGTAATTTTTAGCCATGTTATTGGTCTTCAGTGGTTCTGCTTGTGACTCATTTCTTAGCAAAATAAACAGATGTGACCACCTTGTGATGGGTGTGAGTGATCATGGGGAGTGTTCCTTCTGCTCAGTCTTGCAGTGACTCAGGCCTGAAGCTTTTCAAGACCAAAAGGGGAAAATGTGGTTGGGAACTGCCTGTAAGACTTGGAGTGGTTACCACTGTTCATATTTCTGTACATCTCCCTGGCATGAGCAGTAGCTGACTCTGTGTGACTGACAGCTGGAATTACATGAGAAGTGTATGTCTAATCTGAGGGGGGAGAAATGTGTAACTTTCAGAAGAGATCTGCTCCATACTTGCAGAAAAAAATTATAAATATCAAGTATCCTTCAGGGAAGGCATTGGAAAAGTGTGGTGGCAAAGGGAAAAAACAAGTTGGTTTGAAAAAAAAAGTAGCCTGACTCTGTTTGGACAATGCCACATCCTGCTGATGTTGGGCAGTAGGAACATGAAGATTATTCCATGAAATTCAATTTGTTTGAGGACATCAAGTGTCACTCCTCTGCTGAAACCTCATCAGTCTTGAAATGCTGTATAAATAGGGAGGAGTTGTGATCCTTTAGCTTTTAAATTTCCTTTAGATTACCAAAGAGGAGGAAAGCAGAAGCACTGGAACTTCTGGTAACTATCCAAGACCTAAAGTATTGGCCTATCTTCTTAGAACCTATCTTTTAAATACAGGAATATAATTTCTGTATTCAAACCTTCTCTAATTATTTTTTAGTGAAAATCTGGAATGCTTCAGTGACTTTCCTACTAGGAGGGTATTTAAAAGAGTATTTCTCATATAGGGAAATAAGTAAGCTGCATAATTTAGACTTTTAATTAATCCACCAAAGTCAGCATTGTTGACTGCTTTCTTGCAATATTTAGGTGGTGAAACATTTCAGAGAAAACCAATCCCAAATGTGTTGTGGCAAAACACACAACTCCTGGGGAGCTGTTTTTTAGCTGCTGCTCAGCAGCCTTTTGATTTGGAAAAGGAGGGGTTTGGTTTTTAATCCTGCAACAGCGATTTCCTACACTTTAATTCTTTGTGCTTGCATCTCAATGCCATAACTCTTTAACACTGCAGGAATTTAGAGAGGAAACTTGGTAGTAACAGTTTATATTGAATGTTCCTAGAAGACCAGTTGGGAAAAAAATTAGGATCTTTTAACATGAAACAATGCCTCTGAAAAAAGTTCTGATGATTTAATCTTTCTTTTCACAATTAATGGTTTTCCTTGCAAGTAATCCACTTTGTGGTGAGAGCCATGGGAAGTTAATTCTCAGCCCCAGAGCTTGCAGTTGGTAGCACTGATGTGGATTTGTGTATTGTGTTACATTAAAATCGTGAGTCAAAGTCTTGATTCAGATTCCAGAAAAAGTGGGAATGAACACATCCAGTTCCATTTACAAAACTGGATCAGATGTTGAGTTGGGGCAGCAGGGAGGGTGTTGCTTTTGTGTCTCAGTTTGCAGATAACCAGTTTGGGAGATTAATAGCAGTGACAGCTGTCTCAGGAGTGCTGGACACATCCTTTGCTTGAAGTTTAACAAGTAAGATGATTAAGGGGTTTTAAAAATAATTTCATGGGCCTCTTCTGTGGATACTTACTTCCCAAGTTACCTGTTAAGTAGGGAAAAACTGCTGCTCTTCAGTTGCATATGGAATTCAGAGATGAACTGCACTAACGTACCTAATTAAAAGCCACTTGTCTGCCATGCCTTTTTTTTTTCCCCCAGGAAAATCTTCAGAACACCAAGAAACTAATTCAGTATGATGTTTTGAGGTAGCTCCATCCTTTTATGGTCAACACCCTTGGTCACCCCTGCCCCTCCAGCAGAGCATGGCAATAATAAATCCTAATGCAAGCATGAGCAAACATGGATAAAGTGTTGGGCAGAAGCTCCCTGCTCAGTGGAATGGGTGGGTGGCCCTCTCTTCCCAAGGTTTTCTGTTCTGGCTGGCACATGGAAGGAGATGGAGGCAGGTCCAGCCAGGTGTGTTCCCCTGCCCAACGTAACCAAGTGACATCACAAGGGGACTGGGGCAGGAGCAGCCGGGGTGCCAGGATGGAACACGGGACGGAACACGCAGGGCACTGCTCATCTTTGCTCTACACAGGCTGCTGCAGGTTTAGAGTTCTTTGTCCTGCCTCAGAGTAGAACATCAGCCTCTAAAAGAGAGCAGCAACATCAGTGAGCACATGTGGGTGGTGTAGGGTCTGTGTTCAGCCTCTTGACTGCCTGCCTGGGGATGGGGTCAGTTTGGTCCAGGACAGACTGGTGCAGCCAGAAGACAAACCTACTAAAATTTTCTTAACATGAATTAAGTAGCATTTTGTAGCAAAAATCTAAAGAACAATCTGTTTATAGTAGCATCTGGACTGCAACCTATGGCTTTAGAAAATAGGTAAGTACTATTCCCCTGAGGAAATGCAATATAATTTAATAGGCACTCTTTTGGGCAAAATGCTTAAGGATGGCTACTCACAGGTGGCTGTAGTTTTTGAGTAATTGTGTATGGAGTAAAAGACTATATGAAATTTTAGGAATAACTCTAAAACCTCAGGTGTTTAAATAATACCTCTTAATGATGTATCTCACCATACGGGAAAGAGCTTAGTGTGGAAGATGAAGAGTCTTCACCACTACTGACCTGGTAAAAACAAATGCGAACGCAATCCTTAAAGAAGAAACCGTAGCATTTTACATTTCCACTGTTGCGGATTTTTCTCGCAGTGGGTGGAAGGATGGCATGGAAATGGAAGTATTCCCCCAAGGAGCAGCTGGAGGATATGAGCAGCCAGCACCCGGGGCTCACGGGGCTGCAGAACCTGGAGAACACGTGCTACATGAACGCGGTGCTGCAGTGCCTCTGCAGCCTGACCCCCCTCGTGCAGTATTTCCTCTCGGGAAGGTGGAACACAGCCCTGCACGAGTGAGTTGGTTTGTTTGCAGTTCTGAGATTTTTTTCTGCTTGACACTGTTTTCCTTCCAAAGGATGTGTGTTGCCATGGGGATGTCCAAGGCAGGCACCTGTGAGCTCCCTCCAGGCAGTTCCAGTCCAGCTGCTTTCCTTCTCCTTTGAGAGCCCAGCTTGTTTCCTTGCTGGGTCCTTCAGCATTATATTTTTTTGCCATTTGGATGATAATACCCATTAGTGCTGTCTCGATGATGATTCCCATGGCTTTCTGGGATCTGCAGAGTCCCTCAAGCCAAGTGACAGCTGTCAGAGCTGTACTGTGCCTGCATCTGTTTTCTAAGTTTCTGTATTGTGCTCCCACTTGACACTATTTTTTCATACTTCACCTGAAACTCTCCCCTTTTTTCCAAGGGAGACTGGGGAGTCTGCAACTGCCTTTGGCTGTTTGATGTCCGATATGTGGCTTGGAGAGTTTGACTATGTTTCCCCTGAGGCTTTTCACTCCGTCTTTGGGAAGCGGTACCCAGCTTTTAGCAGGAGGACTCAGCATGATGCGCAGGAGTTTCTCATCTGTGTGCTGGATGACCTCCACGAGGCCTTCAAGGAGGTAAGAGCCCAGCTGTGGTGTTTTGGGAACTGTAGCTGTTCCCTCTGCATTTCATACCTTTGCATTCCATGTAATAATTGCTTATCCTCCTCTTGTAAACTCCGTGATGGGGCCGCTAAAAACTGTCCTTTTCTACCTTTTTTTCATACCCATGTACACACAATTATTAATTTCCTTCTTGTCTAATGCTCCATTAAACTGCAGCCCCAGCCTAAATGACAACGCTGTGTGTAGCTTCACTGTCCTAACCTCTCCCTCTCCTTGCTCCTTCCACATTTAATGTTGTTCCACTTTCTCATGTGCCTGAAAACTTCATGTCTGCCATGCCCCCATGTCTTTCTCCCCTCCAGAGCCACTGATGAAGAGCTTTTCAAGCAATTAATGCTGTCAAATGTCTGAATTGTTGTATTTTGTTGCATTTCCCTCATAAAAGGAATCAGTCTTACTCTGCATGTATGAAACATCAAGTAAAGTAACGTGGCATTTTAGAGCCAAGTTCTGTGGCAAGACTAACTCCTAACCTAGCCAGGCAGTGGGCAGCAACTATTAAAACCCAGTGAAGGCACTTCTCTAACAATTGCTTATCTACATTTTGTTAATTTTTTTTCTTCTGTATAGCCAAGCCAAGGAAGACACAGCTCTGATGCAGGAGCGAGCACAGGGAGTGGCAGTGGCACATCTATTATAACAAAGTTATTTGAGGGACAGCTCAGTTATGGTATCAGGTGTCTGAAATGCAAAGCCCTCGCTGACAGACCCGAGAGCTTCACCGTCCTCTCCCTGCCCATCCCTTCCACCAGAGTGTGCTCTCTGCAGGTACAGCAGCCAACACATTCCTGCTGGTTTCTGCTTCGTGTGGGAGTAGTGGCTTGGACTAACAGGTGTTATTGGAAAGGGGATTAGTTACTTTGGTCTCCTGGGCACTAAGGGATAGTCTTGGATCTGGTCCTTAGGGAAGTGGGGTTTCTTTACTGGTCTCAGAACCATGGAGGCTGGTAAGGTTACAGGAGCAATGCTCACAAGTTGCCAAGGGCTGAGGGGTGTTAAGATCATTCAATAGCAGCCATGAGGGTTCCTTTCACTCTTCTGAGTATTTCCCCCCTTGGGAGGAGAAAGGAAGCCAATGTTGGCTGCTTTGTCTTGCAAATGTATTTGTAGTGAGAGCTCTGAAGAGACCTCTCCCTACAGCAAATTCATCTCTTACTTAGCACCTTCAGGGGTGGAGGGAGATCTGTTTGATCAAGTGATTTTTTTCTCCTTTGACAGGACTGCCTGGAATGCTTTTTTCAGCCAGACACACTGACTCGGAACAACCAAATCCACTGCTACTGGTGTGGAGGCAACCAAGATGCAACAGTAAAGGCCTCCATAACCAAGGCACCACAGATCATTATTTTTCACCTAAAGAGGTATAGTCTAAGTGGGGTAGGACATAGCCGGTTCCTGGGTAATGTGAGACATGAAGGACAGTCACTTGTGTTTGCCTGAAAGGCAACAGATCACTGCAAATAAGTGGGTTTAGTACTTTTGATACCTGAAAGCTAAATGGGCATTTACAGAAATACAGCTGTCAAACATGCAAGCTGCATTCCTGAATTCTCATGCAGTGATCTGCCTTACTGTGTACTGCAGGCCACCAAATTTCTCCCTATACCTGGGATCTGCTCTCCAGAGGGAAGAAAAACTCCACCAAGCAGTGACTGACTCCAGCCCAGTGCAGTGGCTCATACAGTCCCTGTATGATCCCTGTGAATCAGTTCCTGTGGCGAGTGGGAGAGCTTGTGGCTTGGGTTCCAAGAGCAGGACTGACACAGAGTGTTTTGCTTGCCATTACTGCAGTTGAGACACTCTGGTTTTATCCCTTTACTAAATCAGGCTTAAACAGAGTGGTGCATCAGCAAAGGAGCACCTGGGTTAGCAGACTTCACTAGCCACACATAGCCAGATGCTGAATTTATTCTAAAGAAATTTTTTCTTAACTTTCCACCTATAAAGAAAACTACTCTGGGATGATTTGGCTTCCCAGAACTATGTATCTGAAGTTATTATTTAATTTTTCATTCGGCATCTGCTTTTCTCAATGTTCTCAAAGGACATGTGGTTCCCAGCTGCAGCTCTTGGCCACACTGTAAATGTTTAAAAGTGCAGTGATGTACTCAAAGTTACAGGGGGAAGAGGGATGGAGTCTGGCAGGAGAGAAGAGCTGTCAATGGCACAGCAGTCCAGTCCAAAATGTTTAGGACACAGAGAGAGTGATGCAAAGATTTGACTTCAGGCTTTGACTGAAGGATCAGGAAGCAAGAGCTTTGCTTTTCTTGCTGGACATCTCATGTGGGTTTAGTGCATCTTTTGTCAGTTTACTGTAATGCACAACATAACAGAGATCTTTATTTCAAATGCTGGGTAGTCAGTTGTTGGTTTTCCCTCCTCCTAGGAAAGTCAGTTAAGCAAGCACCACAATGAAAACAGAAGTTGAGGGTCATTTAAAATCGTTCAAAATTTCATTTCAGGTTTGCCTGGCAGGACAAGCACAGAAGCAAACTCTCAACCACGGTCTGCTACCCGTTCAGCGATCTGGATCTCTCTCCCTACTCCACAGTGTCTTGCAACAAAGCAGAGTACAGCTTGTGTGCTGTAGTGGTAAGCTTTGCCTTTCCTGCTTTCATTGGGAATGCCCTGCCTCATGGAGCAGATGAAGCCTGTGTTGGTTTGGACTGCATGTATGATTTATATTTTAATGTGAGTTTTGTTGTACACTTTTTTTACCTGCCATGGACATAATCCAGTAACAGTACATAACTAAAGGAGAGAGAAGTAATTTCTCCTTCTTCCCCAGCATCCCAATTTTAAAAGAATGCACTCCTGGCACATAATGCCTTCTCAGAATAAACTCACAGGCTGATCCTGCTTGAATCCTGTTTTTAAATGAGGACATGGCTCACAACAAGTGGGGCCCTCTTACAGTGACCTGTATCGGGGCTAATAGTTGGGCTGCAAATGTAATTGCAAAATAAATAAGCATAATCATCATCCATTTACTCTGTTTGAAAGAATTTATTTGAATTAACACCCCCTGCTGTAGGCCAAAAGGGGCTAGAACCCTCTCTCCCATCTTTTCCAAGTGCATACATAAAACGATTGCCAATTCCTAGCTTTGCCTGTAAGGAGACAGAAGAGGACTCTGATTTTAACAGACTGTGTTGTTTGTTGCAGAACCACGCTGGAGATCTGGATTATGGCCACTACACGGCCTTCTGCAAGCACTCAGTCACCAAACACTGGTACAGCTTTGATGATGCACAGGTCACCAAGATCCCAGACTCTGCAGTGCAGGCTGACACAGCTTACCTCCTCTTCTACACCTCCCAAGGCTATTGAGACTCTGTTAGTCCTTGAAAACCAACACTGAGTAGGGCAGCAACTAGAATTCACCAGCAGCATTAACCAACTCCTGTTTCATCAATAAACTAGAGCATGTGCACTACTGCTGAGCTGTTGTGGTCTTTCAGGAAGTGACTCCTAGAAAGGACAGTTACAGCCTCTATGCCATGAAGGAACAAGCATCAGCTCCACGTGCACAAGGTCCGAGGGCTGTTTTCCATGACAACCCTCTTGCACCCCTCCACAGAACACAGATGTTGAGCATACAGATGCACTCACCTGGAAGCTCTTGTTTTTCTGCTGGTTAAGTATTGGAGGTTGTTCTAAGCTGCCTTTCAGGAACTAACAGAAGGATACCAAAGTGAAAGCACACAACCAGACCAGACTGCGTGTTTCAGGAGAGAGCAGAGGATGGAGTGACCATTACTATATAACAAAGAAAAAGGCATTGTTCTACTGATGTAATTTTTGTTCCTCTAGCACTTCATACTTGTTTGCAGCTTGTAAGCTTCTGGAAAGCAATCAATATTGGTCTTAATTCCATCAGCAAGACAGACACAGACAGGTAAAGCTCAGAATTTAAGAGGTAAGACTTTTGAATGCCAAACTAATCAGAAACAGAAAACTAACCCAAATCTAGAGCAGGGAAATACGTAAGATGCAACTAAAAGAAATTTTTAAACTAATCGGGTCTATGCAAAATAGTATTTTTTTTCATCTGGAGAACCTTTAAACTGTGTGAATATGACTCAGACTGTTATTATGTACAGTTCTGATCATTACATAACAAGCTGACAATGAAAAACTGAACCCAAACATACATTTAACAGGATATATTTTTAAATAATTTCTTCATTAAGGTCTTTAATGCATGTGTACATGAAAATTTATATTAAAAAATTAAAAAGGAAAATCTTGTTTGTTTAGAATAACTCTGAAGTGCACAAATATTGACAAAAGCTAACAGAAAAAATAATACAGCTCTGCTTTTTTATTAAGTAGTGTTGCAATTACTTAGAGCTGGCAAATAAACGCAATCCTCTGAGTTTTAGAGATTCTCACAAAAAGGACAACATTTTATTATATACATAATTCTGATGTGCAAGTATGCAATCAATATGTACACTTACATTCCTAACTGTTTACATCGTTCTAGAGTATTCACAGTAGAATCAAGCTTAAGGTTAGAAATGTGAAAAGGCCATTAACAGTGAAAGAAAAAAATAAACCAAGATATGCCTTGGGATTTTAAGACATTTTAAACTACTTGTTAATAGATTTCAGATGACTAAGCTAGAATTTAATTTTGGAGCAGACTAAAAATAGAGTTCTTTTTTAAATGAACAGTAATGCAAGTGTGCCTGTAAATGGTTTCACAGATGGCAGCAGGACCACAAGCGTTACCCATCAGTCTCTGATTGTTAAGCACTGCTACTGGCCCGAGCGAGCTCTGCTGGCAGACACACCCTGCTGCAGCCCTCCCACGCCTCCAAGTGACTATGTCTGCTGTAGTTTTGCATACTTATATGCATTCCCAGGCCTCCTTTGCTCCTGAAGAAAGAAAACCAGTTTCCTTAACCCGCGTTCCTTTACGTGGCCATATCCACTGCTCGCTGTTCATAGGAAGTATAAAAGAGAATGTAAGCAGCTGAGGACTTCACCGAGGATGCCGAGATCTCAGACACTTCGTGGTCATCAAACTTAAACCAGCGCTGTTTTGAAGCATTTTTGCAGTAGGCTGTGTAGTGCCCCCCGTCCAGCCCACCGTAATGATTCTGTGAACGGAAGGCAAGAATTAGTGGCCTCAAGAGCTGCCATTTCTTCCCTGGTTAGGGAAGTAATCCAGAATGTGATACCAATCATTCTTTTTAGAACACAACGTAGTCTGCAACTAGAATGCAGCCCGGAAACCTGACTGAGTCACAGGCTACCCTGAGTCCCAGCATAAAGTGCAGCTGGATTTTGAAATGTGACACGGTTACTCACCGATACTGAGAACAGATTGTATCTCTTCAAGGAAGTCTTTGGACCAATAACATACTGTGACAGGTCAAGAGTTTCCAATGGAAAATCTACAGAAGTTTGAAGCTTTTGTTTCCATCTTCCATCGTAGGAAAATCTAGAGAATTAAAAAGCATCATTAAAAGTTACGGGTTGTTCACAAGCTATTTAAGAGTATTAAGCATGTTTGTTTTTCCTGGTTTTGACCATGATGTGATCTCAACTACAGCCCCCAGTTTTGTTAGTGCTTGCCTGTGTGTTTCCTAGCACAAATAACAAGAGGTCACTCGTAAAAGTGCCTTGGGAACTACAGCCTTATAAAAGAAGCGTCAGATGAAAATAAAATTCTTGCAACATTACAACTGGTAATCTATCTGTAACTTTCTCTAAGTAAAAATGGTCAGCTACTGCCCTGGAACAACCCAGCTCCATCAAAGCCTGATCATTTCATCCTAATTAATATTCACCAATCACCGTTTCCTTACCGTTTCAAGTGCACAAGAAGAACAGGTGGTAATTTCCAAATTTCTATTTTTTTTGAAGAATCCCTTCGAGTTTTGCAATGGCTACAGTAAAATCTGTTGTTATCAGTGAGCTTTTCTTCTTTGGAGAACAATCTAAGGCATTCCTAAAACAAAATACAAACACAGATTGTGAATGGCAGGCGTTTAGGAAGTATAGCAAAAACGTTTGTTTCCCCTTTGGTTGTTAACCTGCATCAGTTATCTGCATCCTACATTTCACAAAAATGAGGAAAAGTGACTTAAATCTACATGTGGAAGCAAATTTTACTGCAGATATTAATTAGCGTGTTTCAAAATATACAGACAATATTTTGTTTAAAACCACAGAATACTTACATTGTGACCTACCAAAACAAATAATACACATGCTGCTATTGCAGCTACAGTATTTCCATCCTGCTTCTAATTTGTAACTTTTAAGGGATGACCTATTTCTTTAAACTCTAGAAGAATTAAAAAATAATGCAGATTCAGATCTGTTCATGTTTCAGGTTAGTGCAAATTAAGCAGAACACTGACCAAGCCCTTCAACCAGAGGGTGAGCAGAAGCAGCATCAGAGTGGAGTGGCAGAGGAATGCTTTCACTCCAGGAGCTGTTTCTCTCTAGTTCCCCATACCTGCAGAGTACATTTGCTCGAGGAGGCGAGTGGTAAGGACAGATACATGAAAGCCTCGAAGGTCCGGGACCTCTTGTGACAGGTCAGACACTGCACGGTGGATTTGAACTGGCCTTGGAAGAGTGCCACAATAATGGACTCGTTGAGCTGTTTGTGTTTGTGCCAGGCTATTTCTGCTGCGCTTGAGTCATCAAGGTGATCATTATTTTCTTCCTTGTATCTTTTCCTGTTGTCAGCCTGGATAGCAGAAGTTTAAATACCATAGCAATATATTAACATATATATAAATAAGAAGTCTCATCTATAGGCAAGCGTAAGATTGAATATTTGCAAGAATATTTAAACATGTCAGTGTAGCCATCCAGTTCTTATCTAGTGAGGCTTCTTCTGTGACTCCCTCCACTACCATATACTGTTTCATACTGAATTCCTACTTTAATTCTGAATACTCATATTTCTTTCTAGACAAGGTTGCAGTAACATTATCTTCTTATGGAATAAGAAGGCATTTTAAAAATTTATTTCTCTTGATCATCTGACAGGTATATAATTTAAAGTGTATTGCTCACTTTATTTAGGTCTTCATGCAAGCCATCCATTAGAAAGAGAAGCAGTTCTTGGGAGTCCTGTTGGCTATATCCTGAAAATTGGTCATTAATCTTCCCAATTGTAATTTTGAAGTCTTTTGGACTGATATATTTATACTGTCCTGCCCATAAAGCTTTCATTATTACACCAAACTCTTCAGCCACTTCGCCTTTATGCCCCAGGAAATTTGACCTATATAATAAAAGACAAAAAAAAAAATCAGAGCCATTCAAATAACTGAGTTTTAATATAAATGTTTTTAATTCAAGACGCAATTCTAAAATTCTAAATTCTAAAATAATTTCTTTAGACCAAGGAAAACCGGCTGTTAGACTGAGTTAAATTTTCGTCTATGTCAGCACTGTAGTTTGGTTCCATATTCAAGATGGAAGGTACATCTGTTTTCAGCATGTTTTGTAAACTATTTAAATATTCAGTTTGGTTTTAGGAGACCCTTAGTACACATGTATTTATGAATGTGGTGACCATAATTTAATTATCATTGTCCAGTAAAACCTATGTAGTGACACACATGAATTTTGAAAATGTCAAGACAACTAAAAGTTACCATTTGTCTCCTACTTAAAAAAACAAACACCCCACTAAGTGACGTTCTTGAAGTGGCAAGTATAAAAGCAGATGAGAGACTGTTACCTGTTAATATCAGCTTGATACAAGTTCCTGTTGAAATACTCAGCCAGGTGAGGTGCATTGCACAGACACTGTAATATGGAATTCATGTAGCAAGTGTTCCCTAGATTACGAAGTCCTGTCAGAGCTGGTCCCGATCCCCCAAACACAGGATTAAGATTCCGAATCTGCGATGCAGAGAGCCTGGAAATTTCTGCTTTAGTGTAACAGGCAGGTCTATAAGCAAGAAATTATTTTTTAGGAGTCTCAAACTTGACAAAGTTGTGCACATAAATCAACAGAAACCCCACCTCACCCCACCACCCACAGGGATGGGACCATCCTGGCACCAAATACCATCATTTAGGGAATTCAAAACCAGCCAATGCAATAGTGAGAAATCCATATACACTGGCCTATGATGAGACTGAGTTTTAGGCACCATCACTTGTGAGATTCGTGGGGGTTTTTTTGTTTTGTTTTATTTCTTTAATTCACAGATGAGGAATTAGCTTTTTAATACAGTTTAAAATCCGAAAACTTGCATTTCACAAACTGTCAGAAGATAGTCATTTAGTATGTTAATACAAATAACAGAACTGTCATCCAATTAATAGACTGACCTCTGAAATTCCTGCTAATACATAACTATCATATTGATTTCTCAAAGATAACTGCCCTATACATGGAACTTTCAGCAATGAAATTTCAGTCTATTGCTCTTGCATCCTTTCAAACCCACTTAGGAAATATTAATAAATTTCAGTTGGTTAAACACCAAGTTCTATGCGCTGTCATAGAGCCTGAGTTGTGATCTAACTTATCAAACATACTTATTGTCACGATTGACTGCAGGAGTGACAGGAATTCTTTTCTTCTCTTCCTCCTGAATGGCTTGGGTTATATCTGGGGAGGAGTAGGAGCGCTTCAGCTTGGAGTGTTCTCTCTCCCGTTCAACAGTCACCTTTGGCTTGGCTTTCCGAGTTGGAGGGGTTGATGGAGGAGTGGATGAAGGAGCCATTTCTGGTGGGTACATCTGAACAGTATTCGTTGGTGAGTGATAGTAACGATAGGTTCCAGTGATATCATCCAGGAACTTGGGGAAAAAAAACCAAATAGTTTCAAACCCAAGGGAAAATCCGTCATTAGCTTACCTATTTATAAATTACTATGAGAACAGCAAGTGAGTTTTTCAGACGTTGGGATGTTAACAGTTGTGACTGGCCTCAACGTTCAATGGATTAAATTTAGTAGAAGGGAGCACTTTCACCAAAATGCCTATTAAACAGCAACTACTTAATACCAGGAACAGGCCACGAACTGCCCTAGTTTCATTACAAATAATATTAAAATTCAGAAAGTAACTGTGTGAAAGTTAAAGGGGAGTAAAAAATAATGAAACAAGATCTAACTTAGAAATAAGACACAGGACAAATGCAGGACAAAACCACACCAGACAATTTTGATTTTCATATCAGAAGAGGAGTTACCTTTACCCAACCTGCAGGCAGCCCTGGGACTATCCTTCCCATTTCCTCACTTCGTGCTCTCATTAATGGCTCCCGCTGGGACTAACAAACAAAGAGAACAGTAAGGTATGTACAGTTACCTATGCAGAGCAACAAACTGCCTGTGACTTCTCTATGGAGTTACATGATTCAGTGCAAACAGTACAATAAATCCTTGATTATAGACAGAAATACAATGTATTGTAATGGTAATTTAGTGTTTTCTATCACTCAATCTAAACAAAACCCATTTGTTGACACATTCCAGAAAAAAAACCCAAAAAACAAACCAACCATTCTCATTAAAGTCTCAAAACTCAATTTTTTCCCTAAAAAATCAGGAAATAATAGGAGTATGTGCTTCTGTTAAACACATAAGGCTGAGCTTTTTTCCCTGTCAAAGCAGCACATGAAGGTGTATGCATGAGATGACAAATGCATGGAGAATGCTGGTTAATGTCACCAGAAATACATCAAGACTTCTAATGTAAGTTTCAAGTATTTTTTCATATGAATATGACAAATGAAAAAAAGCAAATGAACACGGTAAACATGGCATAGTCTTTTCTTAAGAGGATGACTTTAAAAATTGAAATGAGGTGGAATTTAACGTAATGGAATAATCATAAAGCATCTGCACTTGATTATTTTGGCTACATGTAATACATTTGTATTTACTTTAAGTCTTTCAGTATCTTGTTCAGAATCCTCTCTAAGGGGTCCTGGCTTTTGAGCTCCACTGTCTGGTTGTCCTTTAACCCCCGTTTGCTGCAAAAGATTTTGAGAGAAGGCTTCAATTTCCATCTGGCATGTCAGTAAAGAATGCTGATAAAGCAGAGTTATACTTTCTTTTTTGGTTGTTAAATGCATGTAGCACAACAAAGTGGTTAAAGCAGGTAGTTTTTATTCTTTCTATATACTATAGGCAATTCACTGGAATAGTTTTAGAAACTGAATGTTGTATTACAGTTTGTTCTGTAGTTTCAACAATTCAGAAATAAAGTGCTGAAGTTCAACCTACGCTACTTTCCACCCTGAAAGTTGAGGGCTTTACAATTTGTTTCAGGATTTCTTCCCTTTTACTCCTCACTGGTCAAACCTCTCCATGGAAAAGGCAAACAGTGAAGCCAACAAGAATTTGGTTGATCATAGGCCATCATTTTGGGATTATGTGAGGTTGCTCTGTCAGTCAAAAGCTCATGAATGACTGTGCTAAGTTTGCACAGGAAGATTTGTTTTGGCTTTCTTTTGCATTTGGATTAAACAAGCATCAGAATTTGATCAAATAACAACTGCAATTGGAAAAGCAGAGAAAAATATCCTAATGCATGTTCTTGAGAAGTGCTTTTAAAGACATCTGTTCCATTGTTAACTCAGCTTCACAAGTGGCTCCTGTTTTATGATCAGGTGATTTGTACATTGAGAAATTTTGCAATTTTTTTCAAGAATGAGGAAAGAAAGAACTGTGACACTCCTCCCTTCCCCCCAAGATGTGGAGCTGGACCATTTTCAGCAAAAATCCTAGATGAGGGTGTTGCTTTGCTTCCTGTGCCAGGCAACAAAATCCTGTTCTGTCAGCTTTTCTACAGCTGGGGGCACTAAAGGGTTCCTTACGACACCACTGTGTCCCTAACATCACACACAGTACCAAGCTGGTACAAGAGATAAAATACCACCAGGCTTCTATTTTTGAAACAGAGGGTTGCAGTCTATGAACCATCATCCCTTCTAGCTCCATGTGAGTGGGAAGTTTTATTATCCTGTGGGGATTTCATGCTGCCCACCTACAAGAAAGAAACAAGCTTGTCTTGGAAAAAAAAAACCTATTTGTGTCTCGGTTTTAACTCTCTCCTCTACTTTTATGTTAAAAAATGGCCTAAATAAACATCCAAATACGTATTTCAAATTTCTAGATTAAAACTAGACTATTCAGGATGATTTAAGTGCATAACTACTTCACATTTGATGATGATTTTCTTTTTCACTAACCTTGCCTGGAACAGTCACAAAGTTCTGAGATGCATCACCCAGTGCCCGTTTCTGTGTTTCTGGTGTTCGAGTTCCCTTTTC
Organism: Dicrurus megarhynchus; assembly: GCA_013399195.1. NCBI lineage: Eukaryota > Metazoa > Chordata > Aves > Passeriformes > Dicruridae > Dicrurus > Dicrurus megarhynchus. The sequence goes on along the minus strand of VXAD01011334.1, from coordinate 662,215 downwards.
TCTTTCTTCCATGGATATTTTGTCAAACTCAATCCTTTTTGCACCAATGTTTTCTGGTTCATTTTTATTTTGCTTTTTTGCTTCTACTGCTTCTCTGTGTGCTCTTTCTTGTTCCTTTTCCTCCTGTTCTCTTTTTATTTGTTCATCCCTCTCCTTCTGCTCTCTGTCCTCTTTCGATTGCTGTAACTTTTCTTTGTGTTCCTTTTCCTTCTGTTCTTCTTTTGCTTTTTGTTCTTGTTTTTCTTTCTGTTCTTGTTCCTCTTTTTCTCTCTTGAGTCTCTCTTTCTGTTCCTGCTGTTGCCTCTCCTGCAGTTCCTTTTCCCTCCTGTTTTTCTCCAACAAAGCAGCAGTTTCCGCATGGACCCGACTTTTTTCTTCTTCTGTCAGAGCGCTCCTTGCATCACGCACGGGCTTTGTGGAGCGGTCTGGAACTATTCTTCCATTCTCACCAGACTGGCTGTCACTGACTGTACTTGGAGGCTTTGCTCTGTTATCATCAAGGATTTTTAGTGAAGGCTTTTTAGTGCGATCCACCTGGAACACAGGTGCAGAACACAGAGTGTAGAACAACAATTCACCACAGCTATTGCTGCTCTCTTAGCTAAGCTCTTCCTAAGTGAGATTTGTAAGAGAATAAAGATGATAGGAAGTTGACTTCTGCCAGAGAGTGTGATCTTTCAATTTCATTGAATCTGCTCATTCAAATTGCTTGTTAGTAAAATTAGGTACTCATTCCAGATGTGAACTAATTAACAAGCCCTAGAGAACCATAAGGACAGCATTATGCACTGGTTACCACAATCCTTTATTTTCAAGCTTTCAAATGGGAACATCTTAGGGCAATCAGGCAGCCTAATTTGGGCTTGGCTCTCTCAATCATGTGACAAAGCACGTGCTTAAGGCAGATCTCCTTGATGGGAAGGAGTATTTAAGAATGGCTTATGCTCAGATCTAGGACAGCAGGTTGTTTTTGATGCTGAAGTGAATGGTCTGAAGAAATAAAAGCTCATCTGGTTCAGGGACAAACAGAAATAAGGTCTTTAAGGGTCTCTTGAATGAAATCTATATTAAAGGCTGTATCTAGAAGGGTGAAAGTGGAGAGCTTTTAGACTTGTCTCCTAAGGAAAGCATTATTTTAGTGTAAGAACTCTACAAAGGTGTCTTTACAAAGTTTTATTCACATAAAAGGAAGAAACAAATTCCTATACTTTCACTACTGGGCAAAGAGTGACAAAACACCTAAATGTTTTATTATTTGAAGGAAAATACAGTGGCTGGAAATCAGACCTGTGGAATAACCAAAGTAAGCCATGGTTTAACTGTCCTCTCTGTATTCCATCCCATGTGCTTTAAGTAGAAAGTTTGCTTATAAACTTTCTGAATTAATGATCAATTGCTGATCTTAAATTTCTCACGTGCTCGTGTAAAAACATTCATGAAAAGTTCTGCTATTCTGTTAAGTGTATTTAGTTTCATAGAACTCTGTAGATCAGTTACCACAGCTTCACAGACCACCAAGAGTCTCTGTACCAATATACTTGTGTACAAGGCTTAAACAAATGTATTGAGTATGTTTGCTTGTGGATTTGGAGTTCTGGGTGTAGTGGGTCTCTAACAGATTAACCATATACTAACTGAAAAAAAGAACAGGTAAAAAAAGCTTACCTCAGGGATACTTCTTGTGATCGACACTGGATTAACTACAAATGAACTGTCAGATTTGGGAACAGCAGCATCCTGTATGTTTGGTTTGTTAAGTGATTTTAATCTCTCTTCCAAATTATCTCCCATTTCTTCATTTTCAATTGTTTCTGTTGGACATGGCTTTACAGCAACAACAGGTGGCACAGGAGCTGGCTCTTCCAAAGATGGATATGTAAAATCCACTGCAGGAGGGGGGACAGGAGGGAACCATAAGAGTTCTCAAAACAAAACTACAAAAGCAAAATAAACCCCCACATTCCAACCCAAAATTTAGTTTTTAGCCAGAGCAAGACTTTCCTAAAAACACCTGAATGAATTAAAGACTCATCCAGTAACTACAAACGCTTGGTGGGGTGTCATACTTACAAGAAACAGTCACTGCTTCAGTCCTGCCATGTTGGGGTGGAGTTACTCTGGCATTTGTTGTATACTGGGGAAAACAAAGGAGCCAGTTTTCATAACCTCCCTCTAGAATTAAAGGTTCATTCTGCAGTATGGTTTTGCTTTCCCACTGTATGGAAAAAAAGGTTTAAAGTTAATTGATTTAAAAAGAGAAAGGAAACTTTTACAGCTTAATAGTGTTGTTGAAATTTCTGTGCCTAATCATTAAATTGAGAGATTGTTTTTGAGATTTTTAAACAAGAATTAAAGAGGCTGCACAAATAGGGATCCTCTTTGTGTTTGGAGAATGCCCAGCACAGTTGGGTTCCTGGCTCTGCCTGCAACAGGGTGTGAATATTTCCAGTACAGAAAGAACCACTTACTGCTACTTCACATAACAATCCTCCATGCAGAAAAGTATTTTTATTACAATATTTGCTTCAGTTTCTTATCTGGTATGTTTGCTGAGGGATTAGTGATTTAGAAAGCATAATATTAACTTTCTGAAACCCCTTGAGAGTTCAGGCTTCAGACTGCCCTCCTCCTGACGTCCTCAGTATTAGTACATGAACAAGACACAGAGGGTTTAGAGAATATTTGGTAAAGCAATCAACAGGGAGAACTGCCTGAGCTATCTGTGAACCCCAGTCCTGAATGTCAAGGTAACAAAGATTTGCAGTCCTTCACAAGAGCCACCTTAATAGAGAGGAGGGACAACACAGCCACTGTGAGAGTTTGACTCTTGGGTATCTGCTCACTCTGGAGTCTATAAGCTTCCTGTGCTGATGAAACTCAAATTTAAATTGATGTTTTTCTAGAAGTTATATTCAATAATGCAGAAAAGTTAACCATGCCTCCTTCATTGAAGCCCCTCCACTGTAGGAAGTACCTGGCTGACAGGACTACAAAGCAGCTGCCCTTCTTTGCCTGCCTGAGCAGGTGGCCAGTCAGCTCCCAGGGAGAAGGAATTACTGTTGCTAGTACAGGACAGAGGGTGACTGTTTCTGGGAAAGAGCACTCAAAGTACTTTCCCAAATAACTCTCTCAGCAAAGAACTTTTAAGTTGATGAGCTGGTTGTTGAGGAGGTGAGTTGAACCATTCTGCTGTTTACCTATTTGATAAATGGTATTTTCCTCTACTAGAGTAAAATGTGAAACTTCAAACTACACTTCTGCTATCAAAACAAGCAGGCTTTGAAAATTCAACCAACTGAAGTGCAATTAAGGCCTCCATATAATTTGCAAATACAGGTGCTTCAAGACCTTATTTACTAAGACGAATTAATTAATGAATTAAAACATGAAATTGCCAACCTTAAAAAGTGCATCTTTGAGGCTCTGTAGAGTTGTTCCCAGCTTTAAGTCTTCAGCAGTACTAAACCAGTCTAGCAGTATAACATAATGAAACTGTCCCCTCCTCTTCCATGGATCTCTAGAATCCTCTGGGAGTCTAGCTTCAATCAGATTAGCAGTATCTCTGAAATGTATTAACATGCATTTAAAGATTCATGTACAATTAACGTTTTGTCCAACAATATGTAATCCATAGATGTTTATGTCCTTGGATAAAATAAATAGGCATTGTTTTGAAGTCAGTTCCTGCAAGAACAGAGCTGTGCAGATACCTCTCACCCACTGGTACACAGCAGGGATTCTGAGGATTCTGACACTAGGTGTACAAGCTTTAAAAGCATATAATTTTTTAGAAAATTAAATATTTCACTATCATTTAACATCATTTCATACCCAGGACGGATAGCTTCTTCTGGGACGCTGATGGATTTTGGAATACAGGATTCCTGATAATCCTTCGATTTTCGAGCATCCATTATAAGCAATTCAATATTTTTGTCCGACATCATTGCGAACAGTTTCTCAGGTGTGACTGCTCCTTGAAAGAGAGAAGCAATTACATGTAAGAAGCTACTTTATAAATGAAGATAGCTATGAATGGCTATGGTATCTGACTGGTGCAATCAAGACTGCAAAGAGATGACACAGAACTAAGAAGTCCCACAAAGTCATGGAGGTGAGACATTACAGAATAAACAGAGCCAACTTTTTGCTCCCACTGCTGAAGTGATCAGCACCTGATCTGTTAAATTAGACAATACTGAATATTTCAGCGATAAACAAGTTTAACTTACTGTGGTCTCATTTAAATCAAGCTACATAGGCAAGCATTTGTGAACTACATGCTGCAGATGTTCCTAAAGAACTCTAAAGAACATTTTCACATACTTACTACAAGAACAAAAAGCAGAAGGTTGTGAGGGGAGACGAAAAAATTCCTATTTAACTGAGTAAGCTGTCATATTTCAGCCTTGTATATATCAGCTGTAGAGCTGTTTTTTCTTTCTAACCTGACCACTTCAGGACCAGTTCAACTTTAGTTACTGAACAACTGAAAAAGTAACTCTAGCCTTCTAAGTTTATGAGAAGTAATGAAGGCTGTAATACAGAGCTTAATTAATTAATTACTAATTTGTTATAACTGAAATGCAGGATACTAGAATTTCATCAAAATATTTTAACTGTGAAATAACTCCTGAAAAGAAGTGCAGCTGTGAGATGATGAGTGCACGGGCATACAGAAACCTTTTTCACATTTGTGTGAGCATTGCATCTCTTACCACTCAGGCTATCAGACTGATCCTTTCTTTCCAGTGAATGCTTCGTCTCACCATTAATCTGTGTTATAAGGCAAAAAAATAAAGTTTAATGTATAATACGCAGAACCAAGGTGGCCAACAGACAGTGACTCTCACTGAGCCTGAAGGGAACTGATCAGACAGTTAAGCCACAGGAAGAAACACAGCACAAGGGAGCTGCTTCTGAAGATGTGTTGACAAATGTACTCAAAGGATACAAAGGCTGCTGCCCTACCTAGACAGAAAATAGTTAAAAAGGGAATACAGCCTAGGAAACCATCATCTACCAGAAGAAATTCTTGAAGTATTTGTAGAGAAATAAGTGTTTCCACACTACTGCTAAAAAGTCAACCTTCTCCTAAAATGGAGACATGTTATCCTTAATATCAGTTTATCACCATTACCGTGGGTTTCTTGCACATGCTAATTCTAGCATAAAACAGAATTTGACTTTACCATAAAGCTCAGTCTATCTTATACAAGACCTGGAGGCTGGTAGGACTTAACGAATTCCAAAGAAATGTCACAGAAGGGTTACAGAGAGTGTAAGTTAGTTCAAAAAAACCCCCACCTTGATTCTGAACTGGAAATAGCTACTAGTAGAGACCAAATTCTAGACTGAAACTATACATTTAGACTGAATTAGAGAGTTTGTAAGCATCTTCACTTACCCTTTGGCTTTTTCCTTTGGAATCCACAGCACTTTCTGAGGCATTTTTGGCTGAGCTCTTCCCATCATCTTTTGGTTCTTGCTTTTTCTGCAGCTCTTGTCTGTCCCTCTCTTCAAGTTTTTTCCGAACTTCAGCTTCCTCATATCTATTGGGGGAAAAAGTGCCTTTTTTTCAATATTGTGTTTTTGGTTAATCTTGGATTATTAAGATCAAAGTCATTACGTCTTCAGGCAGAAATTTTAAAGGAAGTATTTTGAGTTTTAAAAAGTTAAAGTATTGTCAGTTTTTGTATTCCAACAAACGCCATTTGCTTCCTAACTACATGGTCCTCTTTCTCCCACTTTTGGGTTGGTTTTCTTACTGTTAAATCCTGGTTTGAGTCCTATTTCATAGCCACTGATTGTAAAGCTAATTTTTTTTCTCTAAAGCTGGGGTCATGCTTAGCTATGGCATCTCTAAATGTTTTTCATTTTCCACAGAAAAGGGTAGGTACCAGTGACTTACAGGTAAGCTCCAATATATCACAACAGTCATCCCAGGTATTTTATTTCGTTTTGCAGTGGAGCCAGTGAGGAGTAAGTTAGCTCAGTTACCTAAATTTACTTTTTGTGAGAAAGTGGATCAGAACTATTTATACAGTAGTCACCTTCAAATGTAAGTTGACTCCATAAATCCATTATGTGCTCACCTGTGTGCCTGATGCTTGTTTCCAACACTGGGCCTACCAGGAAGCCAATGCAAGAGCCGTGAACACTCAGGGGTTTTGGGGGACTGAGGTCTTGCATACAGCTGTCCTTTTCATAAAGCCTCACACTTGAAAATTACCCTCCCAGCCTTTTGCCACTGGAAGGACAATCGTGGTGTTGTAAGCCAGTGATCTCCAAACTACATTTTTTAGATCACCCACTGGAGGTGTGTATAGTCATGTCATTGTTCCATAGTATTCACTTATGTTTAATACAGCTGAGAAGTTTAAGGGCTCCTAGTATCATAAAACAAAAAAAGAATGTTTGACCTAACAATTTGGATGACTGAACTGTGTTAGTAAGTGCTCATTTTAACCACGTTGCATTATGAGGGTTAAAATAACAATGACAATACAGCTGTATTTCAGTTCAAAAGTACTGTGTTAATAAACTAGATCATTAAATCAAATTCCACCTCCAAGTCTACTGCACTAATAGCCTACTATGAGGAAGGAGGCAGCATGCCTGTAATTTTATTTCTTAAACAGGCTTCTTGATTTGGCAAAGGCATTGTAAATTAGAAATGAGCATTTTGTTCCCACTTGGCATTAATGACACTAAAGCATATTTCAGATTTTAGTTTGATTTGGTCAATATGAAATATTTACCCATCAATTTCCCATTTATACTTTGGAAACACATAGCAGGTCATTCATGTATAGGTATTCCTGCCCCTATACAAGTGGTGTTTCAGCAGCTCCACTTTTAGTTAACAATTAACATTCAAACTATTTGCTGGCCTAGTGCCTGGGGAAGAAATTATACAAATAATTTCCTTGAAACGACTTCTGTAGTTACACAGGAGTCATGTTTCACTTCTATTACCTTTGAATATTTACACATTTTGCCAGAGTAGCTAAAAGTTACTGCGTCATCTTGAAAACTCCGTTCCTTTCATAAAAAGATGTAAGTCATTTAAACAAGTCTCTACATTTTGGGTTTCTCTGATTCTATCAATGTTTACTCTTAAGAGTGAATTTGTAGCTCTGTTGAATTTTAAGACTCACCTAATCAAAGAAAATCTGCAGATTGTTTCATACATAGTATCATGAGACATCTTTGCGAAGTCCCTCTTCACATACATGTAACTACACTCATGGTTCACCTAAACTGACTTCATAGATTTAGCACTTTGGAGGGCACAAAATAAGCTTTCACAAGAATACCTGGGAGGGGTGGGGTGGGACATGACACTTGTGAAGGGAAATGTGCCCAGCTGCAGAGAGAGAGAGAGTCAAAGAGTGAGAAAGAGTTGCTAAAGAGGCAAGAAGCAGAGAAGGCTGGAAGTAAAAAGTACTGTGCTAAATACCACCTAAAGATAGACCCTACCTTACAACTTCTGACTAAGGCAATTTCGTGGCTTATGGCACAAAGATGTAACTTGACAGCTGTCAGTCAGGTACCCAAAAGCCCATTAGCATCTGCTCATTTACATACTGGCAGAACTGTGCATTCCGTATACACGGCTGCAAGTGGCAGAGAAAAGGTGTGGCTAAAGAATCAAAACCTGGCGTTTCTTAGTGTAAACTACACCCAGACTAGGAGGACTTTTTAACATATCTGATTACTAGGAACATTCATGAATATATTTGGGTTCAGATGACCTTATGATTAAAAGGTTGAGGAGGAAAGTGCTCTTCAGACCTTGTGGTTTCTTTTTATTAGTCAATAAACAAAACTAGGAGACATTGTCAAACAAACCAAAGTTACCAGGAGTTAGCAGCCAACGTGTAAAGTGACAAGTTACTGGAGTGTGTGGCAATGAAATTTATCTCTAGTAGAAGACTTCTGGGAACAAATTTAAGCTCTCAAGAGTTTCAGGTACCTATGGTTTATTCAGGTGCAATTGCTTACTACTAAATACCGTGAAAACCTGCACTTGGCACAGGTACAGGCTCCAGGTATAAGGAACAGTGTCTTAGCCATCAACTGTATTACATACCTGAGTTTAAGGCTGTCTGACAGAATTTCAGCTTCATCAAGAGCTTTTTTTAAATTTGTAGGTCCCAGAATTGAATGAAAATAATCCTAAAATGACAAGCATCACATCACATAAATATACAGTTTAACAATGCCTACTTCTATGCATGTCAAGAGTCACTAATGTATGGAGAGTTGGTATTATAATGATATTAATGCCAACAAAAGGAACTGATTTGAATCAAAATATTTTCCTTTCAAACATGAGTTTGTAAGTAAAATTGTTTTATAGCACTAATAAATAAAGGCTAGGCAAGGCAACTTCACCAAAAAAGTCTGACTGGGAAAAATTACGGGAATACCTTTCCATGAAAAAATATTCACAGATCTGACAACTTATATAGTTCATACATTAAAAGAAAACTGTAAAAACACTTAACACCAGACTTGTCAAAAAACAGGAAAGAAAAGACAGCACCATAAGTGAGACAATTTACTTAGTACCAGTGTGATCCTTTGAATGTGCATTAGTGTAATTCTCTCTACTTCTCATACTTTGACCAATGCAGAAGAGATCAGTCAGAAAGCTTTTATACCTGCTGCTGCTTAAAATCAGGTCTCTTTCTAATAAGGTTATAAACAGCTGCATATTTCATATATAGGATGTAAGCTTTTTCTTCATCTCCATCCAATCTGCTTTCCTCCGCTGCCTTGAAAATCTTAAGGGCACTCTGCACATAACTGAAACCAAAGAAGAGGAGTAAAGCATGTGATTGTTGACTTGTCCCCAAACACCTTTTCATTACAAGATGCCATCTTAAGTGTTTACAGACTTCACCCATATATTAAGTATTTGATTTTACCACCTTAATATAAAGCTTTCATTAAATATAAATTGCAATCATGTTCCTTCAAATAATGTTTGTATTTGCTAGTTTGTTTACCAGCCTTATTTAAAGTCTTCCATAATTAAATACCATAGTGAGATATGGAAAAGGGTACCGTTCCCTTCTAAGAATAACTTTTTTTTTTCCTAGGAAAAACTAATTCATAGTAAGAAAAAATTAAATCATTGATTGTCTAAAAATACTAGAGGCAAAGCATTCAGACACTTGCTAAAGGTTTTATCATTTTTATGGATTTGCATTTATGTAGCCTTTCCTCAAAGTATGCAGATTTTCATGGGCATTGTGCTCTGTCCAAGTCATGTTTTGGCAGTATGCCAAGTGACCTTCTGAAGGCAGTAAGCACATCCAATGTGACAGCTGAGATCCATACATAGGACTGTTGAAGACTTTATATCTTGCAGAAATAAAGGAGGAAATTTAGATTCACAACAAGTTTGTTCTGGAACCACTAATATTTTAAATATTAATTCAAAATCAATTATAACATATATATACCTTTTTGTACTCGTCTTTTCAGGTTTTACTTCTGTCTTCTTGTTGAGATCTTTCAAGGAAGTAGAGAGGTATAGCTCCTTAGGTACAGATGCCACAGCAGGCATGTTAATGTTGTTACTTATGTCCCTTCTAGGATGTTACAGCTTCTTAGAAGTCTCTATCAATATATTTCTGGAGGAGGAAAAAAGGGTAGGAATAGCCTAATTATATTCCAATTACTTTTAATACAGTAGTTACAGTTACCTGTGTGGGTTTATTACCTAATTTATCTCACCTTATGTGAGCTGGCAAACAGAGCGTCTGAACAATTAACAGTATAAATTAATCCCCCCAAAAGTGACAGAATTATTTGAAATCACTTCAGGTAATTTATCAAGAACATCCAGCAATTTGTTGCTAACACAAGAATTAAAAAAAAAAAAGATGCTGACTCAAGAATGTTCAAATCATCATATCCAGCAAATTTATTCTACTGAAATGCCAACAAGTATACTATCAAAAATGAGCTGACTCCTCTGTACTCTGCAAATACACACTACCCCCTTGGAAAATTTACTTCTAATGTCTTGCTAAGAGATAAGATGAGAACAGGAAGGCTGCTACCATTAAAGTCAACTTGAAATTTCTTGGACATCCTGTAGATCTTCAACTCCTTGGTGCCATTGACTTTGTGCTTTCATTTGGAAGTGCTCTCCAGGTAGCCATGAAATAGTTGAGCAGAGTTTGGTCACAAGGGACTATTACATCATGCTATCTGAGACAGGGAAGTCCATGAAGTCTCCTGCAGACAGTCTAACTAAAGCTCTTTGTATCTAGTACACAGTAAGCTATTTTAGCCTTGGGGGTGGCAGGGGAGGAAATGAGACATTAAGATGTGAGCGATACTGAAGAAATTAAGAGGGACTCATTAGAAGAAAGACACTCAAATGATATCAGCAAGTTAGTTATTTCCTAGTAGAGAAAAACCACATGGCTTTTGACAAGATGAAGGTAGAGGATTTCCCTTTCACTCTCAAGGTGATGATCAGCATGACAAGGGTGACCAAAAAAAACCAGCCAGTGACCTCAGAGGGAAGTTTCACCCAACCGAATCCATCTGTAGCTGACTGCCTCACCAAATGAGGTGGTCCCAATTTCCCTCCCTCTTTCTCATGCTGGTCTGGTACTTCTCCAGCCTCTTACTGAGCCAATTCAGCCTGCTGAAGAGGCAGAAAGGCTATGCAGCTCATGCAAGGGCAGCAGTTGGCACGTGCAGTCAAGAATGAGATGTGAAGGTGGGAATGGGATCCCTTCCCAAGGCTCAGAGCTGTTGCACTGTTGCACTCCCTGAAGTTATTACTGCACTGAGTATTACTAGTTTAACTGTTGTTGGTCTAGGAACTGGTTCTCAAACAAAGATACTAAGTTAACACAAACCTTTGGTTTAAGGTCTGGTATGCCAAGGTCAGACTAAACAGTATCTAGCAAAATAACTTACTGCTTGAACACGGATGCTGTACTTGCTAATTTCCAATTAGGTATCAGCTTCTTAAAACTGAAAAATTTGTTAAAAATCCCTTTAGGAGACTCATTTCCAGATAATTCTATAAAGTAAATAATAAAGTCCTCAAATACTATCTTTAATACATAAAATTACATAACATATCCCATACCTCACTTATCTTACAACATTGTCTTTCCTCTATAATGTGTTATATATTCAGTTTTAACTTTCAGGGAGATACTGAGGTGCTGAAAACAAGGCAGATAATTCATTAGAACTGTATTCAGCAGAAACAAAACACAGACACCCCCCTGCCCCAAAGAAGACCTTTCCAATACAAAAGCCTTTTAGCCTAAAACAAAGACATACTTTTTGCAACCTCATAAAGAAAGGCTTCACTCTTATTAAGATTTTAGTATTGCTTGTCTCATTCTACCTTTCAGAGCATGTCTTTACCTGGCTTTTTTTTTTCTCCGTGGAACTGTAAATAGACTTTTCCTTTGAAGCTTTAAGTCCTTTCCAAATATATCTTCAATGTTTGCTCTGTTATGTAACCAGTATTTTCTTAATCTTAAGTGGCAGCATTTGGTTGTGTTCTGACAGAATATTGTAACTAAATACGCAGTCTGAATAAGATATGCACATAGCATTAGAGGGCTGTGTGCATGAGCAAAAAAAGCCCCAAGATTATGTGGAAGATGAACCATTTAATGAGGTCAGTAAATTCTCAAGTGTTACTGACACACCTTGAAAAGGGCAGATCTTCTGGAAAATCATCTATACAAATGCAGAACTAGTGAATAAAAGCCAGCTCTGAGCTTTGGCCTGAAACAAAAATTGTCTTTCCATGTTTTCCTAAGGTCACTAAGTTATAACTGTAGGTCTTTAAACTGCCACGCAAGTTCACTGCTGAACTTCTATTTTCTGATTAAAAGAAATTTCTATACCTTTTTTTAAAACATGAGCTTCTAAGCACAGTATCTGATGAATGAGGTATTACTCTTTGACCTCCCACAGCACCACAATTCATACAATGTGCTGCAGTGAAATGAGCAAGAATGGATAAGGAATAACATTTTCTAGATTTTTTTAAAAATCGAATTCTCAACCACACACTTAATTGAAATACAGCATATGTCATAAGCTGATATGAGATTTCAGTTGCAATTTCTAACTCATTCTTCTATACAGAATCTTAACTTTGGATCTGTAACTAACATGTTCAGGTTTATGCATCAAAAATCCCCTAACTGGATTTTAGTTACTACAGACTGACCATTGCTGACTGCCAGTTGACTGCTCAGTCTTAGCTCATAAGGACCCTTAAAACTTCTTAAGCTTCTACGAAATTTTAAGATGTGCTTTACCTCAATTTTTCCTTATACTCAAATGAACATGGTTTATTTCCTTCATCTTTGAGCAAGCTTTGGGAAGACAATGATTTCAGAACCCAAATCAGCTCCTTCACAGATAAATATTACCATCTGATTTTGAACACAAATTTCTGCAGATATTTGATTCCTAACTGGCCTAGCCTCAGTGGAGGAATCCAGCAAAATAAGTTGCACAAATACAGTTTGGAACTAGTCAACATAAAAACTGGATCATAAAACCATGAATACAAGGGACTGAAGAAGTTGTATTAGCTAAATCTACTATTAAGTCAACCCTATGAGGAAAAAGAAACAACCTATTTCAGGTTTGTCAACTTTTTCTTAAAAATTAAGATCAAACTCAAAACCTGGGACCTTTTCTGCCCCCAGCTGAAGTATTATCTCAGGCTCCTTCTTCATACCTATGAGTGCTGAAAACCAGGCCAATATCCCAAAAATATAAGTGAAGTCATGCCTATATGTTTATGGGCATTTGACATACTTAGAATGGATAGTTTTACCCCGACAGGGAAACATACCTGTTGGTAACAGGTTTTTCAACATCTAATTATCATGCTGGTTTTACTAAGGATATGAGTAAGCCTTAAGTGGAATGACCACAGCAAGAACAACGCACAGAAGCAGTTACATTGCAAGCAGTGCACACATGAACACATTGTGAAATACAGACATAAGTATTGGGCATCACCAGTTCAGGTATGTAATAAACTATTATTCACTTACTTATTTTTGTCTGCAGCACTTGAGCAAATGAGAAATGGATTTCTCATGAGCATTAAGTTAACCAGTTTTCTCAGAATTAAGTTTTGCTGTCTGCACTTAGTACACAAGAGTTGGTTTTTTAAGATTATCAGTGTGAAGAGACTGAGAATTTTAGGATTATTAAACTACACAATCAATCAGCATATTTAGTTCTGTGAGTCCTCTAGCTCTCTTCCAGGCTCTGGTACTGTTAATACTACAGGCCTTGGTCCTGTAACCTCATGTGCATAGGATGATTATACCCACTGGGGCTTCTCATAGCAAACCCATTATGCTCACAGAGAGCACCCAAACTTTCACCATTCTGGTTGCCAGCAGTCACCAGGGCAGTAACACATCACGGGGCTCTCTCTGAGCACGCACCCTGCTGAAACCTGCACCACCCTGCACCGCCAAACCTGGCAGTGACTCTCTCCACACAGTGACAAAACCCCTTGACAGACAACCATCCAACAGTTTAACTGATACTGAAGGGAAAGAAAGACACTATAAAGTTTCTTAAAAAGAAACACACTGGATTTTCTGCAGGAAGTTTGAAAGTTATTCTATCTATGTAAAAACATAAAGAGTTCTACTTATTTAGATAAATGAACATTTGCAAGGCGTAGGCAAACAGCAGGGGTGATAAGAAGCCGGGGAGGTGACAGAAAGGCAGAAAACTCCTTCAAGTTTCTAACCGGGCGGTCAATACCGCTGCGGCGGCCCGGCCGGGCTGTGGCAGTCTCCATGACACCGCAGCTCGCCGGCCGCAGGAGTGCGGCACTCTGGGAAGCGCCGCTTCCCTGCCATCTTTCTCCGGCCGCTCTCGGGTTCGGCGGCGGCTCCCTCAGCCCCGCTCGCTCCTCACCCTGGCCGGGGTAAGGCTGGGGGACTGCGGGCTGCCCAAGGTCACACCGCTGGCTCCCCGCCGGGCCAGGCCCGATTCTCCCTGCGAGGCCCAGACCGGCTCCCCCGTCCTCCGCAGCCCCTCGAGGGCCGCTCCCCCGGCACGGCGGGGCTGGGCCCGGGGATCCCTCCAAGGGCGCCCGTCCCTCCCGCCACTGCCAGAGACCCCCTGCTCCGCAGGCCTCGCTCCCCGCCGGCCCAGAGCCGCCCCGGCCGCGCACTCACCGCCGCGGGGACTCGCTGCCTCCGCCCGCCGGCCCGGGGCAGGCCCATGTCCGAGCGCGGCTGCCGAGGAGACGCTACGCGGCCATGGCTGCTAGGGCGGAACTCGACGGCGTCCCTCCCTCCCTGCTTCCCTCCCTCCTACCGGGCCTCCGCTCCCCGCAGGGCGGGGACTGTCACGGCCCTATCCGTGCCGCGGGTCGGCTCGGGCCCCGGGGGTGCGGGGGAAGCTCTGGTTGTGCCGCTGTCCTGCGGGCCCTGTGGGGCGCGGTCGCGCTGGGCCGGGCGGGGGACGCAGACCCACACCTGCCGTGGAGCTGCCTCGGAGCTCGGGGGGCTCTTGGGGTGGTGTGAGGGGAGGGAGAGGCGGGTCACCTCGGCCCAACACCACCCGCCAGCCCTGGAGAGCACTCCCAGGGAGCGCGAAGGTTGCCTGCCGTGCGCTGCCAGCCTCCGTGGGCTGCTGCCCCGCCGGGCCTGGCTCCTCGTTTCGGGACCGGGTGATTTATTACCGAGGCCAAGCTACTAAGAGCGGACTCTGGGGTCTGTCGCACTCTGTAGGGCGTCCAGCGTTTGTATGGGGTGTTGAACTGGCTCACTGCTGCGCTGTGCAATCTGGTGTGGGAAGGCGAGACACCTCTCCTTATAAAAATGTCCTATTTTTTGTCTAGAGAAAAGTGGATTGACGGGGGACACTCTAAGTTTTTTGTTGATGACAGTGTTTTATGTGCAGCTTGTGGTGTTACTAAAAGCATCGTTTCCTGAGGGATGGCAGGTACGTGTCCACATGCTGGTGTAGTCATGCTGCGAGAAGGGGAGAGGCCGGTCCTGCCATAGAGCTCTTGCACAAATGGAGGAGAGATGCTCTGTGCTGCCACAGTCCTGGCCTGTCCCCTAACTGTGTCAGAGGGTGAGGGAATTCAATTACAACATTTCAACCTGGTGCTCAATTTTGCCAATAGAAATGTCTTGTGAGCTGGAGCAGTTTTTGTAAGCCACTTTAGAAAACATGGACATGCCCGTCTCCATGTAGCCTTCCAAAATAGTTCTGATTCCTTGTCCAGGAAGCTGAACTGTATCACAGCACGTAGTGGTACAGTAATGTTGGCTGGTACTGGGCACACGAAAGGCTTGAGCAATTCTTCCATCTCTGATTTGCAGTGTGTGTGAGTGATCATGTGAAAGGTTCTGGGAGAAATGAGAACAGTGCTACGTCTTCTATATTGTGCAGAGATTAATAGCAAAGTAAGTCGACAGATTCCAACAACTTTAAGCTGAAATGAATATTAGCAGCACCACGCTCTTGTAAGTGCCTTTTTCAGACCTGCTCTATATGTTTTAGCCAGGGTGGGCGATGCCAGAAGGTTATGACAAGATGGAAGGGCTAAGTCCACTGATGTCAGAGCCTGGGATGTGTACAAGTTAATGTTGACTCTCATACTCACTGCTCTCCAAACTGGACTCAGAGAATCCCTTTTATCACACAAAAAATTGTGTGATACAACCTTTGGTCTTATTTGTATGGGCAAACCCCAGCCATATATAGAAAGGTGTTGGGGAGGAGCTGCCTGTGCAATTAGCCACTCCAGAGCTTGTTAAAACATGATAATATGTTTTATGTTGATTATGTTATAACATGCTGTGGTTGCCTCGGGTTAGAACACACTTTCCTATCAGCACGTATGTTCTTGTGTAGCAGTATTAAATAAATAAATAAATAAAATACTTTTAAACAGTAGAAATGGGCGTGCTTTTTAATAGAATGTATTAGATTATTTAGCTTAAAAAAATGTACATCTTGTAAAGCGGGGTAAAGTATAGAAGTAGAAACCAGGTAATTTACAGATGTGAAATGTGCTCTGACTTGCCTACGTCAGCCATCCAATGTCTCTCACATGTACTTTTGGTGAATCCTGTAAAAAAAATACACGATTATTTTGTGATCATAACAATGCAAACTGATATACAGTGCTAATGGACTAAGTGCAGACTGCGTTCTTCACCGCTATGAAAGCTTGTCATTAATATGGAAAGTTTGGCTCTGCCGCAGCACTGCTGCTAACACCACGAAGTGTTCCTGTTTATTGCCACACGCCTGTGAGGACATTGTAACATTTTGTGTCTACTGCTACTGCGTAAATGAAAAGCCATAACACGACAAGCTAAATCCTCGTTGAGAGACACATACACTTGCCAACAACGAAAGAGAAATGTGCTGAAGGTTGGATTTAAGGTTTCTGTGCCCTGGGTGACAAGTGGCAGCCCCGAGGTGTTTGGATTTGTTCTCTAGTGCCGCCTTCTGGCTGAGCACGCCTAGGAAAACCAGTCCACAGGTGACAACATAGAAGAAATGGTTACTCCGTGGAATATCGTTATTGTATTTTGTACAAAGCTGCATTAGGTAGGTCAAAGGCAAATAAGAATGGCTCTGTAAACAATGTTATTACAGGTATTCCTCTGATTATCTAGCGTGTATCATAATCTCCAAAATAACAGACTGGAATTTTGTCATTGGTATGTTTTCTTGAAGGATGATGATTATGAAATCCATGCTTCACAGTGGTAGCGGATTTATGACTTGAACAGCTTTGGGGAGAATGTGAGCACAACCATTTTGCATTGTTGAAACAAAACTGGGAGAGAAATGTTCCAGGGCCTGGGCTGTCAAGTTCAGTACCAGCCTGGGACTGAAGGCCAGAGCCCTCTGAAAGAGCAGCAAGGACTGAAGACTATTTTGGAGCTGTCATCCCATCAAATCCTATCTCTATAATCCCAAAATGTAGCTTCCCCTGTATTTGCAACTGGTGAGGCCACACCTTGAGCATTGAGTCCAGTTCTCAGACCCTTACTTCAAGGAGGACATTTTGGGGCTGGAGCAGGCCCAGAGAAGGGCAATGAAGCTGCGAGGGACCTGGAACACAAGTCCTGGGAGGAGTGGCCGAGGGAGCTGGGGGTGTTCAGCCTGGAGGAGGCTCAGGGGTGACTTTATCCCTCCCTACAACTCCCTCATATGAGGTTGTGGCCAGGTGGGAGGGAGTTGGCCTCTTCTCCAAGGGCAAGAGACTATAGTTTTGACTTGCGCCAGGAAGGCTTAGGTTGGACATTAGGAATTTCTTCACAGAAAAGGATTAGACATTGGAACGGGCTGTCCAGGGAGGTGGTGGAGTCACCATCCCTGGGGGTGTTGAAGGAAAGGCCGGACCTGGCACTCAGAGCCATGGTCTAAGCTAACACGGTCACAGGTTGGACTCTTATGATCTCTGAGGCCTTTGCCAACCGAATTGATCCTGTGATTATCTCTAAAGCCCTGCCTCGGGCAGGCAGGCAAGGCAGCGAAGTCCACGCTCACACGGTGCATCCTCACCTGGGAGCACAAGCAGAGCCCCAGCAACCAAGAGGCGGGAACCGCAAGCCCCGCCACCCTGTGCCACAGAGTAACCCGGGACAGCGACCCCTGCTCTTATTCCATAAGCTGCCTCTAGGGAGGCCCCCCCGGGCCCGCCGAGAGCTCGGGGCCTGCCCTGCCCCCGCCGGGCGGGCAGCGGGACGGAACATGGCGGGGCCCCTCCAGCCCGCGCTTCCCCGCCTTTCCCCGCGGCGGCGCGCATGCGCGCTGTGCGGCGGCGAGGCCGTATCCCTCCGCGCGCCCCTTTTCCCTCGATGTCTGTGTTAATAAGGTAATTCCCGCGCCCATGGTAAGTGCCGGGCGCCCCTCC
>VXAD01011334.1:553530-644149 GCA_013399195.1 Dicrurus megarhynchus | reverse complement strand
TCTCCGCCGGGCAGCGCGGTGTGGGCCGCGTGGGGACGGTCCCGGGCCCCGCGTGGGCCGGGGGGGCCGGTGGGGCCGCGGCCCGGGCCCTTGAGGCGGCGGGGCTGCGTGCGCGAGCTTGGCGCCAAAGGTGCCCTGGGGAGAGGCGGCTCGGGCGGGAAGGGAGCGGTTTCCCTTCCGCAGTGCCCCTCACCCGGAGTCTGTAACTCTTGCTTTGGACTCTTAATAAAGCGTATGATGGGAGCATAAAAGTGGGATACGATGTTTTAGTGCGGATTGTCGTGGTTTTTTTCTGTTTTCCCCAAGTAGTCTAAGTAGTTTCCGTTGGTGGGACACTGGTGGCATGTCTGTGAAATCCCCTGTAGGAAGTCGTCTGTGGTAGTTCTTAAGGCATTTGTGTATTTTCATTTAACCTGCTGTCTAAGGTAGCTTTGATTTAACGGCATATGCTTCATAGTAGAGTTAAATGTGCTCAGAGTTGTGAATGCACATCCTGTAGCTCTTGAGCCTATTTTAAGTTATTCATTACTTCTGAACTATTGGTAAAACTATGCAGTTAGCTGAGTTTTGTATGCACACAAATATTTGTAAGAGAACATGTGTGCCATGTGAGTAGGTTAAAGAGTTTATGTGGCAGATAAGCATACACTAGATAGAGACTCTTTTTTGTGACTCACTCTCTTTGCTGAAAACACTTTGTTTTCTAGTTGAATTTTTTTTTAGGCCTATGTGCCAGACAGAAACTGTCGAGGAAGATTCCTCATGATAAAACGGATGCTGTAGGTAGGAGGGGGATGATTTTCATTTGATGGTATTTTCAAGTTTAATTAACCTGAGACAGCCTCCTAAGGCTGTGGTACAGTTCAAAGGCTACATCACAAGCCCTTGGATTCTCCATGTCAATCACAGCTGCTGTAAATTTACCTTTTTGATATCTAGTGCCAAGTTTATTTGTGAAAACTGTGTAGCTTGTTGGCAGTGCCAGTCCAAATCTTGCTGCCAATGGTTCACCCTTGTTGCATAATAACACTCTTTAGATATTACAGATAATGGCCAAATCTGTGCTCTCCTTTGTAGGAAAAGACTTTTCTACACTCTCTGTTATTTAATTGAGTTCATTGTTGATCGGTGCTTATTTAAATTGATGTGTGAACCTAATAGGAGGACAGACCTGCATTAATAACAGGCCTGGCTGTCTTTGCCACCAAGCTATTCAACAATGTTTGCTTTTCTCAGATCAGGTATTTTTCATCTGATGCATGTCTGACATGAAGGTCATGTTGCTGTTCAAACAAACAAGAGAGAATTTAATTACAAATACAACAGTCACAGAGGAAAGCTGAAAGCACTGGAATTAAAGCTGACTGCGATCAACATATTAGTGTAATTTTCACTCTTGTGGTAGAAACGTGGATAGTCTAAGCCTGTTATATTTATATTAAGATTTGAAGTATCGCATGTGAAATCATTGCCAAAAGATGTTTGATTCACATAGGAAACCAGACAGGAACTTTTTGAGTTTCTCCCATGTAAGTTGCTATAATCACTGCCAATTGATATGTATGATAAAATGATGCCAAAGTGTTTAAGAGATGCTAACTACTGTATGCTGTACTTCAAAATATCGTTGACCTTGGTATGGACAGGCACATAAAATTAGCTAGAAATGGCTATTCTGAATTTCTAGCAATACTGTGAGATGTTGGAATCAGTAGAGTGGCAGCATTTCTGAAGGTCAGGTCTGGCAAAGCAGGTTAAATTGTTTTTTTCTTAAATAGCGGAAAGAAAAAGACATTCTGAAAGGGCATTCTTTTTCCAGATGTAATGGGTGTGAGAGATGATGGGTCTCCAGCTATCTTCTAAGTACAATTCTGCCATCTGTCACTTGAGTAGGGAAAAGTGTTTAACAAGCCTTTAATGGAACTTTGTGATTGCAGATCCTTATCAGAGATAGGGCGTACATTGATTTGGTTACCTTTGGTAAGTTGCACTGCTGCAGTCCATGCTGCTCTAGTGTGAGGATGTCCCTTTCAGGAGTGCACCTTGGGACAAACACTGGGCTGGGAGATCTCCATGTTGGCAGATGTTCTACAACAGCTGTTTTGTGCCTGTTGATCTTGGCCAACTGATGCTCAGCACTGCAGTGATAGAAGAGGAACAGGGCTGGGTCCTGGGGACAGGACACCAGTCTGAGAGATGCTGCAACATTTTAAGCCAAACTTAATTTTAATTGGACTGCAGACTCTGCTGCTCTATTGTCTGTAGACTGTGGTGTGGTAGCCCAGGCATCCCAAGTTGCAGGGTTTTTAGCTCCACTTGCTTCCCATGGAGCCTGTTTCACATGCAGTTCCACCTAAATGCCTGTCGAGTGCTATTCTATACCCTTCTGGTACCAGTATGATCTTCAAAGTTTTATAGAGTGTATAGAAACCTAAACCTAAGATGGATGCAAAAAAGTAGTATGATTTTCTTTTGAACAGAAGTAAAATAGCAATAATAATTTGATGTTATTTTTAATTACTGGTTAATTGTGGCATCTGGCTAATGATACTGTGCAGAATACCTTGCAGTAATGTGGAAGTTCAGGAGAAGTTTAAACCCAGCAGAAGCTCTTCCCTATTTACTCAGTTGTAGACGAAACCCTCTATTCACACAATTGTGTAGGAGCTCTTAGAAGTCTGAAAACATTATCACATTGCCATAAGAATAACTCCCAACAGTCTCAAGTCTTTATTTCAGTGCCAGTGATGTTTTTATTCTCCAAAAAAGTCCTCATGTAAAGTGTTACGCAGCTGTCATGCTAGCAGAGCTTGATGGAAATGACACAGTGAAGAGAGCCCTCTAACGCAGTTCAGCAGAGTTGATTTTAACACTGTGGAGTAGCAGCAGAGTGCTCTTTGAAACAGCAATCTCATTTCAATTTTAAATGTATTAATTGTATTACATATAGAGAACCTTGCTTCTGATAATATCACTGCACTGTTGTAGTGTTACTGAGTGATCTTGAGAGAGCAGCTGAAAAGGTTTTCTGGAATGGGAGATTGTGACACTGCAGACCCTTCTCGCTGTGTCCCAGTGCTATGGAGGAGTAGAGGGGAGGTTGGGCATGGTGTTATTCAGGGCTTTCTTACAGTACTGGTCCTTGGAATAAGCTGCCAGGTGGGAATCAGCTTTGGGTTGACTACTCTTGAGAAATTTTGTGAGTGCTGGTATTCATTGGTTAAAAGTGACTAAACGTGCATGAGTTTTGTTGGAAAGGCCTCTTCATTTGCTGCTGGTAATGCATTAGTGACGTATAATGGGACTTTTATTATTTTAGTCGAATAGTGTAATTTTGCTGGTTTTTTTTCTTTTTTCCACTAGATGGCCCAAGCATGCTTCCAAGTACCCCATGAGAACTGAAACTTAAATCATTTCTCTTTTAACTGAAGTTAAAATTCTACAATATGAGGCATATACAAACTCGTGTGAGGCTTAGTGCTTGTTTAAAATACAAACACTTTATATCAGCCGAGAGAATGTTGGTTAATGTAAGGAATATGCAGTAATGAAAGCTTATTTTTTTCGTTGATTAGAACATTTTTTATCAAGTGTAGTATAAAGCTGTTTAGTTTTGCATTGAGAAGAGAACTGGTGTGCTTTCACTGACTGTGCTCCACAGTAATAGTTCAGGAGGCTCTGAAAATGTGTTGATCTAAAGTTTGTCCCTAACACCTCCTGGGAGTGAGACTGGTATTTTGAGGCCACCGTAATTGATTTTTTTGGGAGGGTGGCTTGACTTTTGCTGCATAGGGTTTTCACAACAACTTGCAGTTCATTTCAGTAGTGTGTGTGTGTATATATATATATGTATATAGATGTGGTCAGTGGATTCTGAATAGGCTGTTAAATGTACAGACTAATTTAATTCACCTTTTTAACGGACATCAAGTACAAGCTTCTTATCATGAGTGTCTTTTTGGTTAGTGGAGGAAGATAGGTATACACCAAAGGCAGCTCTTCCATGAGGGTGGTTGGACACTGGAATGAGGCTGAAGAAATGATGGGATGTTCATCCATAGAGAGACATTCAGAACTCAACAGGACTGAGCCCTGGGCCAGCTGTGACTGGCATGTTGAACTAGGTGACCTTGAGAAGTCCCCTTCAAACTTAATTATTCTGCAATTACAAAATGAGGTTTTGTTACTTCCTTTGCTCTGCTGCTGTTTAAAACAGAAATAAAGAAAATGGATAGTTGTCTTTCTGAGCTAGTTCATAACTGCAGTATTTTGAATTAAGTTCCAGCTTTCCTTTGCTTCTGAGGGCCTTGATGGGGTTGTATTAGACCACCAGAAAAAGGGTGTGTGTCCGTGTGCGTACTTTTCCTCCTTAACTTGCAATCCCCACTGGGGAAAAAGAAAGCCGTATAAAGGGAGTGCTGTATTCCTTCATTTCGCTGCTGCACTTGCCAAATGCCGTCTCGTCTTGTGTTTTATATTGTTACTTCTAGTGTCTCTCTTTAACAGCTATGACAGATTTTCTCTTATTCCATTCCTTAGGATCTTTCGTAGATTTTCTCTTTTGCTCTTTTTCTATATGGAAGAGAGACAGCAGTTGTCCCTTCCTCTGTGTCTGACTGTGCTCCTTTTTTCCTTCCTTTTCCCATTGTCAGTATTTGTCCTATCCTGCCACCTTCCTGCTTCTCTTCCCTTTTCTGGCTGGAGACAAATCAGTGTGTCCATGTGTACTAGAAGGGTGGACATAAATGGAATATTTTGGTGTCAGGGATATTGCTGCCTGCAGTCAGTTCTGCAGACAAAGAGGTAATTGCTCTAGTTCACGGCCCTACCCATATGTGTCGAGTACTGCATTTGCAGTATTTTGGTCTCCTTTCTAGTTTCTTCCAAAGTCAATAGCTTTCAGTTTATTGAGCAATGTGCCAGTTGAGCCAGGGACACAGAAATTTCTAAATATATTGTTTTTGTGATAGATCTGTATGTTTAATGGGGTTTCTTTCCTGAACTGATATACTCTTCACTTTGTGTAGGACATTGGCTGCATGGCCTCACAACTGCTGTTATTAGTAATACAGGCTTACTGTTCCAGTCACTTTACTTGTGACTGGAAACTAAACTGATGAAAGCAATTCCATTTTTAGCATCCTTGTAGTGGAAAACATAGCCATAGGTATACTAGAAAGTTAGTAGTAAATTTTGGTTAGGAGGGTAAGTTATGGTTTTGTTCTAACTTTGTTTACTGAACAAACTTGATAGCAAGTATGAAATGGGGTGAGTTAAAAAAGTTGTAGGAAATCTTTGATGCAACAGGAACAGATAGGTGTGAATTGTCTGCATGTATTATTGCAAGTACTGTATGGAACCGTGGTGTAAAAGGGACATTATCCAATCACGATGTGAAGGTTTTTCAGCTAGTGTCTCAGTCACGTCTCAAAACTTTGCACTTAACATGTCTTTAGTAACTGTAGACAGTTAAAGCAGGTAGTAATATTTGTTTTCAGGCAAAGATTCTATTTCATATATCTGTTGTATGTAGTACAATAATATGCTTATTGTGTAGTTTTGCATCTGGGGATACAGAAATTATATTTCAGGGTGAACAAAAATAGTGATGGACAAGATGTTAGAAAGGTGTTGTGTTTCATATCTATCTCAGGGCATTTACATAGTGGTACCTCCTAAGTACATATAGGCATTTTGGGTACGTGGATGTAATGCCTTGGGATGTATGACAGCAGCCACGATGTAGTACCATTTGAAAGCTGGACAAAGGTTGCAGTATCAGGTGAGAGCTTTTAAACCACCTTCTGCTATAAGAAATGTACATCCAGTTCAGTTTAAATTTTGTTTAACTTTTCAGCTGCTGTGGTTACAGTATTGTAATACTGAAATCTTTGCCCTGGTATCAGTTCTGCTTGGCTGGCAAAAATAATTCTACAATCAAACTGCTTATTGCAATCAATAAAGCTTGTTCTCATGGCTAAAATGCCAACTCCAATTTTTTAACTTTTCAGAGTAGTTTGGAAACAGTAATAAAAAAAAAGGCAACATGTATGTACTTAAAATAGTATTAATGTTATTATTTTGTCTTTATATTCCTTTATGTCTTTCACTAGATGTCACTAGTAGATTTGGGAAAGAAACTTTTAGAAGCTGCACGAGCAGGTCAAGATGATGAAGTTCGCATTTTGATGGCAAATGGAGCACCTTTTACCACAGACTGGGTAAAAAAACTTTTGCAGTGGGGAAAGTAAATTGTCTTGCTTTTTTCACCCAAAGAAAGAAATAGTGTTATTACAATTAAGCATTTATATTACAGTGCTTCTTGGAATTCTGCAGTCACATCATCTAATGTCTGATTCAAAATTAAAATTGTCTGTTTCTTCATATAACCTCTTACTGATTTTAGTAACCGACTGTGAATGAGCTCATTCTGGTGACTTTTAAGATGAAGTTTGGTTAATGAGAAAACGCAGCAATCAACCTCCTAGTTACTGTGTTTGTGCACTTAGTATAGTAAGAGGTCTGAATTATGGAAACAGTCGTAACTACCTAATATGTGCAGCTGAGAGTTCCCTGATACAGCGGTACTGAGTTGTCTTTTGGAGGTGCTGATTTTTGAATAGGTTGTAGAGAGAGGTCAGGTACCCAAAATTCCTAGGGCGTTTACAAGCTCTTAAGAGCCTTAATCTGCTTAGTGACCTAACTTTCAAATTAACTCTGTTTTGAGCAGGAGATTGGATTTAATTGACTACCAGGGGTCCCTGTTGACCAACGCTAAAAGTGTGGTTAGGCCGCTTGAAATGTTACACTTCAAAAAGACAGAAAAAACACAGTAAAAAGAAAGCAACAACAAACTTCCCTCCCCCATCCGTAATCTGTAAAAGCCCCAACAGCTTCTTTCCCCTGCAATGGAAAGTGGTTTTGAAGTGCTGGCTTGACACCTGGATTTGTCAGCTCCAGAGTAAGAAGAAATGCTTCGTACTGACATCTGTTAGAACTGCATGTTTTGTGTTCCATTACAGTTGGGAACATCTCCACTTCATCTAGCAGCACAGTATGGACACTACTCCACCACGGAAGTGTTGCTGCGAGCGGGTGTAAGTCGGGATGCCAGAACCAAAGTGGACAGAACTCCATTACATATGGCAGCATCAGAAGGCCATGCCAGCATAGTAGAAGTCTTACTGAAGGTAAGAACTGCTGAAACAAGTCTGAAGTGGGGTTATTGCAATGGTTTATGATCAGATACTTGCAATTTGCTTTTAGTCATGAAACTGACATTGAAATTATATGAATAGTTAAATTGTGTGCATTGGGAGCTTTGTTTTCCAATTGAACTGTAATTTATTTTAGCATTAAAATCATCATGATTTCAGGTGAATTATTTATTGCCGTTTCAAAATAAGAATACTCCCTAATTTGACACTGTGTTTAGTAACAGATTTTAGAAGCAAGATGTATTTTAGGGAATCTTTAATCCTTTTGAGGTAAATAATGTATTTGGTAGTTAGATTAGATTACTTTTAATAACGGGGCATTCCTGATGGAAAAAGACAATTTTGGGCTTCATTCTGTGACCAGCATTATTTAATTCAGATATTTCTAATGACATAGTTTATGCAATGATCTTGTTTGTAGCATGGTGCTGATGTAAATGCGAAGGACATGCTTAAAATGACTGCACTTCACTGGGCTACTGAACATCACCACCAAGAAGTTGTAGAGCTCTTGATAAAGTATGGAGCAGATGTTCATGCACAGAGTAAATTTTGCAAAACGGCATTAGATATTGCAGTAGACAATGGAAATGAAGACATTGCAGAAATATTACAGGTAACTTTTAATTCCTCATATTAAGGGAATTTACAGCAAAGTACTTGATTACACATGTCATAAACTAAGCTTTTAATATAGCAGCTGTGACATCATATATTGATAATGAAATACTCCAGCCTAGTTCATTACATGGAAATGAGATTAATGTTAGTAAACACAACTTGGCCAAAGAACATTTTCACCACCTACAAAGTCAAAGATAAGTATCCTTTATTTTCTTAAATTTGACTTATGTAATACACAGAGCTAGGTGGACTCTTTACAGTAGAGGTATAAAAAATTAACTTCCTATTCTGATAATATATGTTGACTATACCGTCGTGTTCAGTTAGCTTCATACGTGGGTATTAATTTCATAACAACTGGAGTTCAAACAGGAGAGAAGAGATGCCAGTTTTTCCAGAATTAGAAAAGCTAGGATTGAATTGTTGGAGAAGTGATTGTGATTGGGATTATAATAGATAATTCCATGGAAATGTGTGCTCACTGTTCAATAGTGTTGTTAAAGGCATATTAAGTGTTAAGTCTTATTGAGAAAAGAATGCAAAGCAAATGAAAAATATCATTATGCCACTGTATAAATCTATTGCCTGCCTGTGTCTTTAGATGTCTGAACTTTGGGTCTGTTCCTTTAGCCTCCTCCTGATTGCAGAAAGGGTATAGTAAATAGAAGTTAATAGTAATTCATAGAAGGACAAAAAGACTGCCACATACATTTCATGGCAATTGCTAAGCTGTCAGAGCAGCTTTTCATGACACGTATCTGCCCCAGCAATTTTGGTTCTTCAGACTTCTGTTTTAGATCTGTGAGCTTGCATCTCTGCAAAAGGGCCTTGTCTTCTTTGTTTACAGTAAATGGTAGGGAGAAGTAGTGGTTTGTTGTTAAACTCTTTCACTCCGAGACAGTTTCTGTCTTTAGATTTCAACCAAAAAAAATAGTTTCTTATGAATTTGGAGATAGGACACAATGTACGTGTATTGCATGAGTATAATGAGGGAGACCCTCCCTGTTTGTGTGCAGTGTGCAATAATTCTAGCTCTTAACCCAAGGTCAACAACTTCTTTATACCTACGGTGGGAATGATGTTGTTACCTTTGTCTCCCAGATTGCAATGCAGAACCAAATCAATACGAATCCCGAGAGTCCGGACACTGTGACGATACACGCAGCAACACCGCAGTTCATCATCGGACCTGGAGGGGTGGTGAACCTAACAGGTCTGGTATCTTCTGCAAATACATCCAAAGGAACAGGTATTTAGATGCCTATAGGATAGCTACTGGGATTTTATACTTTAATTGGTTTTCACCATTTAGTGAAAAGGTTTGAGGAAAAACAGTGGTAAGAATAGTTACCATATTCCTCGTCAGTGTTTTTTGTGTGTTGTAAATATGTACATACCTGAAACAACAGTCTTCACAGGGATAAATCATCAGAAGTTCTCTTTGCTTAACAAATTTCACGTCAGAATAGCACTTAGGCTCCAGCAGAATGCTGCTGAAAATGAAGTGTGTTAGAAGTGTTAGAAATGTCAGTGCAATAAAAATAGAAAAAGGGACTTTGCTGGTTTTAAATTTATCAGCTAATTTTTTTTTTTATCTTTCTAGATGAAACAGGAGTGTCTGCTGTACAGTTTGGAAATTCATCCACATCAGTATTAGCTACGTTGGCAGCTTTAGCAGAAGCATCAGCTCCACTGTCTAATTCTTCGGAAACACCAGGTTAGGAAGCTAAGTAATTTAAACTCATTTAATAAATTAAAAGGACATAACTTCAAGTTTCCTTCAGCACATGAAGTAGTGTGGTAAATAATGATTCTATGGGTATAGAAGGAGAACAAGGAGGAATAATGACCGTATTTATGGGCCTATTTTTCTTTTATGTTGAGTGGCTTCTCTTTAGACAAAATCTCCCCTTTTCTTTCAAGGTTTGAAGAAGTTCTGGCAATGTTTCCTTCCAGAACTAAACCCCGACACTGAATTTGACACCGAAAGATCAGAGCTGTTTGCCACAGCACCTAGTACTGGCACTTGCAGTTTGGACTTTTTTGTTACAGTGGTCTTTCTTGCTGCTGAGCCTGTACTTGGAAGCCAAATCAAGTTCAATACAACACCATTTATTCATGTGGGAGTTGCTGTTTTGGTTTCCTGAATAAACACACTGTGAATATTTAAGCAGTGTTATAGGACAGTAATCTAAACATAAAGATCTTCAGAAGACAATGTCTGCAGTCATTATTTCAACTACAGAGTGATTTTTCCGTGTATGTTATATTGTAATTAACTTAAAAGATGAAAGCTTCAGAGTTTTATCTACCTTCTCTCATCTTGAACATCACAACACAGTCTATACGGTTTTAATTTCATCTCTGTAGATAGAGAGCACTCTGTCTGTTATTTAAATCAAAGGCTTTGCTTTTACCCTGACAAATTGAAAATAAAATACAGAGCTAGTGTTCTTGAATTTCTGTGATTGTGCTGCCAGTGATCTTGCTCTCTGTCTCAGCATCCAGTTTTGAAAAAGGAAGGATGATAGCACAAGACCCCATTTGCAGCATAAAGTGCAAGCTGGGATATGTGTTGTAGTTCTGAATACAGGCTTTTCTTATCTTACCTTAGTATAGAACTGCTTTATACTTACTATTGAATCAAGAATTTGAAATGGATAGTTGACCTGGAATTTTTCACTTTTACCTATAAAATTATATACATACAATGTTTATTTTACTTCTTAAGCTTTATCTTTCTTCTTCGAAGGTGTAAAAATGTCAGCTCTGCAGAACTTTCCATTTAGTCTTGTTTCATACTTTGTATAAGAAATAAAGTTGTTGTGTTTGAAGTACCCATGTAGTACAGACAAAACTTTCAAGATTCTCTTGGGGTCCTTTAGTCTGTTACCATCTTGAAGACCATTATGTTAAGTAGAGAAATCTGGCTGGGTCCTGAGGTACAGCTGGCAGGCATTGGTTGAGAAGTAGTTTCAAGGTAGTATTTCAAGCTTAGGGCTTTTTTTATTCTGCAGTTAGTGCATTTAGTCCAGCTTGCGTACAATGTAACAGTTATTTGTGTTCTTAAAAGCAACTCCTGTTCTTGCTGAATTAATTGCTGTTAATACTGAACCCAAAGAGTCAATTTTGAGTGGTGTATATCAATATTATTACATTGAGCAAGGATGGTGTTGCATGTGTATGTCAAAATGTGAGTGCTTTATGTTGGCCTGATGAAAGACTGTTTAAAATATAACATATAGTAAAGTATTTATTGGGGGGGTCATCTTTTAAAAGTCACAGAAGAAGTTTTTTCTCAGCTGTACCAAAATGTATTTGAAATCATGAAAGCTTCATTTATAAATGAACTTAATTTCTTTACTAATCTGTTGATAGTTGTGGCCACAGAAGAAGTTGTGACTGCAGAATCTGTGGATGGGGCCATTCAGCAAGTGGTCAGTTCTGGAGGTCAGCAGGTTATTACTATAGTTACGGACGGCATTCAGCTGGGTAACCTGCATTCCATTCCAACCAGTGGCATAGGGCAACCCATCATTGTGACCATGCCAGATGGGCAGCAAGGTGAGTGCACACTTGTATGATTCCAGCTTGAGGAACTGTTTTAGTTACAGCAATAATAACGACTCGTTAGGTGCAAATAGCTTGGGCAATTCCATGTACATCTATGAATTCTTATACTAGAGAAGGCTCAGGCAGGAGCCACTGCAGTTCAGTGTGTTAACACACGTCAGCTGAGCCTCTGCTTTGAGAGAGAATGGAAGAGTTTCTAAACTGTATGGAGGAGAAATGGGACATTTAAGAGAAAAATGATAACTACTTGCTTTGCCTTCAGTAAGTTTGATTTTTGCAAATTTGTTACAAAAACTAGAAGGTGAAGTAAAACAAAGTTGCCTTCTAATTCTTACACTGTTGCCTTGCTGGAAGTACTGTGGGGAGGTGAGGCTTGGATTTGGAAATCTGATGCATGAAGCAATCTGTGCAAGTCCCATGGAGTGTGTACTTCACAGAACAAATGTCAGTTCTTACATGCCTGAAGTTTTAGAGCAGCACTGACAGAACCAGTGAAGCCAGAGTGACACAACTTTTGTGTTGGGCCATATGTACTTCGTAGAAGTTGCTAGTGTGATAAGTCCTATTTTGTGATATGTCTGCTTTGGGTGGTTTCTTTTAAAGATGCTCTGCTGCTATTTAGATAAAAATTATTTCTTCTCTGGTTTCTTCATGAAGACCCCAGTGTGAAGCTTGAAGAGTTGTACACAGGAGGCAAATTATTTGGTTCACAGTCTGCCTGAACTAGTACACCTAGTTACCGTTATGAGTGAGTGGGTGTAGGTAGTAACTGAAGTGACAGTCACGTTTATTTGTCAGATGGCTGCATGAAGAATTAGAGTATGAATTTACTGAGAACCCTGCTTTTCTTATTCATGGCTAATAACTCCTGGATTTTGTGACTACTTAAGGTGTATTAATCAAAACAAAAGCAAGATTTGTATTTAGTATTTATTTAAGAAGTGTTATATAGATGGTCTGCTACAGAAGTTAGAATTGACAGACTGGTAACTGCTGCAATTCTCTGCCGTGTCTGTTTACTCTGTGAAAAATGGCAGTGGTACTCCAGAGCTAATTACTGTAGACCTCAATAACAAGGAATTTTTAAGTTCTTTAGTAGTATTACAAACAACTAAAGTTTTTAGTAGATTTTCACTGAGCTTATAGTGCACTTTATTATATAGATATGTTTTCATAAGCAAAAGTATCTGCATTTTTTGCTGTTAATAAAATTATTTAAATAATACTAGTTTTATATAGTGCAAAAATTGTTTGAAGTAAATGTATTTACGTGTACAAATATATTTTCAGTGTTAACAGTTCCAGCAACAGACATTGCTGAAGAGACCGTGATAAGTGAAGAACCGCCAGTGAAGAGACAGTGCATTGAGATTGTTGAAAATCGTGTGGAGTCTGCAGAAATAGAAGTAAGGAGTATATTACATGATCTGTGTTAAACAGTGTTCAGGACTGAGTATCTGGTTGTGGTTTTTGTGTTGTTCAGGTTAATTTCTGTGTTACCACAGAATGAAGTGTGTGAAACATTTAACTTGCTCAGTCTCTCCTGTAACTGAAATTCATCTTTTACAAAGTTGTTGTAAAAAGAAAATAGGAGGGCTCTTTGCTTGATCCTGTGGTCATGCATGTAAAAGTTTTAAGTATATGAGAACATTTTTTTTTTTGTTGTTTTTCCTTGAAGATCACTAGCTGGTTTTTAAAACTGGGTGCTGATACGTTATCGAATGACTTGACTCTTTCCGCTAGGAGTGAACGAGAGCACTGCACCCTCAACTTTCTGTTACAGCCACATGCTTGTCCTGATTGTGAGATCATTTTCAGCAGAGTTTCCTTTCCATTCACGGTATCTAGATAACCGCTAATGGAAGTGTGAAACAGTAAGATTTTGTGTTTGTTAATTTTTATCTGTGTCGTCCCCTGCCTTTTTTTTTCATTCCGACGCGGTTTATTATTACACAACTTTGCACCATCCGGTTTTTATAAAACTATACTGCAAAAGACATGAAAATGTTGAGAACTCTTTCTTTTTTATATGACAGATGGATGTAGCTGTTCAGTTTAAAATTGTAGCTTTTTTTATACTAGCCACAAAAGGTCAACCATCTCATTCCTTTTCCTGTTACTTCCAACTGTGCTGACCAGTTTTGGTCAAAAGTTTATGAAAATTGCTGTCTGCTTTGACTAGACTGTAAGTTCTCATTTTGTCAACTCCATGATATTTCATTTATCAAAGGTTGTATTCTCCAACTTCTGTTCATATTATCAAATTGTGCCTAATTGAATACTTTTTGTTGTACAGTATGTGCTGTATGTTATCCATGTCTAATAACAATAATTACCACCTCTCATCATTTGCTTTCCGTGTCCCTAAGTTGTTGCATCCAATACTTTTGGCCTTTGCAGCTTTGTGGTCATTACCGATTATCCTGACAGTTGAAATTTTCTTGCTGCATTTTTTTAAATGTATGACTGTTACAATAAAAGCATTTCTTTTGTTCACACTTTTAAAAATCTGCCTGAATTATTCATGAAGGAAATTACATTTCCTTAAGTATTTTAGTAATTCTGTTAAATGAATTTAAAAAAAAATCCAGATTGGTTAAGGGATAAATTGACCTACTCCTAATTACAGATAATTGATATAACAATACCAGTAATTCTTTTAAGGGGATTACCACTTACATTTATCTATGTTAAACATATTTCTCAAATATCGAAAGAAGTTGGTTTAGATGAGTTACTTGATCTGTTACTTTGAAGTGGAAGTTTTGATGACTTTCTTGTCCCTGCCTGTACAACTGGAAATGCACATGCAGACCTCTGCCTCTGTGTGAAGGCCAGCTGACTTTAGGGGCCTTGTTGTGGTTCACAGGGGTATGGTTCTGCCTTACTTCAGTAGCAGTGGCATTAAAGAAGTGCATGTAAAGTTGGTTCACTTCAAATTTCTTCCATCACAGACAGTGGTAGATATTTGAATTTGGAGAGTGGGACCCCTCCCCTCATTAAAATATTTAAAAAATATTTTAGAATATGGAAATACAGAAAACCTTTATTGTTTGTTTTCTTTGCCTCGTGCTAATTCATTCCTTTATTTTATTACAAAGAGTTGATTCAAGGCTGAATGCTTTTTTCAGCTGTTTTAAATTCATAATGTGTGAACAGTTAACTGTAGTTTGAAAGTTTTTGTAAGTTGAAAATCCTCCCATCCGGGTGAGGTGACAAACTTTCCTGTGAAAGTATTGTGGAACGACTAAAGCTGAAGGGCTGTTTTTAAATTTTCTATTCTGGGTCTGTTAAGTTCAAACATTTCAGCTCATTTTGAAGAGTGACAGCAGTTTTCCTAAGCAGTTTGATATTTTAAACATGGGATGGCAGCAAAAAAACCCTGTCACACAGATACTGTTTTTCATTTTCATGCATAATTCATTAACATGTAGTGATTTTTATTTTCATTCTTTAATTTGACTGTTTTTCCCATGTTGCATGTTTGAAAGGTGACACGCATTAGAACCAGGACAATAATTTCATTAGACTAAAAAAAATAATAATTGTAAACTAATTATATTCATGGATTCGTATCCTGGGTCTTTGTATTGTTTAAAAGAGTGGTTGGTTATTTTAGTTACGGGTGTTCCTATTGTCAATGGTTAGACTGCTCAGAAAACTTATATGTAATGAAGAAAATTCCCTGGTAAAATGGAAGATGTCTTTAGAGCACTGAGAATCCTCTAATTTGATTTTTACCTGGGTAGGTGATACAAAAGGACTCCAGATCTTTAGAAGACTTCCAGTTGTGTTCTAACGAATGTCCCAAGAACACTTTCTGGGTTTGATGAAATTGGTAGAGCAGATAGAGTCCTCCCTATTCTAGATGTCACAAAGTTAGGGAATGAATTTTGACCATTGAGTTCACAGTAGATATGTGTTGCTCCTTCAGAAGCATTGGGTTCTTTCCACTGCCTAGTCACACAGAATAGTTGGCTTCAGTTCCTTAACTCATTCTGGTTTTTGGGACTGTGACAGTCTGAAAACTACACCTGTTAGCTGCTGGACTAATCTACATGCTTTGAATTGGTAGTTTGTCTAGTAGATACTAGTTTTATCTTCTGGCCATGCCACGGAGACTTGGGTTTTTTCTTTTTTTTCTTAATGTGCTGTACTACTTTTGGGTACACAGCTCTAGTTCTCTCTTCTGTGGGAAATACTCTTTAAGATGTGGTCTGAGAACCTCCCCACCTCCAAATGTTTGCAGTGTGCACACACTCCACAGTAGTGATTCCATCCCCAAACGTTTGTGGTGTGCACACACTCCACAGTAGTGATTCCGTCCCCAAATGTTTGCAGTGTGTCCCCACTCCACAGTAGTGATTCTGTCCCCAAATGTTTGCAGTGTGTCCCCACTCCACAGTAGTGATTCTGTCCCCAAATGTTTGCAGTGTGTCCCCACTCCACAGTAGTGATTCTGTCCCCAAATGTTTGCAGTGTGTCCCCACTCCACAGTAGTGATTCCGTCCCCAAATGTTTGTGGTGTGCCCCCACTCCACAGTAGTGATTCCATCCCCAAATGTTTGTGGTGTGCCCCCACTCCACAGTAGTGATTCCATCCCCAAATGTTTGTGGTGTGCCCCCACTCCACAGTAGTGATTCCGTCCCCAAATGTTTGCACACATTCCATAGCAGTGATAGCCCCTTGCTGTTTGTAATGCACCACAGGACTTCTGGCCAGTGAAGTACCAATGGTTCTTGTTTCTCTGCAGGCCAGTAGATAGACCGGCTTTGCTTCTTGCCAGTATTAGGTTTTTAATGGCTTTTATGAGACTAGTTCTTGGGATAGATAATGCCCAGCTCAGTATATCCCAGCCCTCAAAAAGGAAAGGCTGCTTTCCACGTGTGGAAGGATCAACTGTTTTGACTAATTCCCTGGGAATTGTCTTTTAGCTCTGTTCACCAACACTCTAATTCATGAGGCTGTTTTACATAAGCTGTTGTTCCCCTCACACTACAGAGAGAACTTTTGGAAGTAGTATGTTTTGGCTGGGCTGGTGCTGGAGGATCATTGGTGTGTTTCAGATCCTCTGAGGTGTAGGCTCTGCTGTTTATTTGGCATCTGTCAGGCTAGTTGCTACGTGGGCTGACCATTCATAAAGTTGCCTTAAAAGCAAGAATCCAAATTTTCAGAGATGGAAGCTG
This sequence comes from Dicrurus megarhynchus, assembly GCA_013399195.1. Classification (NCBI taxonomy): domain Eukaryota; kingdom Metazoa; phylum Chordata; class Aves; order Passeriformes; family Dicruridae; genus Dicrurus; species Dicrurus megarhynchus. The sequence continues at coordinate 627,548 of VXAD01011334.1, read as the reverse complement.
AATTTCCTTTTCAAATACGTAAGCAAAATCAGATGAGCTCTCATTTTTTTAGCATGTGCTCTGAATGAAGCAAACCCTAGCCTGCTGCCTTCAGCTCTTAAAGCCCCTTGGAAAATCAAAGTGCACTTACTGGAGTTTGTTCTGTGTTCTAGCTAGTCTCTTTATAACCTGTTGATAACATCTTCTTCACCTGTTGTTTTTGCTGTACAGGTGCTGCTGTTAGCAATGATTTGACCACCTCTGTCATTGTATTTCAGCACATTCAGCTGACATGTGACTGCTAAATGTGACTGTGACAAGTACTGAGAACAGTAGCAAGTAGAAGGGAGGCAGAGTATTTTGTATTTTTCTGACCATGAAAATATGTGAGTGCATCAGAGGTGAAGAATAGGGATACTCTTATGGGAGTGTGGGGGGCTGAAACTTTTAACAACTGTTAGAGGTATTAAATGGGAATGTGATACTGAACTGCTGGGATGGGAATATGGTGAAAAGACAACTTGTTTTCACTGGACCTCAGTTTTTTAATAAGTTTTGTTTTTCTGGGAGATGGCTTGTTTCTCTGGCAACCTTCCTTCCTGTTCCTACATACTAATTACAGTGGAAAGAACGATTTTAAATCCAATACTACCTTACTCATAAAAGTATGATGCACTTTAATGAAATGGTATTTGATTGAATATTTGATCAAAACTATTTCCCAAGCAAATTGCTTTTTCAATTGGGCTCAGAGCAACATCAGACAAAATGACAGTACCTACATCACTGGAGATGGAAATATGTTCTCCTTAGTTCCTAAGGCAGCTTCAGAGGAAGTGGCATTTCCTGTATTATTTTGCTTGGAAACCATTTTATATCCATCCCCAAGAAACTTGTATGCAGGATTTCTGCAGTTACTTAAGGATTTCTTTACTTGCTGCTTTTAAAAGGAAAAAAGCTTATCTGGCTAATTGCCTGTTAATTCATAAAGATATGGTGTCCTTGGGGATGTAATTAGACCCTGGATTGCAGAGTATCGATCGCTGTTTAGAAAAAGTCAGGTCTGTGCTTTGGTCAGTGGGCAGCTGACCCTCTCCAGTGCAGATGGCTGATAGGTAACAGTTTGTCATTTTTACTGTTTGATTAGAAATACAACAGCAAGGGACAAGCCCGTTAGATTAGATTTCAGTTTTAAAAGTAACAACAGGAATTGAATCATTGGAGAAATGTTAATGTATTCTTGTTAGTATTTAATCACCATGCTTCCACTTTTTTTATTTAGCTCTTTTTTGATGAAGACTTGCGTGGTACCTTTGCAGCTCAGTAGACTGGGGTTTACTGTCTCCACACTTCAAGCCCTGTGGGGAGTTGGCTGCTGTGATAATTGGGGTCTAATTTGCACAGCAGCATTCATACAGGTTTGCCCGAGTAAGAACTGAACAGTTTCTACACGATACCCTAACACTTGAACTGCATGTAAAGGAAAAGTATTTGCCATTTTAACTTGTATTTGATACTTATTTGACAAAATATTGCTGGTTCTGTTTCTAATAGGAAAGAGAAACTCTTCAGAAACAGCTGGATGAGGCAAACAGAGAAGCACAAAAATACCGTCAGCAGCTTCTAAAGAAGGAACAAGAAGCAGAGGCCTATCGGCAGAAGTTAGAGGCAATGAACCGCCTCCAGACTAATAAAGAAGCTGTTTAATAAAAAATGAACACACTGCAAAGCCTGTTACTTTCAAAAACCTGCAGTACAATCTTGAACTGTACGCTATATAGGTACAGCCATGGGATTTCATGATAGAGAAGATGCTACAAGTTGATAACTGGACTTAAGCCGTGAGCTCTGATTAATTTCTTGTAACATAAAAACTCTGAATTTAGAAATTGTGAAAAGTATTTAAAATGAAATACTGTAAATAGTTGGTTTTTTTACAGTTTCAAAATGAGTTGATAAATCTTTTTGAAGGGATCCAGAAACATGAAAAGCCAATGTTTTTGTGAAATTTTTGATTTTAGTATGAATCTAACTTCTGAAAAACAGAACAGTTTTAAGGGTGATGTTGATTTAAGCTGACAATTTGGAATTTGATTATGTGACAAAATTAATTAACAGTTATTTCTACATGATACCAACTCAAACAACTTCTCTGAATAAGACATTTCCAGGTGGAAATCTTTGTACAGCTTTAAGTAGTTGTCTCAGATTCTCTGAAAACCATTTTTGGTTTTTTTATTTTAGGTGGTGAAATTTTTATATTTAATTTCAGATATATCCAAGTAGATTTACATGTATATGAAGCTAATATTTTTTAAACTTTTCAGTTTGTACATATGCTGCATGTTTTTATAATTTCTACACATACATCTTGCATAGGTATTTTTCAGCAAAGATGAGAAAAATTATGAGAAAAATGTTTAGCCTATAGGTCATTTGAAGTAAGCTAGCAGCCAGTTTTATTGTGGATGGTATATTTCTTGGAAGAATGTAATTTGTAATTAAGAAGAACAAAAAAAGTATCTTAATTTACATATTAAGAGGCAAAATTTGGTAGTGGAGGCGTTGAAACTTCACTTCGTGTGTCTTACAATTTTCCTGTACAAACACTGTAAAGTTCAGTAATGAATGGAAAAGAGCGTCTCCACTGGAACACAAACAGTAGCTATTTTAGAACATCCCTGTTGATCTCTCTTCCCCAATAGCCTTGAAATTACTTCAGTGATACTTTTTTTTTAACGGACTTTTGCATTTTAATTACGCAATTGGACAAGTAATTTTTTTTATGTTGTAGCGATGCTCTTGCTACCCAGCATCATTGTTCTCACTGTGATACTGTGTTTGTGTGTGTCTGTGCAGTGATCTATTATGCTTAAAATTTATATGGCACGTTACATCTTCAGAGCATTGTAAAATCTTTTAAAGAACCCTTACTGCACTGCCTGAGGCGGGTAAGTGAGTGTTATTGTCTCAATTCTATACCTGGTATAAGTGCAACACAAGGGAGCGTTAAATGACTGGCTTAACACCACGTGAACCTGTGGTCACCTGGGAATGGATCTCAGGAGTTCCTGGCTTCTAGTCCTGTGCTTAGACTGAGCTGCCTTAAGATTGTTCAGTGCTGTGTTACATTAAATTTTGAACTACTGTGCAGATCCGTTTTTTGTAAGATAAAACTTTGTGCTTTGCTTTGTTGTTCCATGTTCACTGCTTTTATGGAATTGTTTATATAAACTTAAGCAAAAAGTCTGGTTTATATATACTGTACACGGAAGAATTACCCTTAAAACTGTACTCTGGCCTACTTTTTCTATTTTACAATTAAATATCTTTTCCACATATATATAGTGTAGAATGAATTCAGTTGGTTTGTGTGTGAATGAGAAAGTCAAAGCTGTTCTGTGTTAGGCATCTGGAAAAACATGAAAAAACAGTTTTGGGCATAGAACGGCCTTAAATGGTAGGAGGGAGGAATGGGGAAAGAATTGCATTTTACTGTACAAAACTTTGTCAAAAAGGTCAAAATTTGACTTGGGTTTGTAGATTTGGCAGTTAGGAAAGATTCTAAATATCTTCGTATCATTATATATTTGGTAAATTTGATTTTGATCGGCAAATTCGATCTAAAAATAATCAAAAGATAAAAATGAAAAATCTATGGTGGTGGGTTTTAGAAGAATTGTTTTCAAGGGTATCATCATGCTGGAACTAGGACCTGAAGCAAACCTTGTGCAGTGGTTAACTGGAAATTGCTCTGTTGTAGGGATTTTTTCAGGAACTATCCATTATGTCACTAACAGATTGAGGAACCAGTTAGTCAAGGGAAATGTGCTGCTTAGGCATTGCTCCAGTGAATTATTCTGTGATCAAAATGATGTTTGTGTCCTCACATCCCACAAACTTAACAACAGTGTAATCTCTGTGATTTCTTAATAATGATAAGAGTGGCAGTGTTAGTCCGAGTGGTGATAGTGGTAACGTTCGCATCCAAGTGGAGAGTTTCCCACGGTAGTGACGGCAGACGTTGGTAGCAAACAATGAAATGAACCTTTTCTATTCATTCTGTTTCCTGTGAGCAAATACTCTATTCCTCCTTGTCCATAACAAAAGCCTTCTGAGTGCAGCGTAGCTATAACAAAACCTTATTTATCACCAGCAATATTTACTCTGCCTGTAATCCATTATCACCTGTTTTATTTTAGTTCTGAACAGGACCTGCTGTTTGTTCTCTTCTGCAGAGAACAAGAGACCAACCCAATGAAACTGCCACCTTTGAGCTGAAGTGTAGGGTATATGTTACATGAAATATTTATTGTATAGTTGAGCCCTGAAAACATTGTTAAAAATATTGTTCCGTATTTGCTCTTTCAAATTAAAAACTTTTATGTAATTAGCTACCATCTGTTTCTTTGAACAGATGTCCATATATATTAGCATATTAATCACTTGTAATGAGCTAAAGTCACAGTTCTTGAGAACTTCGGGCTCTTTTTGAATTGGTCCTGTGCTTGATGCCTGTCCCTTCTTACCTTGTTCCCCTTTATGGGATCATTTACAGTACAGCCAAGAGATGTTCCTAAATTTCTATTAAGTGTGTGGGCACCTTGTTGCTTTTTTGCTAATGTTTCCAGAGCACTGTGAGTTAAAACAGATGAATATGCATATAGTAGTTTTTTTGCATTTCTCTCAATGCCTTTTTATCAATTTGGGGGTTTTTATTTCAGTACATTAATCTGATGTGTGTGTCAGAGCATATCTATATTTCTCATATCTATAAAACAGTTCCTTCTCAAGTATCTAATTGCAGCAGAAACTAGGAAAGGTTTCACAGTGTTCTGTAGACAGTGTGCTGTGAGAACAACGTAAAAACTTTCTAGAACTGTGAAAGTGTTTGTGCTGCATTAGAGCACATGGGGCAGAGAATCAAAGCTGCTCTGGCAGCCAGTTGTCTCCTGTGTGAGAACAGCAAAACTGCTGCCAGGTTATCAGACAGAGGGACTGCCTAGCCCGGCATCCTGTCTCCAGCAGGGCCAGCCCTAAGCAGGAGCCTAGGGTATGGCAAAAATAGGCAAGAATTACTGTATGGGAGATAATTTCTCTTTCTGGTGCTTAGTCCACAAGTCCTACCTCTCTTTTTTGTCCCAGGGCTGCCTGGTGCAGTGTAGAGCAAGTGATGATAAGGATTCAACATTGAGTAGTGTCAAAGATTGTGCTGCCAGAGAGAGGTCAGGATGTGTTTTCAGGTCCTAAAACTGAACAAGAGGCAATCTATAAGGCTGTTCTTTCAAACTGAGAACAATCCAGGTGGAGGACTTGGAGGAATTCTGGAGAGACAAGACTAAATCCCAGTGCTTATGTATAGCATATGGGAGAAAAGCAAGCACAGTGAGGGGAAAAGATGCATTTTCCCATCTCAGTGGTCTAGGGTGATATCCATGGAGGAACATCACCCTGCTTAGTGTAACCTGCTCTGATCTGAAGGGCAGGAAATCCATAAAGAGGATCATTGCTGCTTTGTATTGTAATTCTGGAACTGGCAATAACTGTAAAGCCTTTCCTTCTGGCAGCACGGTACTGACAGCATAAGGACTGAAGACTTGTGGGGATGTAGGTATACTCTTTTCTTGAGGAAAAAAGAGTTTTCATAACAATTCTTAGGAAGAGTCCCTGTCTGCTGTGTCAAGTATGTTCTGTGCTGGTACCTTGTTTTAATGGCTACTGCTAGCACAGTAGCTGGGTGTGCTGGTGTAACATCTGCTAGCTTTTATTTGGTTTTGAAAGCTCTTGAGCTTTTTCTCTCCCACAAGTCTCATGTTAATGTGCCTTATATTCATGGCATGGATTACTGGGAGACTTCTGAAAGATTGATTGAAAATGGGAAAGTGCAGAGGCAGCTCCTCTCTGTGATACACTATCTTACACATCAAAAGAGCACAGATGAGAACATGAGAGATTGTAAAAACCCTCAGTTGGGAGGAGTTAGATAAACACTCACCAATAACCTGCCTGTTAAACCTTTTCCAGAATGCGTGAGTCTGAGAGATAAAGGGACCTATAAAGGGGGAAGCAGCTGGCAGGGCACCAGACCAAACTGACCACAGCTCCCAAAAGGTTGTGGCCCAGGTTTGAAGAGGTGCATTTCTAAGGAATCAGGATGGAACCTGAGGAGTACAGACAGAGAGGTGAGTGATCCTTGGCTCTTGCAAATAGGTAACATTTGCTCATGGAGGTCAGCTGTTGTAGGACTGCGATTGGTACCCAAAATTAGGATGGGCTATACACTCTTTATTTGTGCACTTGTCCTTGAGACTTGGATCAGCTGAGGCAAAAATGCGTCCCAGAGTTGAGTTTTAAATTAATGCATTTAGAGTCTGTGGGTAACTTAGCCTTTTTGGTCTTACATCTAAGATGCTGTGGCAAAGCTGTAATTCTGAATAAACTTGTGCTAAGGGGTTATGCAAGTGGCTCTTCCCTGGCTGACACCCTGAGACTGCAGTGATACTTGAACAGTTCTGTAGATGGAGAGCCAATTTTGGTTCCAGGGCTGGAGATCAGATTGCCTTGAAAAGTGGAGAAAAGGTGTGGAGCTATGCAGCAGATTTCAGAGGATGCAGAAGGGGGTGTGCCATAATGACAAGGAATGTAGGACATTATGAAAATTTAATTCCTGTGAAATGCAGTTTCAGTTAATTTGTAGGCAAGAAAATCTAACCTTTCAGTAACCAAACAAACTGTACTTGTACCATGATTGTGTTTTAAAAGTACATTTGAACTATTCAATGATGACACTGAAAAAACCCCTGTGAGCCTGTTTTAGAAACTGTCCCTACATTATTAGATGGGACAAGTAGGGTGTAGCAGGGAGGAGCTGGAAGCAGTATTCCAGTGCTAATGCAATCCCTATCCAATGCTAAGGACAGATTGTGTGGAGTGCTGGTACTCCTGGTTAGTTTTTCCATAATCAAAGCTGAAAACACTGGTTTGCCTCTTGCAGGGAAAGAGATGGTGGATTACATTTGCCAGTACCTGAGCAACGTGAGAGAGAGACGGGTGACTCCTGATGTACAGCCAGGTTACATGAGAGCCCAGCTGCCAGATTCTGCCCCAATGGACCCAGACAGCTGGGACAGCATCTTTGGAGATATAGAGAAGATTATTATGCCAGGGGTAAGAAATAAAGTATAATCATGACAGGAAAAAGCCATTACTACCTGGGGTGAACACTTAATCCTGGGAACGCACAGGTTCTGCAGAACATTTTTCTAAATAAGTAAAGTACCATAAAACGTGGAATAAATCTTGTAGATGTTATGTCCACAGTTGTGTTCCTAACTATAATTTTAGGGGTTAGTTTGTGAATGTATTTTTTAAGTACTTTGTATATAACTCATATTTGCTTATAGGACAACAAATTCACCAGTGTCAGAAAAGCATTAGCTTCACAATGTCTCTGCCTGCTGAACTGTATAATCTCAGTTTCAGAGATGTGGAAACTCGGGCACAGCAAGGTGAAACAACTCTTGCCCAACTTCATGTACATGCAAGACTTGTCTCCTGCACTTGGAATGTAAAGATCTACTTCCTCTTGTACATAAATACTGCGGATTCTGCTAAGGGAATTCATATTACTAAATTACATGTTTTATGTAAGAAGCTTTTTCAAAGTGTGTTGTCAAATTTTTTTATAGACGTTTGCAGAAACTTGATCTGATGTAGGAGAGGCAATCAGATTACATGGATTTATGCTGGTGTCCCACACACAAGCTCCTTCAGGTGTATAGAAGGGTTTATATAGTAGTAAATTGCTGTGTGTAGCTAAAGGCAAGTTGTTGTTTGACAAAATGAGCAACTTTGTTGCAAAGATTCCCTTTGTAAAGATAAATATTTTGATAAATCTTTCTGACTCTGGTCTTTCAAACATGGCACAACATTCTTTCCTGTTCAGAATCTTTGCCTGTTTAATTCAGATAAATGCTTTTGCTGTCACTTGCAATTTATCTATTAATGACACAGTGTTATCATCTGCTAGTGCTGCTCTCCTGTTGATATTATCTCTGCAGCTTTCTGCTAGCTGATGTATAGTTGCTTGTATTATGTTGCTGTAGTCCTTTTCCCTCACTTCAAACACATACTAACCACTACATCTCATGCAGAGTTTTGTGACATTTTCAGACTTAACTTCTACATAATCCTGTTCTAGGTAGTCCACTGGCAAAGTCCACACATGCATGCCTACTTTCCAGCCCTGACTTCCTGGCCTTCACTCCTCGGAGATATGTTGGCTGACGCAATTAACTGCTTGGGATTCACATGGGTAAATTTTTTGGGGCTTTATTAGACATTCCTCTCCTGTGTGTAACATGCTAGAGCAGGTCATAGTCATTCTTTCTTGTTCTCTGAGTAAATACAATTGTTTGTTTTAACCAACTGTATGTTGTTTGCATAAATGAAAATTGTCACTTTAAAAAAAGCCCCAAAAGAATATGTAAGAACAAACATTACCTAGTAGTAAGAGGTGAATGAAGAAAATATACTAGAAATGTCTGTTTTCAAATTCTTTCCATATCCCACTGCGAGCATTGTTCCTTGTCATCTAGTCTCAGTGCCCAGACTGTTACACAAGCAGTGTAGGCAATAGAGCAGCCACCATCCATGACTGCAGGCTGGATTGGGCTCCATTCCAGTTCTCCTGCTCCTTTGAGAGAACCCATTTCCTATTTTTCCTCTTTTGACAGTAATTGTTTGGTGGCCTGGCCCAGAATATCTGCATATTTTGTATCCTCCTGCAGCAGCTACGCAGCACTACTTGGTTATGACTCTGCACACCGCAGTAGTTTCTGAAGCCAGTGTTCTCCCCAGTGGCAAAGTTGCCCCGATTTTTACATGTGTGTCTCTGTGTAGGAAAGGAGAAGCTCACCAACCTGTAAGAAATTGATGGGTGTGGTCTCCATGTATCTGTATCAGATTAGCTCATTGCCTCTCAGCTGGGTGAGGGATCAGTGCCCAGGGTGAAATACAGCCTAATTCTCCTTTTAAAATTTTTTCTAGGCCTCCAGCCCAGCCTGTACAGAACTGGAAATGAATGTGATGGATTGGTTGGCTAAAATGCTGGGCCTTCCAGATAAATTCCTGCACCACCATCCTGACAGTGTGGGTGGAGGAGTGTTACAGGTAGGGGAGATTAGAGATGGCCTCATCAGCGTTTTGTTTTCAAGTGAATTTCTCTCTGAGTGATAGTTTTGCTAGAGGAAAAACCAACAAAATTTTCTGTATGGGTCTGAATCCCAATTTGGCATTATTTTCCCAAATTTTATTATTAAATGTAGAATTATAGAATTATTTATAGAATAGAAACTGCTATTGCTTTTAGTGCTGTGTTATGGACAAACAGCAGGTATTCTTGTGGTCTTTGTAAGGAAAAATGAAAGTCAGATTTCATCTCTCCAGTCTGTTTCACATCACCAGATTTTGCACTAAAGTGATTCTTAGATAATTAGAGAAGGAATCCTGGTCAATGTCCTTCTGCCACAGTCCTTAGCCACACAAGAAATTATTTTTCCTTTTTCTCTTGTCTGCTTTTTGTCTCTGAGAGGTGCAAGGTCAAGGCCTGAACCTTTACTGCCTTCTGGAAGGCCTAAGCAAGAGTTCCCTGGAATCAGTGCTGTGTCTTTGTTATAAGGGGCTTTGCTCATGTTTGTAATTTTATGAGAAATATTTTTATCTGTAGAACAAAAGGAAAATGTGATTTATTTACTCCGCAGAACTCGGTGCTGCACATTAAAATATACAGCAGTTAAAAGGCTTTGTTTTGTGTTGCTGGCCCAGAGAGCTGCTCATCAGCTAATGACTCTCCTCTGCGTCAGAGAAAAGCAGGAGTAGGAATAAAAGAGCTGGTGGGCAGCTGGGCACTTCACTGATTTCAGCAGATCCCTGGCGAAGCAGCAGTGAAGTAGCAGCTGCAGTAAATGAGCAATGTCTTTGCAGAGCACTGTGAGCGAATCAACCTTGGTTGCACTGCTGGCAGCAAGGAAGAACAAAATTCTGGAGATGAAGGTTTCCGAGCCAGACGCTGATGAGTCCTCGCTCAACTCTCGCCTCATCGCTTATGCATCTGATCAAGTAGGTTCTTATGATCACAAGGAAAACAAATTGCTTCTGTTGTCTCACTCAGCCTGTGCCATGTGAAGTCTCATTTCTGTACAAAGAGAACAACACAGGAATGCCTTGCAAGTGTGAACCAGATCCTCTACTGCTGCTCTCTGCAAATGGGGAAACGAAATCAGTGTGAGGCGAGGTTTGTAGGGTCTTGGCAGTCCTCAAGGGTTTGTTTCACATGACTGATTTCTGCACTTCCTTCCTGTTTTTCACAAAGCCTTACTCCAGGAACTAGGTGTTGATCTCATGCTGCTTCAGCTCGTGTTTCTTCCCAGCCTCCTTCCCCTCAGAGATAGGCATGATCAAGGCATTGTTACCTAAATGCTGCTCCTGGTTGTGGGCTCCACTGTTGGCCTCTGCCAGCAAACCTGTTCTGTCCTTGGCCTCCTGAACTGAACAATATGTATTTCCCCTGGGAAAACTGCCACAAGAGAGACACTCATGCTGACTCTCTCTTAGTATAACTAAAAGGACTTTTTCTTGTAGCTGTTTCCAGAAGTAAACACACTTCAGGGGACTCATCTTTTTATGGCAGGGAGGAGGGAATAAACTGAGGTTGATTAATTTCTAGAGGCTCCTTTAAGAGCTGAGTTTTGATGAATGGCCCTCCAAACACAAGATGAGGTTGCCTACTATCATATTTTAGAAACCAGTACCCAAATAAATGAAGCATTCTTTGGAATTACAGTGTACTGTTTCTTACAGTAACTCACAAAGAAGATGCTTTCAGACTTGTATTAATATGGATTACAATAAGGTCGTTATCTCTGTATTTCTTGCCACCACTGTCTTTCATAAAGCCATAGCTTACCACAGCTGTTCAGCCTCAGAGCTAGGAGTTCTTACTGTTTTTTCTTATTTTAAAGGCACATTCCTCTGTAGAAAAGGCTGGCTTGATTTCTCTGGTGAAGACAAAATTTCTGCCTGTGGATGAGAACTTTTCCCTCAGAGGTGAAACTTTGAAGAAAGCCATTGCAGAAGACAGAAAGAAAGGCCTAGTGCCAGTCTTTGTATGTTCAACTTTCTGGTTGGGGGTATTGACATAGTGTTATATTCTTAATGTCAACATGAAATTACATATGAAAATTTTCTCGTTTTGTTAAAATACATTACCTGAAGGTTCAAGTGTATGCAAGAATTTCTATTTTATTAAATAAAAAAATTTAATGTTTTGACTGTCTGCAATAAACTGCCCCCTTAAAAGAAAACAAATCCATTATAACAGGTGGCTTTTCTTTCTAGGTTTGTGCAACTTTGGGAACAACTGGTGTCTGTGCTTTTGACAATCTCTCAGAACTGGGTCCAGTTTGTAAGTGTCTTTTTTTTCCCTGATTTTAAACTGTGAAAGTATCTAAAAGACAATGTGAGACTTTTTCATGCCAAAACCAAGGAGAGCTGAGTTTTTCAGATGTGTCTCAGGGATTGCTGAAGTCAGTACAAGACTTTGCAGTGATGTCTGTAAGATTTAGATTAGGATGCTAAAAGACATTCTATTTGAGATGGATGAAATTTGCCAACTGATAAATCTTTAATGTGGTTATTCAGGAAATACAGACTGTGTGGTGCTGTTGTAGGATGGATACATTAATATTTAATCTAGCAAAGGAGTTTTGAAGGTAGATTCTGGTAGGACAACCTTTGGATCAACCAGTTTCACAGTGAAATTTGACATGGTTGCAAATTCTGTTCCAGCATAAATTCTGACCAGTAGCTGCTGAAGTCCTGAGGAGCTTTCTCTTATGGGTCAGATTGTGGCTTCTATATCTGGGTCCTATTTTGCTTACCACTATGTCTTTATTTTGGCTTTGTGCAACTGAGAGGTACTGGGGAATTTCACTTAGTGAAAGGGCAGGTGAGAGAAATCAAATGTTAAAAAGATTCACTCACATGAAATACAGAACAGTGAATTTTGTTACACAGTCCACCTGGTTTCAGCATTATCCTGTATTTTGGCATTATGGATCCACACCTTTAGAATAAAACTAGGTTGTCAATTGCTTGTCTGCCTCCTTCAAAACACTGCACCTGGTTTGCAGAGAGGAGAGATGAAGCATGCACTTTGATTCCTTATGTCCCTTACATAACAACAATCTCAATTCCAACAGGTGATGTTGAGGGACTCTGGCTTCATATCGATGCTGCATATGCAGGAACAGCATTTGTATGTCCTGAATTTCGATTGTTTTTGGATGGAATTGAATATGCAGATTCCTTTACTTTTAATCCTTCAAAGTGGATGATGGTCCATTTTGACTGCACTGGATTTTGGTGAGTATAGTCAAAGCACAAACAACACCAAAAGGAGAACATGCAAATTGCAAAGTTTTTCTCTGCACTTATTTTGCTAAATCTAGTTCCTTCTACAATTGATAGGGTTAAAGATAAATACAAGTTACACCAAACCTTCAGTGTCAACCCTGTGTACCTCAGACATGCCAATTCAGGAGCTGCAATTGACTTCATGGTAAGTTATTATTTAAGTTGATATTTTATGTTGCCTATAAAATGTTCAAACAGAGTGTGAAATTCCTCTCACATTCCAGAGTATGCTTATCTTATAGCTGGTCTTATTACATAAACCAAATTATACTGAGATCCTAATGCAGAGAAAATAGTCAAACTTAGCAGTGAGCCCTGGTTATGAAGACGAATTATAAAATTGCTTTCAGATTGAAGTACTTAAGATTTTTACACAGATGAAGATCCAGCCTTGCCTTTCTAATGCAAAGGGTCATTTCTGTGTGTTGTGTTGCTGAAGTAATTCCTACTGATGCCATTTTGGCTGGATTTCTTGTCTATCTGATATGTGATAAGAGAGAGAAAGGAGTAAGCAATGGAAATGCCGTGCTCTGAGACAGCAGGAGAATGAATTACTTTTTTTTCTTCAGATTAAGGTGTTCATAGGAGAGCTAAGAGGCATTTCGCTTCAGACACATCTTACAGCAGATTTCAGTACAGTAACACAAAGGAATATTCACTGCCAATTATTTCTGCTATGATCTCACTCTAGTCCTGAAAAGATAATTGTTTTCTTGAAATCAATAGCGCTTTTCACTAGAGTGGAAGGAGGGATGGAAAAAAAGGTACTGAGGCCCTCTTGTGGTTAAATTTGATTCTGCACGTGATTGTGCAGCTCCCCTGAAATACTCCTTTACACGTTTTCTCACTCTTTCCCTTGCAGTAGGTGTTACTTTGTCTGCAGCTCTCTACCCCTGTTTCAGCTCTTGCTGTTTATAGCTGATTTGGGAAAATGTTCAGGATGGCACTTAAATATGCAAATAACAGGAGGTGAAGTGAGCACTCAGTCCTAAAATGTAAATGGCCACATCTTAAATTGATCGTGCTCTTAAATGCAAAACGTTTTTGTTATTAGCTGGTAATTAATTTAAAATTGTAAGCATAGATAGGCCATAGAATAAGGGGAATAGCCAAAATTTTGTTTTTGCAAATAATTGAAAAATATGTGGACACAGTGTTTCTTTGATGGCTGTTTCCTAGGCTTAGCAGATTTTCAGTAACACAACACTATTCCTCTCAACAGAGGTTTCTGACCTGAGTTTGAAGCCAGAGATGTGGCAGTGGAAGGGGAACTCTCCTTTCTGTTGTTTCTGCACTCATTGAGGCACTGTTGTGTTTTCACAGCACTGGCAAATTCCACTGAGTCGTCGATTTCGTTCTTTGAAGCTGTGGTTTGTGCTTCGTTCGTTTGGGGTGAAAAAGCTTCAAGCTCATGTCCGACACGTATGTGAATTACCAATGTGTTATGTTCAGCTCTTGGCAGGTGAGGTTAGCAAACTCAGAGATGCAGGGATGAGCAACAGAAACCCTCTCACACGCAAAGCTTGCATGCGAACACTAAATGTGTGCTGGTTTTACCCTAAAATAATCTGTAAAGATTGACTGTGTAGACAAAACATTTCCAGCCTCCTTCTTGACAGCACTGGGCAATGGAAGGGGACTTGGTAAGTCACTGCCTTCTGCACTTCACTGAGCAATAACCTGGAGAAGCTTTCTTTGAGGCCAAATGGCAGCTGTCTGGGAGGCAGGCTGTGATGAATAGCTGAACCCATCACTATGAAAATGTACAGGCTTCAGTCTCTGATGGAGTGTAAATACAAGGGGTCACATTGTGGATCAATGGTTGCCGCAAAAGGACTCTAATATGAGAAGGCACATTCTGTTTTCAAACCTCCTTCTAGAAAATCCCTCTGTATAGGTCAGTTACTCATGTTCATTGTCAAGGGTTTGGGCAAATAGAGACAGACTTTAAAATTCTTAGCTTTGATGTAACTTTTCTGTTTGCTCTTATTCATGCATTGGAATGATGTGTTTTAGGAAAGAAAGGAATTCTTTCTAACTACCCAGTTTAGTGCCTTACAGTAGGTTTGTGACAAACCAATATATAACTTTTTTATTTCCTTAATTATAGGGTACTGAAACAGCCAAATTCTTTGAATCCTTGGTTAAAAGTGATCCACTCTTTGAAATTCCTGCCAAGAGACATCTTGGACTGGTTGTATTTCGCCTCAAGGTAAAGATTGGCCCTTTTGCATGTCTCTTTGGAATGAACTGACCACAGCTGGTCTCTCCCCAGACATTAAAAACTGTGAATAAACTTCCGTGTAAGAATTTGTGATTGCAATTCTTAGATATGTTTGGATGCCACTGGGAATTCTAACTATAGTGATTTTTTAATTATTCATATTTAAAACAGGGTCCCAACTGGCTGACAGAAAAACTGCTGAAGGAACTAAGCAGTTCTGGCAGGCTCTTCCTCGTTCCAGCAACCATCCGTGACAAGTTCATCATCCGCTTTACCGTAACCTCTCAGTTCACAACCAGGGAAGATATTCTGCAGGACTGGAGCATCATTCAACACACTGCAGCCCAAATCATTAGCCAGAATTATGGCTTGCACTGCATCAGTTCTGGTGATGGGACAGGAATCCCCACTACAGTAGTTCAGCCTAGTTCTGATGCCATTAGTAATGTTCCTCATCTTTATTTAGATGGAGGGAAATACAAAACACCTTCCAGAAAAACAGTAGTTCAGCCCAAGAAGTTATCAGTGAGTCCCAGTACACGTGTGATTAGTCAGCAGGTAAAAGGTCAAGGGCATCCTCAGGATGACTGTTTTCCAGAAGATGTCCAAGATGTTACCAAACATAAGTTAACCTCTTTTTTATTCAGTTATTTATCTGTTCAAGGCAAGAAAAAGACAGCACGTTCCCTTAGCTGCACCAGTGTGCCAGTGACTGGTAATCTTGAGCAATGTAACCCCAAAGCAGCAGCCGCTGACAAGGAGTCTCGTGCAAATGCCAGAGTTCTTTCCAGGCTGCCTGAAGACATGATGATGTTCAAAAAAGGTGCCTTCAAAAAACTAATTAAGTTCTACAGTGTCCCAAGCTTTCCAGAGTGTAGCATTCAGTGTGGCCTTCAGCTGCCTTGTTGTCCTCTGCAAGCCATTGTTTAACAAGTAAGAGAGCTTGGTCCTTAGAAAAAGAACCACAGTTTGCTTATTCACATGCAATACTACATGTTCTTTTGTTCAAAATGTAAGCAGTGGCAATGACCACTGAGAAAATTTCTGTGCTTTTACTGGTGACAACCTCATGTATTTATAGATTAAAATGTCAAATAAATCTTGTAGGCGTATAGCATGAAACTTTCTGTTTTGTAGACTGTGGTAAAGAAAATGCCAATTTCTACCTTATCAGTCCTGGTACTTAACAGTTCCCAGCTGGTAGGCTGGAACCACTTTGACAAAGTAGGAACTAGTTTGACAAAGGAGGGGATAAACAATTTAGGTCTCTATTTGCACCATTGGGTTTTTTTTTGGGGGGGAGGGGTTGATACCTTGACTAGAACTCACTAGACTGTTGTGAGGATCTGTGTGTGCAGACAATGCCAACATTAATTCTGAACTATGCAAAAAGAAGGATGTAACCTCTCTAAGAGATTTTGCTGCATTAGGGCAATTTTCCCGGAGTTAAACATAGCAGCACTGCCAGTCCATCTGTTCTAATCAACTACAGGAGGCTTTGTGCAACCATGTTGCAAGAGCAGTTGCCCTTGTGAAGCACCTGTGGCCTTTCTCAGCGTTACCTAAGCTCTGTACATCACAAATGCATGAGGAAAGAGAGGAGGAATGATATTTCCCTCTCTCTCATAACAGAGAGCTAGAGGGGCATTATGGAAGAAAGGGTCTCCACACAGCAAACAAATGTACTGCTACAAGAGACCAAAGATTTATGTATATAAAAAGTTGGGGGGGAGAAAAATCTCTTAAGGACAAATTTAAATTTGGAAATAGTACAGTTGAGTCAGGGAGCATGGTGATTACTAGGACATTATTCTGGGAAAGCACTGCTAGATCCTTGCTGCTTTCCTTGTAGTTGTTTCCAGACACCTACAGTCACCCCATCTTGAAGGCAGTGCACTCAGACAGATGGATCTCCCATCTGATCCAGAACAACTATTCCCAGGTTATAGAAACAATGAGCCTGATTAGTGTCTAGACCCTTATACAACATCAGCTAAGCTCATCAGCTAAGATACAAGTGGAGTTGGAGTAGTTCTGTTTCATAACAATCTCAGACTCACACTTTATTTCTGCTAAAAAATTGATAACCACATTTCATATCACTTTTAATAGTGCTATTAAATCTTCCTGTTTACACAATAAAGCAATAAACACACAGTGAGGATGGCAGTCCATTTGTGCTTAGTCTTAGATGTTCAAATTTATATTCAGCAATAGGAAGTACTGACCTGAGTCACACATTTGTAATTTATAAACATATCTAATGTGCTAGTGAGTAACAAAAGTATGATTTTAGCATATTATGGAAAGGCTCTTTTCCCCACTTCCTGTCCTTTCCTCCAGCTGTTTCTTTTATTATGTAATTTAATAGTATTTAGACACTAAGAATCTTTTAAAATCTTTTATCTTTTAAAATATATATTGGCTTCTTAACTTGGAATACTTCTTTGAAAGGATAAGACTTTTCTGTCAGCAACAGACTGGAACATGTATTTATGCAGAATAAGCATGTTGGCTCTATGTCTTTCAGGAAATACAGGGCAGAGGGCAATGCAGTAGATGGTAGAAGTCAAAGATGAGCATGGAACACTGGAGTTGCAAAACACTGTTTCAAGGAGTGATTCAAGAAAGAAATCTGAACCCTTAGGACACAGATAAATAATGTGCATAAATTGCAAGGAAACTGCAGACCTGGTTCTCTGTCCTGGCTTATGGTTATCAAAAGGTGCTACAAAGACTGATTGATACCTTTTTCCTTACTAAATTCCAACTGCAGTTCTACCTCTGTGACATTCCCTTTATGCAAACACATTTTTGAAATGAAGGAGGAACTGATATGATTGCAGTGATCCAAACCATCTATGAAGCACCTATGAGTAGGTCCCCCTGCAGACAATAGCTTAAGTGCACCTTCAAAGGGGGCACTCTTTAAATACTCACGTGAACACTTTCACCTGGGGATCATCTGTCTTGGGTTAGGATATTTTGGCTACAAAACCCCCAAAACTCACGCTACCCAAAACACAGGTCCATTGGTTTCTAGAGAACTCCTCCCTTTTGGTGTGCAGCTGAAGTGTTCACACAAGGTAAGTGTTTTCTCTGGCCATTTTAATAGAATGTCAATTAATGGATTGCCATCGTTCCCCTATGCAAAAGAATGATTAATGGAAGCCAAGAGCTCCTTTTTTTTCCTTGAAAAAAGGTAATGTTAATATGTAATGAGATTACAGACCTCATTAGGAAAGGTTTTTGTTGGGCTTCCCACTTTCCCTTTATGTTTAGATTCTCAGTATAATATTACAAATATTGCTGTTATTTAATTAGCAGACAACAAAGAAGGTGTTTAATGATACCTGTGGCACACTGCATAGCTTATGCAAATAGCTGATGACCTGGCACCTTGGAGGTAAATAACCCCCAATAAACTTTCACTGAGATAAATAACCCTTCAATAAACTTGAAATCCATGTTTTATTGTAGAGATAAGTAACTTTATTGACATAAGGACTGTATTATAGAATTCAGCTTATTTATTTCCTTAGTCACTCAGACAACCTTGAAGCAAACTCCATGAATTTCACCATTCTGACTGGACCTAGGGACCAGGACTCAGTGCTTCTTGGTGAAGTTTAAGCAGCCATTACTGTGAATAAGGACAGCTTTTTCTTTCTTACTTTTTGTAATATTATTTTTCGTTTCATATTTTGCTGTGTGCAACCAAGGGGACAATTTCCTTCCCCCTTGTTTAGCCTTCTGCTGCCCTTTTATGTCAAATCTGATACTTTTCAGCACAAGGTGAGCGATTTCAGGTCATTGATCTGCCAGGAAACTTCTTCAAGTGCAGACTTTCTTTCCCCCTGCAGGTAAATTCCCTTTGCTGCTAGGTGAGCTGTGGCCAGCTCTAAAGCAGCACAAGCCCTGGATGTGCAAGCAGGGTGGGAGGGAGCAGATCCCTCCAGTTTAGCAGCGGTCAGACCTCCCAGTGCTGCGGTTGGAACTTGAGCCGGTGCCTTGGAGTGGCCCCCAGCCAGGGGTCCTTTGCTGCCTGCACACTGCTCCCATGACCCAGCCTCAGAACTCATGGCACCGAGTGAGGAGCTGCTTCAGGGAGCTGGCAGGGGTGCAAATTAACTGATTTATGCCTAGGGTAAATTTTGACTATCGCTAGACTTTAGCATTTGGATAAATTAGAGGGTTTTTACACTTCTGTAACAGAGCTACTGTTTCAAACTGGTGCCTTAGGATTTTTTTTAGAAGTTGCTTCACAGCTGTAAACGCTATAGAACATTTTTGGAAGCTTCTTTATGTGATGGCAACTGCCTGGGAAAAGTAGGAGAAATTAGTAGAGCCTCTTAGCTAGGGTCATAGCCAGTATTTCCATATATGCTGAACTTCCATAACTAATTCCAGCTTCCTGCTCTTAAGAGTGTGTAGCAGTTTTGTGCTATAGCCCTGCAATGGGCTTTCTAAAGAAGTTTTTTTTGTGTAACCTTTCGTCTCTGACTTTCTCACATGGGAAGTGGTATTAGGTCTGTAACTTCAGTAGGGAATTGTCACCAGCAGCCTGGAGAGCTGAAACCCTCACATTTATTGATCATGAATGTAACATTTTGAAGGACCTTTCTCTACCTTATTATTCAGGGCTAATTTGTTAGAAAACTTGTAAACTTTCACACAGTAAATACTTGGTTTGCTCACCAGCTTTTTTGCACAATATATTGTTTTTCTAATCTACTCCTTGAGATAAACATTTTCCACTGTTCTCCAGCTACGTGTTTCTCACAAAGGTTTTCAGCTCAAGGCCTTGCAGAGTTTGCCAAAAGGCAAAGATATCTTGCTGTGATCCACGAGATGTCACCAGAGGGTAAGAAGTAACTGGAAGTTTGTGTTACATTTGGATTCAGGCTCAATGTACAGTTAATTAAGAGAAAGGTAGGTAGACAGACAGCGTGGGAAAGCCCAGCACTCCTCATGCTGGCTGACATAGGATGCTCCAGGCTGCAGCATTTTCTGTGCAGACAGCCTCCTCTCTTTTTTCTGTTTTGTTATGGTTTAATGGGACACTTCACTGTACTGGTGCAAGTCAGAATGCACCGTTCCAGCCAGCTCAAGTGACAACAACCATACCACAAAACAGCACTTACCTAATTACTGATGAATGGCAGAGATGGGATTCAGACTGGATGACTTGTGGCTTCAGTGAACCTGTGTAACAGGTCAGCTGGGTTTGTTCTTTCTTTGACCTTTCTTTGACCACCTGACCATTCCCATGGAAAGTCCCAGCTGGGTATTTTTCAGGATTGCTAAATTGAAGACTTCAAGCTTCATTTTTCAGTTTCAGATGTCTTTCCATCACATTTCAAATTAATAGCTACTACAGTTTCCATTGAAGTTGTATTTGCAGTTTTACCACAGTTTTTCTCTAAGGTTTTGATCAGATGGGACAGGTTGACCTGATCTAATTAATTGGTGCTGTTTCCCTGTCCCCCTTATGTGCCCTTTTAGTTCCACTGCCTCCCTTGCTCCAGCTCTGATGCTCCTCTGACAGTTCAGTGATTAATTCAGCTCACTAAGCCAGCAAAAAAAATTTTTTTGGGGGTGTATTGTATTTTTTGGGGTGAATTCTCTGTTCAATCATTAAGTAGAACTGGCTAATTGAGGAGTCATATTAGTACCAATATTAGGACTAATACAAAGAAAGGAATCAGGAAATAATAAGCAACAGCTTGATCTCCCTTCCCTACATGCCTACATCTCAAATTCTTCTTCTGTTCCCTTCCCACTTGGGAAGGAGTGTTAAGTGTCTATTAACCAGGCAAAATAATTTTTGTAAATGTAAGAACCAGGTTCATAGTCTGTGCAGAGATAAACCACTGAACCTACTCACAGCAGATTTCAAGCCATTCCATTTTCACCCTCCCTGCCTGGCAGAGGTTCAGGAGATGAAGGTCAGTGAAATACATGCTCTGGCACTACTGAAACTGGGCTAACATCAGCAGTTTATTGGTATTTTTCCATATCTTTCCCCACTTCTGAGGGATGATGCTCACAAATCAATCAGGATTTCTGGTAGGTCAGCCAGGCGAGCTGACTTGCTCGTCCAGTTGCAGCTGATTTGACAGCACTGGAATACTTTGCAATCACCAATCTCAAAAACAGCCTCCTTCAAAAGGAGCCAGCCGCTCCTGTGACTAGAATTTCCAGGGAAGTCTTGTCTAATGGATTACCCAGGTCCCTACTAAAATCAAGAAATTAAGATGTTACAGGGTGCCTTTACTTTGCTGCATTCTGTTACAAGCTCTTTTATGTTCCTTTATGTTAATGATGTTGCTTTTGAAAGATAAAATGGTGCAACATAGCTGGGAATAAACATGTCATGGCTCATTAGACAAAGCCATATAGGTAGTCCAGATTTGTGTGCTGCACATACAAATACCTAAAAGTGGAGATATACAGGAGAAGCCCTACACTCCACAGAAGTAAGAGGTGTGTGATTAGGGTAGCATAAAAATGACAATACTACTACTATGTATGCAGTTACTAACTATGGATCTCAGCTACTCCAACCTGCATGTCATGACCTGTAGTTTAGCCCACTGGTCAGAGGATGGTATCTTTGATACCATGGTGGTTTTTTAGGCTGCTGAAGCTAAAATTCTTCTACTATTTTGGATTGAGTGGTGAACCTAATTCAGCTCTCTGCTCATTTATGGCTGGCTAAAGAAATTCTAGGTGAAGCTGAGTCACAATGAGACTCATCTTTCTGTTGCAGAGGTGTTAGAAGCAGCTGCTATGAAATTCTAGGAACAAAATTTTAATATTCTGCAGCGACATGTGAGATTCCTGGTGCTGGATGACAACTAAATTCTTGGCACTGATCCCATCCTCATCTTCCTTGGATAGACATGGTTGGGATTCATCAGAGCAGATGTGCTCTCCAGGATCAGAGAAGGGAGCTGTTAAAGCTCAGGAATTCTCTCCTGTCTTCACAGAGAAACTCCTAAAGGAGCCTTGCTCAATTCTCTTTCATGAAGCTGAGAAAATGTTTCCATCCCATAAATAGATTCTGAATTCTGTTGGTTCATCACAGATACACAGAGAAGCTCGTTCCAGAGCTGTGCCGGCAGAGTTAGCTCAGAGTTCAGTTAGCTGGGTTAGTACAGGCACCCCAGTCATAGCAAGCTCTTTGCTCTCTCTTCTGCTGAGAACTTATCTGTCAAGAACTGGAGTGATCACGAGGAGATGGAGGGGTAAGGATTAAGCAGAAAGCTTAGCTGAGAATTTAAAATTACTCATTACTCATTTCAAATTTTGGCTTTGTCATTTTTTTTTCATTTATGATGGAAGCGTAATTGACATCCACGTGGCCAAATTCAGTGTTGTTTTTTTTTAACCACTAATTTAAGGTTGACTCAGAGTCAGCATAAAACTCCCCATGAATTTCTTAAATCCTCTGAAGGAGACACTCAAGTCAAATCCTCCTTGTATAATTTGTTGCTATCCTACCATCAAGGCAAGATTATACTCAGCAAACTTTTCAAAGGCAGTACAGTATGAGCAACATTCACAGGTGCTGCCAACAACAGCATCAGATTACAGATTGTGCTTATCAAAGAACTGTTTTCTTAGAAAGAGGGGTGGGGGAAGAGGCTTTGCTCTCAAAGCCTTATTGCCTGGGCTGCAGCAAACTGAAGAGACAAGCTCTGCCATCTGCTTTAGTGTAAGGGTACTTCAGCCTCTTTCACATGAATAAATCCCTTCAAATTCGGAGGGCAGTAGCTTGCTTGCAGTTGCCACTCACACAACGGTTAAGGGAGCAGAATTTGTATAATGTGATGTGGCTGCAATTTTAACTCTAGTGAGCAGAAAACTGAATGCAGTTGTTATTTCAGGGGCACAGCAAAATCATATTAACAATTTCTATAAATATTCTTCAAGAAAGGTGTGAAGCAGTTTTCAAATTTTAAATGCTTATGTACAGTGGGCTATGTTGCAAGACCATATATTTGAGATTCAAGAAATTTCAAATGCCCTAGAGCCATGAAGTTCACTTGGCAGCCCTGAGAGAAAGTATTGTCACAGTACTGATCCTAGAAAACGTTGGCAGATCGTGTTACTGTATACATGGAAATACTGGGCTGAACGAAATCTATCCCACCCCGTGATATGCCTCTTGCTGCATGAACCTCCAGCATTTTTCAGTGGTCAGCACTGCACTGCCTCTGGAAATGACAGAGTGTAAAATGTCAGGGATTATGGCCCCCAAATCCTTTGCCTTCATAGAACTTTATTCAGCTCTGTCATCTTTCTATAATAGAAACCTGACATCTAAAATTAAAACAGGTATTTATACGTATGCTGGAACTCATATTTATATGCACGTACAGTGCAGCTAACCAGAATGCAGATTTCTGCAGGCTCAGGGAGGAAAAGCAATTAATTATTAAATCAGTCATTTCTTTGATGTAACATAGTTTTTGAGTGGCCAGAAGGACAGTGGAAACTCTTATCTTCCTGAAACCAGGTGGATTCAGTCAACAAGGACTATTTCATTTGCTCAAAGTTCCAAACTTTTTTTTTTTTTTTACTACTTCTAAGCCAAAGATTTAGTCTAACAATTATCTCACTAGAGCTCTGTTATTGTGTTTTCTATTCCAGTGCAACTTCTATCTCCTCACTGGCCAATGTTCTGCCCTTCGTGTATATGTACCTCTACTACCTGTACTGTTTCCTCAGCTCATTTACTGAGCCTTACTTTGGTTGGGCTGCATAACTGCATTTCTCTATATCCTTTTAGTATTCCAGCTACTTGGTTCCCAAAGAAGGACTTAAATTATTTCCTAAGTTATCAGACATGCTTGAAACTTAGTGCAATGCATATTAATATTGATATGTTATTTTGAATTATATATGCTGAAATGCATTTTGATTGTATGTGTGATTTGGTTGCATTTTGCAGTTAATTTTTGAAGACATTTTAACAAAAAGATATGAAGAGCAATATTTGCTTAAATAAAATAAAATAATGCACTAAGAATTGCCTCATACCAACAGACTAACAACCTTACAAAAACTTGATCTGTTGCTACCTAAGTTTCATATAGAAAACATCTACAGAAGTCATCTGCTTTCATCAAAGGAGGTCTGATTTCTTAAAGACAAGGAAGATTTTTAGCCTTGCTTCCAAGAACATGAGGTTACATGGCCGTGGGTTGTGTCTATATGTGTCTGTTCTCTCCTTCCCCTCCCTGTAAGCTGAACCTGCTGGCTGCTTTCAGGCACATTTGGGGAAGGGTCACAGGTCCCAATGGTATTAGGTTTCTATGAGTTTCATGATAATAGCTGGCTGGGTAGCAATAAAGACACCCCTTAAGTGGCCTAGCAAAAAGGGGCAGAGCTATTAGATACCAGTGTATCCACACAGTAGAGATCCCTTATAAATTCTGATCTGTGGTTGTAGTAAATACCATCCAGTTTATGGTTTAGCATTTACCATGTGAATTGCACAAAAATATAGGAAATCAGTTTCATCTTAGTTCTTGTGCTCAGAGGAGTGTTTCATTCTGTAGTCAAAACTCCATTGTAGCAGATTGTGTTCAGTCTGATGGAGAATTTGGCATTAGCATGTTACACAGGGAAGATGTCCTGACAAGGAGGAACAGAAAATCTTCAGAGAAGAACCCAGAACTGGCATTTGGGGAAAACTACAGGATCCTTCAATAACTATAAAAGATAAATAGGCAGAAGCCATGTAGAGTTTGTTAGGAAGTTTAAAGATTAAACTGGGTTTGATGAAGTTGGGATTAAGGAAAAAGAAGTTCTTGCCATTTTATTTATGGAGCTTGTTTAGTTGGACACATTTAATTGTATCTTTTGAATGTGAAGAATGATAAAGCAAGATTTATATTATTTAATTAGAATAGAAATATCTGTCAAAGTACTCTGAAAATAGTACACTGCTTTAGCTCTATAGTAAGTCACAAGTTAAAGAAAGATATTTTAAATTAGAGAAATTGTTTTAATTGTGTGTAACAATATTTTGACTGTTTTTAGAGTTCAGAGTTAACTACAAAATTATGAGCTTTTAATGTTTTGAGGTGCATTTATTTTTTCCATTTGGAACAGTCCAGACTTTTGAACTTCAGGAAGTCTGAAACTTGCTTTCTAAGAAGCATACTGGATTCTTCTGTGTTGTTTCTGATAGCTAACAGATAAGATTTGCTGGGCCAAATTCTCTTCCTGGGGGTTGACAGTCTGTTGGAATTTAGCAAGCAGTATCCTTGACAAGGCAGGAGAAGGAAGGAACTGAAGTGCTTCACGTTTTTGTATTTTTGAGCAGATTAAGTTTCTGTAAGTAAAGTAAAAACTTGAATAGATGTAAATGTTAAGACCAGCTCACACTAGATATACCAATTTTTCTTAATCAGTAATATGGCAGAAATGCTGGTAAGAAAGGATAAGCTGTTCTTAACCTTAATTATCATATCCCCCAAGTTACACGTGTGTACCACACTACAAATCTAGACAACTGAGGACCTCAATTACTGGACAGATTGAAATTCACATTTAAGCAGTAGTAAAATCCATTGAGACTTCTGTTTCTCTAATAGAGATGTGTTAGAGATAAGATAGGTGAAGCTAGGATGAGATACTGTCCTAACACATAGAAGAGTTTATACTTTGAACTTCAGTAACTCTGGTTTTGTTGCCAAGGACGGCTTCTCCCTGCTATGTCTCCTGTTGCTTTTTCTAGTTCTGTAGATTTAAACTAGATTTTTACTACTTAGTACCTTATTCTCTCACGCTGTTGGGCCAGAATGTTGTTCTTCAGTAACTGGAACTACACTGTTTTAAATGCATTACCTAGTTATCAGAACGAGGTGGTTTAACAGAAGCCTGCAAGGCACCTTGTGTCATTCAAAAATGATGGATAGACTGGTGCAAAACATGCACAGAGCCCCATTGAAAAAAACAAATCACAACTTGCTAGTTAATACTCATAGGCCAAATCTCAGCAATAGCAATGTGAAACTGTTCTGTTTCAAGTTAAAATTCCATACTAAGGTGAGGTTTGCAGAGGAAGAAAGTATCTTTACTAAATCAGCATATAATCTTAAAATAATTGGCAAGCTTTTGGTTAGTGAGGTGAGCTTTCAAGGTGTTGTAATAATTCTAGCAATTTGTGTAATGACATTAATGGTGTGATGTTTATAAAAAGATTTTTGATCGAAAAAGCTCCATGCCTGCTTAGACAGCCACATGTTTACATAAACTTCTTGTATTTGGATGAATGAACTTGGCTTTCTCTAAATTTGAATAATCATTACTGGTGTTTTGCTCCTTGATTTATGTCTCTATTAAAATGTACACTGCTAGATCAAGTCCTTCTTGTAGAAGCAGAGGAAGAAGGTATAAAGAGCTGCCTACTATACAAAAAGCAAGAGGACTCCTGTTTTGATGCCAGAGGGAACTGTAAGGAATGACACTTTCAAACACCACAAGTGCAAACTGTCTGATGCCCATATTGCCTGTTAAGGAATAAAAAGATGTAAGCAAAGAAATAAAAAGGAACTGCTTAAAATCCACCACTGCTTAAAACTGCTTAAGGAGACAAATGAGGGTTTTTTCCAGTGATCCAGAAGATGGTCAAGTGAGGACAGAATTGTAGTGATACCTCTGGAGTGCTTTGCAGATGGTTAGGGCAGTCTGGGGGTCAGATGACTGGTGTAAAGACTGGAAGGAAAATGCTATTTACCATGAGTAAAGGCTTCATGGTCAGACTGCAAATGTGCCAGTTAGGAAAAGGAAAGAATTCCTGCTTTGATTGTACTTAGATGAAGATTGGCTTGTGTCCAGGAGGAGCTACCCCTAAAAAAGGAAGAAAGAGACCTATGAGATATGGGAAAGAATGTTTTCACTAAAAAAATTCTGAGCAGAAAAAATGCAGTCCAGAAGAAAAATTTAAAAAATGTTAGAGCATTCAGCAAAAACGTGGAATGATGGTGAGGACTCTATAAAGCATCAAACCTATGTAGTAAGTGGGGAAAGAACTATTGTGCAGAGTCAGAAAAACTATGTAAACTGAGTTGATAAAGAATGATTCAAAGGTCCAAAACTAGCTGATAAGTTGAAAAGGACAGAAAAAGAAGCAAGACCTTTGGATTTAGCCACAAGCCAATCATTAATTTTTTTAGAAGGTCAATGTGAGTAGAGTGACCTTAGCAAAATCAACTGAATCAAAAAGCAAGAATTTGAACAGAACTTGCATAAACTTGGTAGGGAGTTTTTTGTTTGTTGGGTTTGGTTTTTTTTTTAATTAGATGGCAAAATTTGGTAACTAGGAATTAAATAGCATCAAGATAATTCCTTTTTGGAACTTGAAAAAAGGATCCTGGTATTCTTTTTGGTAGAAGATCAGTGTTTGGTGCAATTATGTTACAAATGAGTCCTAACAAGCTGAGTGAGTTATGAGAAAGTTCTGCAGTTGTATGAAAGTGGCTAATGCATACTTGGTATCATGCCAACTAAAATAATTAACTTTTCTCTGAGAACTGTATAAATTCATGGAGAACGCACACTGTGTTATTTGTCCTGGGAAGGTGTAGCGTTTACCTGTGCCAAAAAGACAAACTGCTGAATGAATAATTACCTAGTAAAATAAAATGTGCTTACTTGTGTATCTAAGGCATGTTAAAACTGTGGCTGAGTTGCTGTATTCTAAGACTACAGCTTATGTTTTAATATATGTTTAAAATATGTAACTGCAGGAGTATTGAGCAAGGCACTGCATGGATGATAAAGGCAGAACCAAAAATCATGTTGAAAGAAAGATACACATTTTTTACAACTTTAAAAAGAGTAATTTGGATAAAAGAAATTTTTTGCTATGTCTGCTTTTTACTTGGCAAAATGAAATTATTTAAAAGTGAACTTATGTGCAAAGTAAAAAAAATGCAGAATAGGCTAAAGGGGATACACTAAATATGAGTAGAGCTGGTAGCAAACACATTCCTTGTTGTAGACTGTTTCTGTTGAGATAGAGGTATTTTTGAAGATAAGTCTGTTGATTTTATCATGGAGAGGTTTTGCAGGGAAACTTAAGTACAGGTCTATTAGGAGCTAACCAGCTTAGGTCTTAAGATGACTTTTTGTCATATCACAATATGGATTTTGAGAAGCCAGAATTTGAAATTGTTTGGGACATTCTTGAAACACCCCTTCAGTAATTAAAGAACTTAAATATTTTTTAGGTGGATC
This sequence comes from Dicrurus megarhynchus, assembly GCA_013399195.1. NCBI lineage: Eukaryota > Metazoa > Chordata > Aves > Passeriformes > Dicruridae > Dicrurus > Dicrurus megarhynchus. Next base: position 599,614 of record VXAD01011334.1, on the reverse strand, counting down.
ACAAACTCTTAAGGTCATAGTCTAAAAATCTGAATTCTTAATGCATGAAATATTGGAATTTTTGGTAAAATTGAATTTGTCTACTACAGGCTTCTCGAAGAATATGCATATTTGATGACTAAAAAAACCCGTATGATGCACTTCAGTACACTTTTTAGAGAAAAATTTTAAAACGTGACTGGAAATCTTCCAAGTCAGGTTGGTGCTTTCGTGGAAATGAAACCCAGGTGTGTCGGAAGAAGCCNGGCGGGCCGGGCGCGCATAAAGCGGCCGGGCCGGGGCGGGCGCGGAGCCGCACGGAGCCGTCCCGTCCCGTCGTGTCCGGCCGGCAGAGATGCTGCGAGTGCGGTGCCTGCGCGGGGGCAGCCGGGGAGCCGAGGCAGCGCATTACATCGGCTCGCGGGTTGGTGCCGCGCGGGTCCGGGCCCGGGCCCGGGGCTGAGGATGCTCCGCGGGGCGGGGTCCCGTGCGGCGCCTTGGCCGGGGTGCTCCGAGCCGTGAGGGGAGGGTGCGGGGCGGCCGCTGGCTTCTCTCACCGAGGTTCACCCACCCAGCATCCTCCCGCCTCGGTCTGCCAGTGCCGTGCTCCGATCTCCTCAGCCTTCTAAACGGAGTGTGTCTTAAAAGGCAAAATTTCCTTTAGGCATCTGCCAGGCCGTGAATAAATGAGAATGGCTGTAACAAGCCGTGTTTCTGTTAATGCTCCAACTAACACGCATTGCTTTGGGATTATAGTGTTAAGGCATTTGTGGGCTGAACCGTAGCTTTTTGGCTTTTGTAACGGAAGCGTAATTTTCATTCTTATTTTTATTTTAAGCTTCGAGGAGTCTTTACAGGATGGGTGCAGCGAACTTTCCAGAGCACCCAGGCAGCTACGGCCTCTCAGAACACCTGTGCTGCTGATGACAAGGCTACAAGCCCTGTGCCCAAGGACTGTCTTGTTTGCTCATACAATGAATGGGATCCACTGGAAGAGGTCATTGTGGGAAGAGCTGAAAATGCTTGTGTCCCACCTTTTTCTGTGGAGGTTAAGGTAAACAATAAAAAATAGTCTTAAATAGAAAATGTGGAATTTATATACAAAATTTTCCTAAGCCTTACAATGCATAAGGTGTGGTGTTTACTCTTGAGGATTCTTCTTTCAAGATGGTTGTTTATATCTGTGAAACTTTACAGCATAGCCGTGTTGGTGAGGGATGTGCTTTTTTTCTTTGGACTTGCAACTGAATTAGCTATTTTAACAGAAGTCACTAGCAGAGAGAACCTCTATTATGTGTAATCTACTCAAGTAATATAGCCCTGACGTTATCAATGTACACACACAAGCTTTTGAGATGGTTGGTTGGACTGAGGAAATTTTAATTTGGCTTGAAGCTAAGTAGGGTTACCACTTGAAAAAGAAGTGTAGTTTTCTACTTAATAGTCTGAGCATGACTGAGTTCTGTAGCTGTAGACTGACAGGACTCTTGTGTTAGACAGCTCTGAAGTAGTTTACTGAAACTCCTGTGTGCTACAGTAAATATTTTGTGGAAATGCATAGTCCACTGTTTTTTCAGGATTTTTCTGTGCCTAAAACTACATCCGCAACCTAAATAAATCCATGTTTCTTTGTTCTCTGGAATCTTGTATTTAAAACAGTAACACTCAAATAGTGGGTTTGCTCCAGATTTTTGTATACTTTACCTGGACTTTAAAGTTGCTGAGTATGTGTGTTACTTGCATTTGTGGGCATGTTCCTGAGTCTTTCATTGTTACAGTACAGTACTACCTGCAGGGCAGCATGTAATCCATGGCTATCACAGCAAAATGAGCTGGCACACGGCTTCTGCCTCAGAGACCTTAGTAAAAATTTAAAGGATATCCTGACAAAGTTGATCAGAAGACCTCAGTTAAAAAAAAAAAAAGAAAGAATTTTTATCTGACATTGAAAGAATGGCAAACAAAGATACCAAAAATATGTTTGAAGTGCTGGAAATGGTTGTTTAGGGGAAGTTTGAGATGTACTTGTATAGAAGACTTCTCTTCCTTTAGCCCTTTTTATATTTCTATATATATATTTTTTTTTTTTTAGAATCTGGGTTATGTCTTTCAGAGACATCCTACCAGCTTCAGAGAAGGAGGTGAATGAGAGTTAGCATTTCTAATATACAGGTGTATGGATGTGCCTTTATGTAAGACTGACATAATGAATGTACAGAAAGAGGAAGGCTACAGCTGTCTAACATTTTACATTGTAACATTAAATGAGGCAAAATTCTGTTCCTAAGCAGTGGACAGGGCTTTGCTTTAGCATGAGAAAAAAACATTTCAAGTGTCCAACTTGCTGAAGTGTCACATGCACACAGGTTTTACTGCCTAGGGAGCCAGAACTACTCACATGAGGTCAGAACCTCACTTTCTCTTACGTGTGATATCAAAAGCTCAGTGAGGAATGCCAAAGCATAGGATTACCTCTGCAATTCAAACACCTATGACTTAGGGTTAAAGCAAGCTTTGAACTTGCTTTATGGCAATTGCCAAGCCCAGAACGGGTAATGGGAACAGAGCCAGCTGAGATGTGGCTTCCCCTCGTTTTCTCTGCTTTTATCTTAAATGTTGCTGTAGAAACTGCAACAGTAACACCTGGAGGGTGTTGCTGAATAATCCAAGCAGCAGTCCAGCCCTATCTTGACATCATTATTATTATTCTTAATTGATTCATGATTGTTCAAATCTCCATGTGGCTGAAAGGTGTGTATGTGTGTGTTGCTGCAGTGTAATACAGTAGCCAGAAATCCCTGCTCCTGCCCCTGTAAGTGGCAAAACTAGAGTTGATGGGTATCACATGCTGTCTGCTGAGTGCATGAGGGTCACTGCCTAGAAAAACTGCTGTTTAAAATGAATGAATTCTGCTCTTATAATGAAAACTTGAAGCTTTGGACCTGAGACGCTCTAAAAAACGTATCTCAAATTATAGCAGTTTGGTAAATACTTGTGCTGAGATTGTGTTTTAAGATTGTATGCATGTTTGTTTACTAAATATTTAAATGCAGGAAGTGTGGCTGCATTCAGCACTCTCTTGTACTTTGAGGCAAGGGTTTGGTATACTCAAGTGTTTTTGCTGTGATGTGGGAGTTATGTGCTTGGCATAAGAAGGAGGAAGGAAGGAATTGAATAGGGAGCCCTGCATATCTGCTGAATATTAATGAGCTGACACTTTATTGCATATCCTTTTAAGGGCTTGAAACAGGCTATGTAGAGGTAAATACAGTATTTCAAAACTTAAAAAATCTTAGCATTAATTAGGAAGATCCCTTTTTTGAATCAGCACTTCGGTGAAAAATCCCACACCTGAGATGTATTCTTCTGAAGCTGTTCACAGTCAAACAGTTGAACTTTATAGCTCTGTACTCTGCAGTGCTTTTAAGCATATTTTGTGAGTAATAATGCATTTTGGGTGAGGAGGTATTATTAACACAGATGGGAGTGGGTACGTGTGTTTACTACGGAATTAGGCAAAAAGAATTTTGATCTGAACTTAAGTTTTAATATCCTAAATTTAATAACTGTCACTACTAGGTTTAAGGTACATCTTGATAATATTCATTATTTTCCACGACAAATGTTTAAAGTCAATAGCAACGACAGAGAGCAATACTGCTGTTTCTTAGAGGCAATCTTTCCTTACAGCACACTCTTAAATTTCTTTCTGAAAAGGAAGACTTTGTTTTAAATGTTGTCTTTTCTGTGTCCTATCCGTGGTCCTTTTTGAACAGTCTGAACTGACTCGTATGTGTATGACCAAAGGGGCCTGAAATGTCAGCCCTGCTTTGCTCTGAAGTACATGTCCCAACCTTTTTCCCAGTTATTCAGAAGGCAGGGAATGTGAGCAGTGTTGCAGTGTTAACCTGTATTCTGTTGTAACTTTAAGATGATCCCATTCCATTAGCGCAACACAAGCGTGGTTCCTCGGGTTTGAAAAAAAGCAGTACTAGAGGACGTGGTGGAGAGAGGAGCTGCACCTCTTAGGGACTGATGATACTCACATACACCATGGCTGGCTCTGGAGATAACCAGCTGCACTCCACAGGATGAATTTATCTCATTAGCAGAACATGTTTCCATACGAATGTTAAGCTCTTCATGTGATCTGCATGTGACTTCTGACCAGCTGCCAAGTTTGAGGTGATCAAATTACCTAAGACCTCACTTATAGAAAAAGAACAAATTCCCTCAGGAAGGATGGGAAGAAGCTCCAGTACTGGAGGAGCAGGATGCCCATGCTGAGGCTCTTTGTGTAAATGTTAAGGCTGAACTTCCTTTCTTCTCTCATACCTCTGTAGCATGAGGCAAATATCCAGAAACAGTAGAGGACAGAGTGAATAGCCTGGATTGTTAGAGGGGATCAGGCATGCCTTCAGATGGATGGCCTTGCCTACTTGGGGTCAGTAGCAGTGTCAGCACAAAGGAACATTACTGCTCTGATTTTGGTGAGAACATTGTGTTCTGAGAGGCAGTCAGGACTGCAGTGTCAGGAGACAACCTCATGTTTGGAAGGGCAGGTTCTCTTGCCTCTCACTGCTGTCCCTCATGCTGCCTGAATGAGATGGGGAGAAAGAACCAACTTGCTGACCTGTTCCTGACCCCCTCTGCTGTCATTCCAGAAGGGCTCCATATGCACTTGCATCTCTGCTGACACTGACATGACAGAGGAACATCAGATTCATCAAACTCAAGCAGCATCATGTGTTTTGACTATATGCCTGGGTTTTCTCACCCATGAGAACTAGGACATTATTTTGAATTTGTTTTTAATTTAAGAAGGCTACCACAGCATTTCAGCAGAGGACTTAGGTCTGTAAATGTTGTCCTTGCTTTAATCCAACCCTGGCAGGTGAATTTAGTATCTTTTACCTCTTCTAAACTGCTGCTGCACCTGAAGTCTGGCCCCTTCTGGCCAACAAGGCATGTTACCTGTACTTGGGGTGGATTTAGAATTTCTGGTGTCACCATTGTGACAGTGCTGAAGTGAGGTTTTAATAAGGTGGCTAGAGATGTATGCCCTTTAGAGATGAGCTTAAGGTTGTTTTAATTTAAAAACATATTTGATAGCCTTTTTAAACAGCAGAGTCTACAGTGTTTGCCATGTTTGGTGTGTTTGCACAAGTGTGCTGTAACAGGGACCTAATGGCCACTTGGCAATACTGGTCACTCAATACTAATTGAAGTGTAATGTAGTCAAAATATTGCAGGAATCAGATAAAAGGCACACTCCAACATGTTAGGACCAAGAACAAGAGACTTTGAATGTTAAGAATTGTGTCTTATGCATCTATTTCACTCCAAAATAACTGATGCTTATTCTTTGTCACTTCATGTCCTTCTGTTTTAGGCAAACACATATGAAAAATATTGGGGATTTTACCAGAAATTTGGAGGCCAGAGTTTCCCCAAAGACCATTTAAAAAAAGCTATTGCTGAAATTGAAGAGATGTGCAATATTTTGAAGGGAGAAGGTGTTATTGTCAAGAGGCCAGATCCAATTGACTGGTCTGTGAAGTATAAAACACCTGATTTTGAGTCTACAGGTAAATGTTCTTCCATTGTTGAAGGTCTTGTCTGTTTAGCTCTTGTCTGAGGCATTTTGGATGTCATCTAGTCTACCTTCCAGCGAGGAGCAGGATTATCACCAGCACTAAGTGAGGTCAGTGATTGTTTCCTGTAGCTACGACTTGGAAGATCTCCAGGGATGGAGATTCTGCCACTTGATTTGCTGACCTGCCTCAGTGCTGTGTGAATTTCCTGATGAAAGGCCTTTGCCTGATATCTAACCTGAACTTCCCACACCAGCATCCCTTGCCAGGTCCCCATTCTATGTTGTCACTGCCACTGCCAAGAAGTGTTAATCTGTCGTGGCCCTCAGAGGGGCTACAGACTGTTACTGCTTTGTCCTGTTCTTGCCACGTGAAAGTCAAGTGCTCTAAGGCCCTCTGACTCTCTTGATAGCTCTTTGTTGGATCCTAGAGTTGGATCCATCTTAAACTATGGAGGACAAAACAGCTGGAGGCAGCAGTTTACCAGGAAGATCCTCAGAAGTGCCAAGGAAATTTGAACGTCTCTTTACCTACACACATTCCTCCATGTACAGCACCAAATGGCTTTGGTTATCTGCAGTGAGACCATGCTGGCTCACCAAGCTTTGCATCAGGTGTAGTCCTCAGGCTTCTTTCATGTCAAATATGTCCTTAAATTGTTCCAGTGAAATTCAAATCCATTAAGGAACGCCTAATGTTAATGCAAAGTCTAATAGGATTACTTTCTGCCCTAGTTCTATGTTCCATCAAATTCCTCTTCTTTTCTATTCCTTTTTAGAAGGATAGTTTATAAAGAAATCATGCTCACTTGGAAAATTTGCTGCCCATCATCACTTTTTAAAGTCATCATTCTAGTTAATTTTCATTAACCGAGTTGTGAAGTGGAGGCTTGATGGTGGATGGCTTTCATCTAGCTGTGAATTTGTTATGAGTGAGGCTTTGTAGCAAAATTTACATGGATTTTGAACAAAAACTGTTACTCTGAAAAATTACTGAAGACTGTAAGGACCTGACATTTTGTGCTGGCTTCCTCACGTTGCTAACAATGATTTTTGCAATTATTTTGGATAGAAATAAAAGGTAAAAAAGAAGGATAGACAGTGCATGAGCTGAAATAGAAAGTGCATGAGCTGAAAAAAGCTGAGAGAGACGTATTTGTCCCATTAATGGCCACTTTCCTTTCAGGTATGTATGCTGCCATGCCAAGAGACATCCTGTTAGTGGTGGGAAATGAAATTATTGAAGCACCTATGGCTTGGCGTGCTCGGTTCTTTGAGTACAGGGCATATAGACGACTAATCAAAGATTATTTCAACAGTGGTGCTAAGTGGACAACTGCCCCCAAACCCACAATGGCAGATGAACTCTATGATCAGGTACTGTTCTAAGTTTCCTTCAGAACTTCAGTTCTTGTTATACAGAATTTTGTGGATAGTATCAACCTGATACCTACGATTCACAGAATTATGGGGGGGAATGACACAAAACAGCTCTGGAGATTTGGGGTTTTTTCTAGTGTATGCAAACATGCTGCAGCCTTTCCAGCTGAAACTCAGTGTGTGCAGTTAGAGAACAAGGAACAGGAAGTTGTGTCTATTGAATTCCTCTGCTTTGAATTGTTTTGGTTACTGGCTGTAACTGAGCATTACTAAAGAGGAAGGAATGCTAGAAAAACATCACAGAGATTACTTTAAAGAATGAAGATTCCCTGAGAATGTCCATATGTCCTGTGTGCACTAGGAAAGTGGGAAATAATATAAATTTTGTCACAGAAAAAAACCCTCATAATCCTTGTTTTGCATGATGATTAATATTTTGAAAGTTACATAAAAGAAATAGTGAAGGATCTAAATGATATTTACCTTCCAAATATTTTAATGAATAGTTTCTTAATTTTTTTTTCTAATAATGTTGATTTGGACAATTTTGGTAGTTTCCTATAGTCCCCCAAATGCATCAGAACCTTGGTGATGGCATTTCCAATAAATGCAGTAAACTAGATGTGGAATGATTGCAACTTTCCAGGCACAGTGTCATCAATGATGCAAAGAAGCCTTTGTTAAACAAAATTACCTTAGAGTCACCTTCAGAATTAGAAAACTTCTAGAGTCTGTAACTGCTTACCTGGTATTTTTCATTTGTGCTGGATTTTTACATCTCACTTGTTCTTAATTGCCTTGTTTAATTTAAAAATTATTTATAACAATAAAGAGCCATCTTCTCGTTTGAAGTACTGCTCCATTCCGAAATGTGGAAAAGTAGGGAGTCCACATTAGTTAGGAAATAGCTTCCAGTCCAGTATTTCTGTCACTGTGCAGTGATTGGTTGGACTGGTAGTTAAACTCCACTGGTAGTGAATACTTTTGATCACAAAGTGAGAATATTATCCCCACAGTGATTCTGAAGAGCAATTAATTTCTTGATATAACTCTTGTCTCTTATCTCATGACCTATTCTTGAATGTGTGGACTTTTACGTCCACATTTAGATTTTTTCTATTCTAGTAAGAAGGAACCAAAACCACCTTCAAGGAACATACTAGCCATCAATATTAACACATTTTGCTAATTTCAAATCACTCTTCAGTAGCAAGTTATTTGAGAACTTTCTTTTAACATCTCCAACCTAAAGTTGTTGTTGTTCTCTTTTCTACAACTAGAGTTATCCAATCCTCTCTGTTGAAGACAGGCATAAACTGGCTGCTCAGGGAAAATTTGTAACTACTGAATTTGAGCCATGCTTTGATGCTGCTGACTTCATTAGAGCTGGAAGAGATATCTTTGTTCAAAGGAGCCAGGTAAACAAAGCTTTCCTTCCAACAGTTTTGGTATCTATCTTAATGACTGGTATTTTGTCTTTTTAAATTCCTGAGCAGCATTAAAATAAAGACTGTTGACCAAAGAAAATGCTATTCATAGAGTGTTTAATACACAGGATAAAACTGCCTTCCAGCTAAGGGGTTAGCTAAAGGCACACAATTCTCCATTATTTTGGCTTTTAATATTGAATTAAATAAAATCTTAGACAAACTAAACTTGGATGCAGTTTACATTCTAGCCTAGTAAAGCTTAATTTGTCCTGTTTTTCAGGTTACAAACTACATGGGTATTGAATGGATGAGGCGACACCTTGCACCAGACTACAGAGTGCACATAATATCCTTTAAGGATCCCAACCCTATGCACATTGATGCCACTTTTAATATCATTGGGCCTGGTCTTGTGCTCTCTAACCCAGACCGTCCCTGCCATCAGGTGAGAGTGTAAAAGGGGGGAAAGTGCCTTGTGTTTAAAAACCACTCAGCTGGATTGGTTCCCTGCTGAGCAATTGCTCTTCCACACATTCCGCTGTGTGTTGCTTCCTGGATACGTGCTTAAAGAGGATGGTAGCAATCTAATTTTTAACAATGTATCAAAGCAAGCACTACTTCTCTGAACACTTCTGCTACTTAAATACTTTAATTGTATCCTAAGAGAAATTTGAAGGGTTTCTGCTGCTCAGATGAGAAATCTCCCTTTTTATTGCTATTTTGGAAGCCGCTCCTTTGGTGTTAAAATTGAACCATTGGCAGGAAGCTGGAAGTTGCTCAGGCATTCAGCTTTGAATAACTGAGCAAGAAAAATACCTTCTGAAGAGCAGGGAAGAGGACAGACATGTAAAACCTGCTACTACACTCTGAGAAAAAGCTCATATTGCTGTCAGCACAATGAGATCAGAAAGCCTTGCAGAGAGTGAGAGCTCCTCTGTCACAGCCACGTCACCTGCACTGCGGTGCTCGAGGGTTTTTGTGAGGATCCCTGTGACTTCAGAAGCTGTACAGCTGCATGGGAACAGCTGAGCTGACACTGAACCAGAGGGATAAAGCTGGGTGCTGCACATTCTGGAGCCATGTGCAGAGCACAGCTCCCAAAAGCAGTGTCAGTCTCCTCTTAGCAGCTGCTTTCAGTGCACGCGGTTTAATTGAGTTACTGCCTCTTTTAGCATCCATTCTGAGAATCTAATTTTTTAAAACAGTCTTAGTTTTTCCTCCCCTTTTCCCTTTCACGGTTTTTTGTAATCTTACTTGAAAGAGGATGATTTTTTGGTTTCCTTGTATGAAACCCACGTTCTGGGACTTTATTCAGGGAAAACTGCTGTCCGTGTAGATAGAAAAGATAAATGCAGCTTGCTTTCATAGAAACTGCTTTGGCAGTTCTGGATGACCGGGAATTGGTGGGGGTGCGTGTGAATGGTGCGGATGAAAGGGGGCTTTTCTTGAATGGTGCCGGTGAAAGGGAGCTTTTCTCTAAAATCCTGGCAGGCCAGGCTGGTTATTAAGTGTTCGGGATTGGAGCTCCACCTCGTGGTAACGCTGGAACACTCGCGAATACTCCTGCAACTCTTCAGACAATGAAGATGAAAAGTCAATTCCCCTTAGCCAATTTATCCTCCTCTTATTTTTAACTTAACTGTGTCAATCTTAGAGACACAAACTATTCTTTAGGATACCTTTACATTGTTCCCTTTGTTAAATGAACTCCATATTAATTTTCTTACAAAGCGTGAGGGAAAGGTAATTAAGTTTTATTTCTGATGGGTTTGTTTTTAGGAACATCATTGGGAATTAGGAACAACAATCATATGGGAAGAAATAACACCAAAAAAAGATAATTGAATATGTTTCAGTTGTTACCAATACATTTACTGAACAAGACCCAAACTGCAAATGCTACCTTTTGTCTTTAACATACCTTAGTATGCCCAGAATATATAAAATCAAGAGAAACAAATGCTATTGGTATGCAAACTCTAAAAAGGCTTTTAAAATTGCTTGTATGAAAGCTGGGTTTGTAGATGAAGCCTGAATGAGGGCCAGAATAGTGAACTGGGGGCAGGGGATGTCATGCATGTTGGAATATTCTGGGAAAATCTGGCATAGGCTGGAGGACATAATGTGATACTCTAAGAACCCTCTTGAGAATATATTTAAATTGCTCTTCCAGATTGAGCTCTTCAAGAAAGCTGGCTGGACTGTGATTCAACCCCCAGTGCCCCTCATCCCAGATGGTACAGTCACTCTTCCTTTTCTAAGCATTCCAAGGGGATTCTGAAGGGTACTAACATGGAGTAACATTGGTACAGCACAAGGTTTATTCTCCTGTGTTTAGATCACCCGCTGTGGATGTCCTCTAAATGGCTCTCCATGAATGTCCTAATGCTGGATGAGAAGCGTGTGATGGTGGATGCCAACGAGACATCGATTCAGAAGATGTTCGAAAAGCTGGGTATGTCCTAACACACTTCCACACACACTTAAGAGAAAATCATTGTGCTACCAGCCAGGGTAAAGGGAGGTTTCACTTAAAGTAGTCCAAGCAGCCAGCACTGGGGGAAGTACTCAAACAGTTGGATTAGCAAGCAAGAATCACTCAGTGATTTTTCTCCTGAATACTTCAGTCATAGAAATACAGTCTTCTTTTGCCCCCTACAGCTTGCTGCACATAAAGGTATGCCTAGCAACTAAAGCTATTGCTAGAATGCCTTTGAATAAGCTTTTTTAATGCAAACTGTCTGCTCAGTTTAAGGTCAACATGTGTCTTGGAGAGGCTGAGTGCACCTCTTGCTGAATGATACCGAGCGGGCTGGCTGTCATTGCCAAAATGCTTCCGATTTTTCTACTTGCAAACTCATTGTTCTTTAAAATGTCAAATTAAGACACTTAACCCAGGTACTTCTGCTCATTTATGGAGAATCTCAGTCCCGTGAGATGTAACTTCATGATAGTGTGGAGTTCCTTCAGATACGCAGTGACAGGAGAACTGTAACTGAATGTAAAATCCGGAAGTCTTACCATGCACAGCTTCTCAGTCTTAGGTTGTTTTAATGCATGACTGAGGATTTGAGCATTTATAAATGCTTGAAAGTACTTAAAAAATGAGGCTGTTAATGCTAACCATGGCTTATCTTTCACACTTGAACTTCACAGCCCATCTAAATAAACTCTGGTAGTCAGAAAGTTTGCAGGACTGAGATGGGGTCTACTGGGAACAAAACTATTGCTGACCTTGGTGATAGATTCTACTGAGCTGCTCCTGAGCTCCTGAAAGCACCGAGAAGCCAAAAGGCAAACTCTGTAACACAGTAGTTGTCTGATCCTGCTGTTAGGACTTTGTATAAGCTGAGCCACAGCTGAGACATCAGAGCTGAACAAAAAGGGGAGGAAGCTTAACCTAGGTTAGTATTTGTAAGAGCCACTTTTCCCTTTCAGAGAAGGGCAAGTCAGAGGTATCTACCTTGAGTACTTTTCTTGAAAGGCACTTGAAAGAGCACATTCAGTGTCTGAACCATAAATGCTCACACATGTTTATGAAAATGTGTCCTGATCATACATTGTAGCAGAATTTCAGCTAATTCTTCACATACCTTAAAACCCGAATTTATCTTTTTATTACTGGCATGTCGTACCACATCAGACATTGGCCGTGCTCCAGGCACTGTGTATTCCTGAGGGTGTCACCAGAATAAACAAACCAGCTATGTTCCTAGTTTCTTCTCTGCTTAGAATTTGGGAAATAAATTCTTAACAAAGTAGTAGGAAATACCTTCCACGCTTGCACCCAGCCGTGTGATGTATGTAAAGTACCATCCAGTGCTCTGATCAGAGCTCGCCACTGAAGTTGAGAGTCTAATTTTAAAGTGTGCCCTGTCTATTTCTTCCAGGCATTTCTACAATTAAAGTGAACATTCGCCATGCCAATTCCCTGGGAGGTGGCTTCCACTGCTGGACCTGTGACATCCGCCGCCGTGGCACCCTGCAGTCTTACTTTGACTAGGAATGAGCCAAATAGGTAGCAATGGTTCAGCTTCTCAAATAGGCATAGGAAATGAGCAAATCACTGTCACTCTTGTTAAAATGGCTGCATGAGCTCTAGTGCTTGGTAAGTGGTGTCCTCATAATGGTCTGGGAAATGTTTTATTCTTAAATACCCGTCACTTTCACTGCTTCCATCAGTAATGCAGGTTTTCTGGCTGCCTTTTTGAAAGACATCCTCCATCTATGAAGCCTTGTCACGTTGGCTTTGAATGTAAAAGCTTGACAAGATAGCTAAGAGGCCTTGTTAGAATAGCTCGGTCACTAATATTGGATATCTACCTCTGTCTAGTTACCCTATCAAATAGGCAGCTTGAAATGTGAAACTTGAGTAAACTTTTCTTATTCCTTTTAATCGCTTTATCCTTCTAATATATTCATGTCTAATGAAGTTGAAATAGTTGAAACTGTATAGATCTCTTAGGGAACCATGTAATTTTATCATGTTTTTCATGTCTAGCCATACAAATATTTATAGAGGATTTTCACTATGATCTAATTTTTGAGACACGTTCACTTACTTGCCATGTTCTTCTGCATTTTCTTCTGATGCATGTCATGCACCTGAGTACTTTTTTATATTGCTTTTTGTATTGTTGAAATTGGGTTTTATTTAACTTTTAAGTGTACAAATGACAGCTAATATCTGCTTGTACAGGTTTCATTCTGAGTTGTTTACATAACTTAAAAAGAGGCACAAAACAAAAACCCAACAATAACTCCCCCCCAACCTCAAGCTTCCAACATCTTACAATCCAGTCTTCCTTCAGCTGTAGCAGATACAGGAATATGTATCAAACATGCCAGATGCCATGAAGGAATTTGAGTATTGATTCCTGAATATGTACTTTTTATGCTAATAAAGTTTTTTGCGTTCTCAATTTGTTGCCCTTCTGTTCATGTGTAAGTATGGAATGTCTGGATGGAGACAAAATACACATGGATTTTTTTTTTTCCCTGTAAAATAGGTAACATCTTAAACACTTGTATAATGCAGAAAACCTTTGTAGTGTATTATTCAAGTACCATATTTCTACTTCTGTTTGTCACAAGAAGAATGACTGGTGGGGGAAGTAACACTGATGTTTCTTGCCACAATATTACAAAGGTGTGAGGCAGAACATGCTCACGTATAAGCTGTATGGCCATATTTTAGAGTTGGGTAGGGCTAAACAGGTCAAATATCAACAATCTAGAATGCTTTGATATATGCCAAATGGAAAGAGATAATTGTACAGCTGCCAGCACTTAACCAGGTAGAGATGGTGTCTATTTTCCCTTTAAAATCAAGGCTTTACAGACAATGGAAATTTGTCTGAGTCTTCCTCTGACCAAGCTTTGTTTCCCACTATTGGCACTGGAGCTGGGCAGCTGCCTCAGAGCAGCACACACAGCAGGTCATCCTCCCCATTGCTCTGCATGCTGCAGTGCCAAAATGTCTGTGTGTCTGTGCTTGGCATAAGATATCACCAGGTATGGTTGAAACCAGTAGAGACTGGGCTAATGTGGATTAATAACAAGATGTGTGCACCCTGGATGCCTCCAGGATTAATGAGGCTATATTTTCATATCCTGTTATACATGGCACTCTGGCTTTATCAACATTGCAGCCTTTTCACAGCTTTTTTGTTTACCCCTTATTAAATGCTTTCTTTATTTTTTAAAATTTATTTTAACCTTAGACTGTGCACACAGCAGCAAGTCTTTCAGCTTCAACACTGCCATTATGTTTCTGAAGTTGTCTGGGGTTTTTTTCTGCCAGCAGAACAAGTTCTTTTACCTAGTTCATAGATCCTTTGACTGGTTTGGGAACAGACTGGTCTCTTAAGTCATCTTTCCTTCAACAAGAAAGGCAGGGAAGTCGTTCCATTTGAGCAGAAGCTTCCTGTTCAATATCAGCAGAAGTGTCAGATTACAGAATATGTCAGAATTCAGATTGTAGACACACGGTAGCAGGAATACACTGACCTGAGGAAGTGTTTCTACCATCATTTTGGGACAGAGCAAAAGCTGGTGCTGTGAATACTATTGGGACTTTCTCAGACCTGACTCTTTCACTGACCATAAGGCAGTCAATGAGCCAGTCCATTTCCATGTTAAATTGCAAGGGAACTACACTTGGGTACTCCATGAGGTCCAGTGAGGGTTAAACAGCAAGTACCTGGGACCTGCTCCAGCCTACAAAAGCCAGGACTATTTAGGAACAACGTGGGATTCTCTCTAAGTCTCCTGCAGCACAAGACCAGGGAGGACAAAGTCTGTATCTCCCCTGGAACACCACCCCTGGTTTTCCCACCAGTGCAGGGAGCAGTTTGTTCACATGTATGTTTAAAAATGTCCCTTGGGTGGATATGCATGTCTGAATTGCCAAATTCAAATGTAAACCTGCCCTGTCTTACAGCCTCTTCTGTGCTATCAGTGTCAGTTGGAGATACGATTGTGCAGCTATAGGAGAGAATTTATGAAGTGGAATGCAATGATAAAAAAAGTTCAAAGGTAAATTTTAAAGCTCTAATGGGCTTTCTTCCTAGTGGAATAACTTGAAAAATGCTGATAAGAGGCAACATTTTCCCCAGTTCAAGAGGGAGTAATACAGAGACAGCAAAGCCTTCAGAGGAATGATGAAGGCAACATGATATATAATAGTGTTGTGGTGGATGCCACCAGATAATAGTGATACATATAATCTTCCAAGTTATTTTTATTCTTGCAGAGAGGGAAGTTAGCCTGTGTCACAGTTGGTTTTGGTTAGACAAGAACCTGGAAATAGGAGTCTGCAGTGAGAAAGAGAGGGCCTTGGTTTCTGCTCTGATATTGAATTACAAGCAATTTTATGAAGCCAAATTACACGTGGGCAGCAGGCTCCTACTGGCCACAGGAAGCAGGCATGATGGTGTTTGACCACCTCTGTTCCAGACTGCAGTTTATATGCAAATAAAGCAAATTGAATAGGGGCTGGACTTGAATTCTCCATAATTTGTTTTTCACTGGCTATGCAGGCCTTAAATACTTGCTGTTGCTTCAGAGAAGGTCAGCTTCAGCTTTCAAAACAGCCAGCCTAAAGCTGCCTCAGTTAGATCTGTAAGGAAATATGATAAATCAGTTGCCCAATTCACAAAGGTTTTCAGGCTGGGCTCAGTCAGCTGCAGGGAATTAGGAATTAGCTGACCACTCCCCGGGCAGGGGCCCTGGGGAGCTGGGATTTTCCTCCCATTTTCCTGCTGAAACTGGGCTCCAGTAAACTTGCTGGTTGTGACAAGGCATGTGTGCTTGCATAGATGCCTGTAATAAAGACTCTTCATGTCTGCCTTTCAGATAAGATGTGATTGCTTCTTAAAGTACCAGCACCAAGCCAGAGAGGATGTTTGGAACAAAGGTAAAGTCTCTGAGGCAGGAATCACCTGCTGCTTGTGTGTGGTGTTCATGGTTGGGAATGCTGAGGGCCAGTGGGATACAAACTGCAGGAAGAGGGAGAGGGGTGTTCGTCCTCCTTGGTGGGCAAAAGGGAAAGAAAAGCCAAATGAGCTTTGTCAGTTTTACTCTTCCAGTTCCCCATCCCGCCAGGGAGAGTGAGCAAGAGGCTCTGTGGGGGTTCATGGCTGCCTGGGGGTAAAATACAGCAGCCTGACAGGGGCTGCTTTCCCGCTGTGTCTCTGCATTACTTGGAGTCTGGGGGAGCAGTCTCATTTCTTTTCCACTGAACAACCAAAAAAATAATCTCTGCCTTTGCACTGGTCTTTATTTCCATAATTTGGGAGCTGCTGGGCTGTAGGTGCTGCTCACACAGCCAATTGCAAGCTCTCTCTTGAAATACTTGGCAGCAATGGTGGGTTTGCCTCCACAGCCTTCTATGTCTCATTTTGTCCATAAGATGATGTTGCTATTCTGACCTTATTGTGAGCTGTGTCTGGGACAAGAGAAGTTTAACCCCGACACCGAATGTCAAATTTTATCCAGGAAGTGCTGGCAAAGCCCAGGGACAGCAGCACTAGAGGGTGCTGCTGTGACGCCAGTAACTTTCCTCCAGTCTATCCTAAGGGATGTTTTAGAACCATTTTTTTGTTTATTCATCTCGTTTCTGATGACGTTTTGATTAAAGTCCTTGAAAACACCTCAATATTTTTCTTAGCTGTAGATATAATTTGTTTTATAATATAAAAAGTACTATTTATCAGCATCAAAAAGTAGATACCTATACATGTGAAAACAATGGCTCTCAGTGTAGGGACACAGTCAGACTTTTCCTAAAGGGCTGGCTGTATTGTTTAGGCTTGCACAGGTTGTCAGAAATTAAATTAGGGCCAAATGAGGATGATTGTTGCATTTTTAAACCTCCCTCACATGCGCTGAGCATCACATGTTTTGACATAGCCATTAACTTTAAAACTGTGGCCCAAAAGCCACACACTTACAGGGTTATCCCCTGTTCTTTTAGACACCTTCTTGGGGTTCAGTTATGCCTCCTTCTTTACAGGACACTACGACCAAATATTGGTATTTTATTGAGACTCAATACAGGTGAACTTTCTGTGGATGATGTGATCTGTGCTGGCAGTTCTTGTGCCCTCAAATTACTTCTATAGTATTTCTTTCAGTTAATGAAAATACACCGCTTGCTCTTAGAAATATAAAATGTATTTGGAAGAACTAGAATTTAAGATGAACTGCAATCTATTCACATTACCCTTAAGACATTCCAAGTCATTAGGACCAAATGCAATTCAAGTTTCTACAGAAGCAGGAATTGCTTGTGAATTGCACGTTATTTCTTTTGCAAGTTGAAATATCATCTTGGTAGCACCTCATTTATGCTGCACTTTTGAACGGCAATTCTAAACCCAAACACAATCTCTCCTGTTTCCTCTTTTGTCCGTATTACTTCTAAGTCAGCAAGGCACTGAAATAACTGCTGGATGTTCATAGGGATGTTGGGCAGAGCTGGGCCCTAAGTAGTTGTAATACTGAACTGTGCTCAAGGGAGCTACAGTTCAGTGACCCAGGTTTTGTTACTCAGCTCATGCAGAACCTGGGAGGTTTTGTCCTGCAGTTGGACTGGTGAGCAATACAGCTGCCCCTGGGCGTGGGGCATCCCTGTAGAATAGGAAGTGACAACACATTTGGGGTTTTTAAAATCTCATTGAAAGTACCATTGCTTCCCACTTGGTCAGTATTTATCTAGCACTTAATACGTACAAGTATTTGGTTTACCACGGGCTTTTCTCTCCTGGGAGAAAACAGCCATTGCGTCCTTCAGCGTGGTAGTGGCAACAGAGGGTGTGGGCTTGCTGTTCTCAAGAGTCATAAATTCTGGAGACTGAGGAATGGCATACACCCCTCTTCATTTCAGGGCAAGAATGTGTGAACCAAATTTCTTTGGTCTTGTGGCGGTGGGCTGGACTTTTCTTGGGATTGCTGACATCAGGAGCTGGCATCTCGTGCTGCAAGGTGTTGTGGTGCCCTAGGGAGTTCCTGAAAAGAAGGGTGAAATGGGAATGGCTGTCTTGATTTGAAACAAGGCATGAAGAAACCTCATTCTTCTGCAAAGCAAAGCCCTCCTAAAAGAGCCTCCTGCAGCACCTTGTACAAGGTACCTGCCATGGCTTTCTTTGAAGGGATAGGTTTCTCCCCCAAACCTATTTACAAAGCCCCATTCCTTGGGAGAACTCAAGGGCTGTCAGAAAGATGGTAAATATTGTCATGAAAGGAGGATAAAAAAGAATTGCAAAGACTGAATTACTTGGCCAAAGGTGAAAGAGGAAACCAGACTAGACATGGAGATAAATTCTGTCTTCTGTGTGTGTGGCTTGTACTTTAACCACATTGCCATTCTCTTTTCTATATATCCAGTAATGTGTGGTAATTGGGATGCTGGCCAAGGGGAGGCAGGGAGAGGATTGCAGCAGTTGTCCTTATCAATTGTTAGGCAATGATTTCACAATTGTGGCTCATTTTCTTCACCGTGAAGCTGAGAGATGGCCTGTACTGCAGCACTGCTGTCTGCAAACACCAGCATATTCAGATCCTGCCCCTGCTTCTGCTAAAAGATAAGCACAGTATCATGAAAAAGGCGGTTTCTTTCCTAAACAAGAAAAGATTTATAATGGCCAAACACTCAAGGTATGCCTAGCAAATACCAAAACCTAAATCCTTTGCAATGGTCTTCAAGATGCAGTCATTTCCCTGATAACTTGGGCCCCTGAGTTCAGCTCACAACCTTTTGTAACTGGAACAAGCAGGTTTATTTCACTCTACCCAGAGTCCGTGTTTTCTCACAGCACCCCTGATCCCTGCCTTGCAGCTTATCTTGGGAAGGAAAAAAAATTTAAACCTTTGTTTAATGCTGGCTAACAGTGTTAAAGTTACAGCAAGATATCTATTAACCTGTTCTGACACATCTGCTTGAGGCTGCAGCTTGGATGTGCCAGGCCAGGGCAGCCTAAGCAGGGCTTGGGTCAAAGGCTGTCAGATCTGAGGTCCCAGTTTTAGGCTTGCACCCACCACGTGTGCAGCTGAACGTGCAGTTTGCTGAGGTGTCACCAATGGCCAGCACTGCCAGGCTCGGGGCAGCTTGGCATAAACCTGCCCCCAGACTGATGTCAAACACACCATGTTTGGCTTTCCCTCTGGTCTGCCTTCCCATGTGTGTCCTCTCGATGGTGTGAGCTCAGCTGGGAGCCTTCTGCTCTGGGGATATTTGCAGGAGCTCTTTGGTCTGCTGGACCACCTACTTTTGTGAACCTGAAGTCTCCTCTCTATTGAGTTTACTTGAACCTGGCCCCATTTCAAGGAACTTGGGCAGAGCCCACAAGTAATACAGTGCAACTTCCTTAGGAAACAAAATAAGAAACAGTTTTTAGCTTTCCTGGCTGGTGCAGAAGTAGTAAAAGTAATTTCAGATGTGTTCAAGGTACTTTCTGTTTGCCTCTGCATTAGAAATGCGAAGAGCTTCTTTTGTCTCTGTGGCTCTTCCATTTAACAGCAGCTTCTGCTCTCCTGTAGAGGTGAGTGTTGTTCCTGCCTGCTTTCTGAGAGAGAAACTCCAGCATGCTGTGGGCGATCCTGAAATAAAAAAGGAAACTGATACCCAGCTGCAATTACAGCTCTCACTTCCTGATCTCCGCTCCTGGGCTGTACTTCAAAGCCATCTTTAGACCCATTCTGCACTTTCCCTTTTCTTTTTCATCCTTTCCTTTCCTTTCCTTTCCTGGTGGACTTTGACATCAGGACTGCAGACTGATGTTGGTGTTGGGGCTACATCCTCCAGCTGCCAGTCCCCTCCAGATGGGGAAAGAGCCATCACCCATTTTACAGGGAAAACCACCAAGCTGCAGAGACAAATGTGTCTGGCCTGTCGTTGCCCAAGAAGCTTGTGACTCATCCACGGGGAGAGTTCTGATTTCCTAAATTAGTTTAGAGTAAACCAAGCTGTGGGCTATCCTTCCTGTGATCTGACACAACTCGAAACAGATGTCTGGTTTACACTAAAGGTTGAAGCTGAAAACCTTGTGAGTTTGCTTCTCCACAGCAACCATAGGAAAGTTTATCTTATGTTATGCTGCGTATGTGGAAAGTGTTTCCTTTGATTGCTCTGTTTTGAATTAGGAAATGGCCAATTCAAAACCAAAAAAACCTGTGAAAATTACTGCCACAAAATGTCATCAAAGCAGAAGACATAACACGGACACCTACGTGGATAATGAGATACAGCACTTTTGCTTGGTATTTAATGCAAGCAAACTTCAGAAGGCTGGGTTTGCCTACTCTGGAACAGAGCTAATATGTCACTAAATGGGTGACCTTAAAGAGAAACCAGAGAAAAAACAAAATGCAAAGCTATTTGATACTTCAGGCAGGCCCCTTGCCTGCTCTCTTAAAATTCAGATGGCAATTAGTGATCAGAGATTTTTTTTGCCCAAGAGAGTTAAAGGGATGGTGGGAAAAAGAGTCCTTGAAGCTGCTGCAACAAACAGCCCTTGTGAATAATTGGGGCAAAGATTGGTGCAGTTCCCTCCCTGTTCCTGTCTCGCACCCTGCCTGAGGCTGAGCTGACTCCCAGCTGGGCAGGGAGGGCTGCCCCGGGAGCCAGGACTGAGAGACCCTGGGGTTCTGTGCTGTGACAGCTCTTTGGCTCTCAGAAAATGACCTAGGCACACAAAATCACAGAAAGGGACATTTAAACTTGGTGAATATTCGTAGCAGAATCTTCCAGCTGTGAAGGGAGTACCTCATCTGGTTATCTGCTGGTTTGGAGAGCGAGTGCATGTGAATTATTTCAAAAGGGACAAAGCTTGCTGAGCTGTGTGAGTGCAATGAGCCTGTGCCTGGGAGCCCAGGGACTGCAGGCTTGTGCTGGGCACTGGGAGAAGGCTGGGCTGGGGATGTGCACGTGGGGATAAGCCAGCTTTGCTTTTCCCCGAGTTTGTGTGGGCAAAGGAGAGAAGGACCCTGCCTGTCAGTAGAGAGAGGTGCAAGCTTGATGAAGACATTGAACATCTCCAGTGCACTCTTTGCTGGTTAATCTAGTGCTGAGTGTCACAGCAGAGGAGGGGAAATGGAGGCACAGGGCTTTTGATTCACCCCTCAAAATCACAGAATCAGTGGCAGAGACAAGCTAAGTTGCTGGTTTCCAAATCTGCACTCTCTGTTTGCCTTGCTCTCTCCATAAAGACACACCTGTGCCCTCATAGTTCTTGCCTTTTTTGTCACATTTGCCTTTGCTTCCATGAAATAAATGCATCATCAAGCAATGTGTACACTGGGCTCAGCCTGATGTACCCTGCTCAGTGTTTGAGGGCCTGTAACTGTTATGTCCCAACAAGACAGACACTTCCAGTTACTGACAATTTTGGTAAAATGTAATCTCAAACTCCTTAAAGACCAATTTTAATTAAACTGTTGAGAAATACCTCATGAAATCCTATGTGACTAATGATGAGTATAATTGAGCATGTGATCTCAACCAAATCACTTATGCATTTTGTGCTTTGGTGGCAGAAAAAGATCTAAAAATCAGATTTCCGTAAGGCTAATTTTTAATGATGCTGCCAATATGAGCACTGGATTAAAATATTTTCTATTTGAACAGAATTAACTTTAATCTTTCTGCACAGTTGCCACTACTCCCCTCTCCACCAAAAAAAAAAAAACAAACGGTTTTTTCCTGCCATATAGAAAGAAAAGTTGCGTATCAGAGAGGGGGAAAAGTGGCCTTAATTTCTGAGAGGAGCCACTGACCCTGGACTCCTCTCTTTTCTTTAAAGAGAGGCCTTTCCTGAGACAAGGGGCTGCACTGAAAATGAAGCTGTGTTTGTCTTTACATGGATGTCAGAAATCACAGTGGGTTTCGAAATTTCAGGGCAGCAGCTCTCTGCAGTGGCACTGCCTGATAGGCAGTGCAAACAGAACAAAGAGGGTTACCTGCTTTTATTTGTATTTATTGTAGCCCTTCTCTGTCATGTGTACAGTGTGCTTGGAGAGAAATGTCACTTCCTAAACTGAGAGTGCTCCTTTAGGTATGTGGTTGCTCCAGAGAAAAAGAACCCATTTGCTTGAGAAAGCTCCTGTAGGCAGTCTTATGGTATAACCTGATTTTTACTGGCTCTGGCAGGGAATGGAGGCTATTTTGTAAATTCATCCCTACTTCATGCAGACTTCATGTAGAGAGTGAGTGGAACTTTTTTAAGCTGAGCACATGGCAGATGGAAGTCTTGTGGGCACCTGGATGGGCACTTGTGATCTCTGCTGCAAGACACCCTGTGGACATCACCCACCCAGCCTGCTGGGGTACAGGGTCTGTGCCTCCTTAGGGAAAAGTGCTTAGGGGTTTGACCCCAAAGGCATTCACAAACAGAACCTGGTGGGTTTGTATGTGGCCCAAGCACGTCTGCTGAGAGCTTTGCATCAATCAGAATTAATGTACCTCAGCTCAGAACAGCCACCACCCTGCCATCCTCTCTGGGCTTCTTTCTTCTCATAAATATATTTATCTACCCAAGCAATAAGTTGAATGCAAGTTGCCTTTATTACTGCAGTGACGTTGAATGGTTGGTTGCTGGGTGACCTTGCTTCTGATTTTATGGTCTAGGCCAGCTCTGGCAGCAGAGAGGTGTGGCCATGTATTTCACTCCGTTGTCAGGCTTCTCCTGAGATGATCAGAGGTTCAGTGTCAGTTCCCCTACAGCCTGGGAAGCTGTAAGCGTTTGCCATTTGTTATGTGAAAACCTGGACCCACAAGGAAGGGCTGAAGGAGATAAATGCCTGACAATGGGAACTATTAAAGCTTAAAAGAAAGGCCAAGCTCTGTGAAATCCAGCACGGAACCAGGATCTGCAACCTTGGATTAGAGCAGTGACCACAAAACCGACGTGTGACTTATTGCAGGGCTGTCACAAACTGGGACACTGGAGCCTGCATGGCTTGCTTTGCTTTTGCTTGGAGGGTGATTTAATGCTTTTCATTGGAAAACAAAGTTTTGCAACTAATCAGACATGGAAGAAAATGAAGGAGCAAATATTTTGGAAACCAGCTCTGTCTCTAATGGTCCTTGGTGCAAGGTGAGAACTTTTATTCCCCCTCCTCCCTCAGTTACAGAACATATTATCTCTTTCTGCTGTTTACAAGTGACTTCAGTAAACCATTGCCCTTGGACCAGACTGAATGCAACCTCTGCATCAGCTTTGTAAACAACTTCAGAAATTCCTTAGAGCAAGGTTGTGCTAAACATTAGGAACAGAAATGAAATGGTAATGTGTGTGGTTAAGTGACTGTCATCCACCTCACTGCAAGTTTCAAATATCTGAGTAACTATGGGTTTCTGTGCTGTGGAAACTACCAAAATAGTTTTCTTAGGAGTTTGGAGAATCCAGAAACTTCTGACAATTTTAGCAAAGCCACTGCTTTAAGATTTGCAGGTCAAATGTGTTGAGCAAAACTGTAGCAAGCAGAGGGGAAGATAAGCATTAACTCGGGCAAACAAATTGACAATTTAATTGCATGGAACTCAGTGTCCAGCAGCAACTCCTCCTGTTCCCCCAGAGCTCACTCAGAGCATTTAACCTCCCGAATGGGTCAGCTGTGCTTCTTGTCAAACCCCGAGCAGTGACGTTCAGAGATTGTTTTCTGTTTGCTTGTGTTTGTAATCTGATCTCATGTAACAACATTGTCCTCGGCTCACACATAACCACGGGGGTAACTCTGACATCCTGCCTGAAAAAAAACCCTTGTTGTTTCCTGTGCTTGACGTTTGAAAGATTTCCAATTTGGACAGGTTAGCATGTTTATATTAATCTCATCCTGTTACTTGAAATTAAACGATTAGCATTTTGGAAGTTGGACATTCTACTTCCATTTTGGTTTCCCCAAAACTACTGGGGTTTGTTATCTCCACAAGTTTCAGAGGGGACTGGTGGAAGCTTTTCTGTTGTGCTGAGGCCAGGATTTCAGTCCAGACATTTATGCTTTGGAGAAGGAGTCTCTGGGAGGTCACATCAGAAATGTGCCAGTTTGGATTCTAGCTCAGTATTGCCTTCTCTTCATAGCAGTTACTGGAAACTAAGACAGAGAACTTAGGAAACTGGAAGTTCTGAAAATGTAGGAGTGCTTGCTGCTTGTTAAAAAATATTCTTAGTGAATACAGACGTGTGTGTATCTAAAGAAAAGGAGTTTGAAGAGCTGGTCAAGCAGAAAAAACACAATCACCTTGTCCTGTTGGAACATCTCAGCACTGACTGCTTGGTGCATCTCCCATGGCACTGCCCAGTCGCTCTCATCAGTGCTTGGGGTCCTTCACTTCAGCACATCTAACAAAAACTATAAGAATTGCTGCTGCATTTGCTGTTTGCTGTGCTTATTTTTTGTTTACAAAGTTGGATATCCAGTAAAAAGGCAGAAGCAACACTCCAAAAACAAAAAACAAAAAAGGAAGAAAAAAGGGACAAAACAATGAGAGTTGTTTGTAAACATCAAGGCTGAAAATTATTCACCTCAAATATTTGGCAACTGGGCAACAATAACAAAATACGTTCACAGAATTCTAGAGCAGTTTGCAATCAAAAAGTCTGTATTTTCATATTATATATTATTCATCTCAGATCCTGATTTCTGTGGAGGCAGAGGGTTAGAAACTGATTTCTGGAAGCAGTAAAAAAGCCTATTGGTGGTTTTTTAGACGTAGATTTTAATTCACAGGAGCCTGGGCAGGATGGATGGTTGTGGCTGGAGAGAATATACTGAATAACAACATGCACTCTGTCATGGCCTAAAAGTTCACAGAGTTAGTGAAGATTTACGTATTATTGTTTTGTGGCTCATAGAAAATTATTTTCTTTCTGTGAATCTGACAGGTTCCAGTTTTTCCTTTCAAAAATGGGAAAAAAATCCCCTCTGCCCTGGGAAAAATCTAGAGGGTTTTTTCAACCATATTTTAGTTATATTGGTTGCAGCCTTAAAAATTTTACTTCACTGTGACAGCACATTTTTTCTCAACAAATATTGAGAAATAATATTGAGAATAGCTCATTATTCAGCTGTTCAGCAACTGCCTTCGCATCTTTCAAGTGCAAATTTGTGTTTGCAAATAACTTTGTCTGCCTCTCATTGTGGGTACAAGTGTTACTCATTAGAGCTCTTTGTCAGCATCCCAAAATGTGGTAATTGAAGATCCAGCTACAAATATTTCTGTTTGTGTTTCCTATCTTCGTGTTTAGTTTAAGAGGGTTGAGTCTCAAGCAAAAGTGTGTTTATGTTTATTATAAAATCATAAAATGCTGTCATTTTCTGTGGTTAGCCCGGGCAGCGCTGTGGCTGAGCATGGAGACCTGCACGTGGGCTGGCTCACACCAGTGCCAGCAGGGCCTTGCTGTCATACAATTCTAAATGCACTTAGGGGTTTTTAAATGAAAAAGGAGCTGGTTAGTTATTAACTTGAAGAAATATCTGATTTGAGAGAACAGAAGATTACAAAACAAACTGGATTTTCACCAGCTCCTGAAGGGCAAACAGTGCACTGTGTCTGGGGGCAGCGGGGGGGAGAATTTACTCCTCACATTTCCCTGCAGCGTGTGTTTGTGCTGAAGCTTTTTCACTCTCATAGTACTTGATGTAAATGTTAATTAGCACTCCAGGGGAAATGTGTTAACAAATGTACCTTTGACACAGGTCCACAGCTATGCTTTGCTCTGTAGCTGCAGGCTGGAAAGATTAGCTGGCAAAGTAGCTGGTGCTGCTTTTGAGGAAACTCTTCAAACAGGAGTTCAGGGGAGCTTGCTGAACACTTGGACTTTGCTGCTCTGCTGCAGCTCAGGCTGCTCTTGCTGCTCTGTGGAAGAGGTGCTGGGTAAAATGGGAGCACTTCTAAGCAAACTCCTGGAAAAGGGACACTTCTAACCATTAACAGGCTTCAAATAAGACTGCCTGGGCTATGGCTTTCATGGGATGAAGAAAAAATGACTTAGCACAAACTTTGTGGCAGAATTTGTTCCTTCTCCTCCCCCGGCGCTGATCTTGATTAGCAATAAATAAGGGTGGTAAAGTAATTCCTGTAAGTTGTTAGAGTAGAAAGGTAACAGTAGAGCATTCATAAACACATTTACCTCATCACTGCACTTCTTCGCCTTTCCATAAACAGCAGGGCAGAGATTCAGAAATGGAAATCATTCACAGGCTGGGATTTTTCAGCAGTATTCAAACCAAGTTAGCATGTAGATATATTGGTGAATTCTGGCCAGATTCATTCCAGAACCCGCCATGACTTCTGTGAGAACATATGCAGAGCCACTTCTCAAGATTTGGCTTGTTCAGCTATTCATTTCTGTGCAGCATCAAATCCTGATTTTCCCTGATGAGGAATAGCTCATATTTAAGGCACTTACAGTGAGAAGAGTCCAAGGTTATTAACCACTCTCTGGAAATGTGGTTGGTAATTTTATCCCAGCCCTCATGAAACTGGTCTGGGGTTTGCAATAGCGACGAAAACCCTGCTGCAGGAGCATGCCTTGGTCTCCAAGAGCAAAGGGCAAAACTGCTGTTGGGAGTCCTTCCCTGGAGCAGGATGTTGCATGAAGGATGCTGGTGTTACCACATGGCTCTTGATCAGCTGGGCTGACCCTGGCATCCTTCTTGTGTTGCCCTCAGTGGGTATTTACGAGAAGGATGCCTCATACTTTTTTCCTTCCTGTGAAATGATTTCTTTCTGGCTTTTATGGCCCTATGGGGAGTTTCAAGGCAGTGAGCTGTTGCTGGTGAGGGGCCATTGGCCTCTGTTTCAGAGCTGACTCTGAGGTTTTCAGGGACTTCAGCAAGGAGTAGGAGGGTGGGCAGAATGTGAACCAGCGCATATCTGAGTGGTGAGTGGTCCACGGGACACGGTTCAGAGCCCCTGGGCAAGCCTGCCCTCTAAGCAGGTCAGCCATGGAGAGGCACTGCAGCTTTCTGCTCACCTCATGTCCAGGCTGCAGGTGTGAAGCAGGCTGTGCAGAGTGTGCTTGGGCTGTTTGTCCCAGCTGTGCCTTCAGCTGGGCTGGGGCAGCCCTGAGATGCTTTCCTGGCAGAGGGAGTTCGTGTCAGTACTCTTATTTTGAAGTGCAGGTGAAAGAAACACCAATCTTCTCCACAGTGGGAGATCTCCTCACTTTGACTTGCTGCTAGATAAATGTGGCCTTGGCTGGGTAAAATATGTCCAAAACCACTGGATGGAAGCCCTCTGGCAGGGTGCTGCCCCAGGATGCTGCTGCTTGGGAGGAGAGTTTTGCTGTGTTTCAAACTGCTCCCTCCTCACCCCTGCAGGGAGCCCCATCCGAGCAGACAGCAGGGAGCATCCCACATCCACTGAGCATGGAGGCACCAAGCAGGGATGGGGAGCCTGGGAAGGCACCCACCACCCACCTGAGCCTGCCCTGGGGGTGCACCGACTCCACCAGCCCCTCCGTGAGCATGGCTGGATGTTGGCATCATCCAACTGCCCATGAAGTGGTGACAGAGGTCAGACCTGAGCTCTGCTGGTTGGTGCTGTGGATGTATTAAATCACTTTATTAGGAGTGATGGGCTGGATTAGCATCTGGCCCTGCTCCTGCTGAAAAATTCCATGTGGGAGATGCTGGGCCCTGGGTTTGGCTGCCTGAGGAGGGGACAGCACATGGCACCTCCAGAGTCAGCTAGTGATAGGTCATAAGCAAGCAGACTGCCTGCCTTTGTGTCCTATGGTGGTGACAAAAGATAAAAGTAATTTTTATTGTTCAAAAAGAGTCATTCCAATAGCCCCCCTCCCCACTTGACTGCAATTCTTTTTCTCAGCTGCTATACTTTTGCTGTTTGTTTCTATATTCATAAACCTTGTCTTCCAAATTTTAGCAACAATAGATTGTACCAGTCAGCAATTGTCTAAGCCTGTGTAAAAACTGAAACTTTAGGGACAACAGTTCCATCCAGAGGGTTGCTGTCTATCTGGCTGCTTTGGTTTTGGCTCTTGCTGTAAGTAATCTGACTCCGCAGTATCCAGCCAGGGGTCAAAATTCAGCTCAAGACAAGCGCAAAACTCTCTCAGGTTTTGACAACTTGTTTGCAGTCTAACTCAGCAATAATCTGGTTCTTGCATTCGAGTAAACTGAGCACCCAGCAGGAACTGGACTTCTGCCTTGTTGAAGGATGAATGTTGATTTAGTTGCTCAAAAGGAAAACATACAAGAAATGCAGAATTCTTGTTGACCCAACAACTGAAAGAAACATCACAACATTTCCTAAATCAACACACGGCAATTCTCAAAACAAAGTCTGAACAGCAGCCAGAAGCTTACAAGGCAGGAGATGATACTATGACCAAACTGAGACCTTGAATCTTCCCTGCCTAAGCCATGGGGTGAGCTGGGAGCTCTGTCTGGTGACGTCCACTCGTGTCTCAGCTGCTTGTGCATGAACCTAGTTGCTTTGCAGTCGGGAAATTTAATTATTGCGTCCACAGTCGCCCTCGCATAGTACCCTCTGCATGAAACATGCATTCATACCTGATGTGTCCCACGATTTTTTCTGTTTCCGCATATGGAGTGAAGGTTAATGTTCCATACACTGTGGACAAATAGTAGTTGTCATGGGTACCACAGCCTTGAATTTCCTGTCTCCTGAGTGATTAAATTCCCCGCAGTAATTTTATTTTATTGGTTTGTTTCTGTAGCTCCTTATTTCCTTGGTTTGCCCTCCTTGAGGACATTTCACAGGCTACTTGGATCTCCTCAAGCTTTTGCGTTTTGTACACCAGTTTCAGGGAGAATTGAGGGTTTTTCACACGGTGTGTGAAGCAGCAGGAAGCAGAGCAGAGTGAAGCCCCCCCAGGGGCTCTGTGAGTGGATACCTGACTTGTTGAAGTCTGTGCTGCTGGAAACCCCCAGCCTCGCTGAGCAGCCCGCTCCAACACCCGTCCAGCTTTAGCATCAGAGTGCTTCCTCCTGCCACGCTGTCTCTGTGCTGTGCGAGGGCACCTCCTCCTGTCCTGTCTGCAGGAGGTGTGGAGAACAACTTCATCTGTTCTCCCCAAGAGCCTGGTGCTGGTAACAGCCAGAGCGAGCGGTCAGCCTGCCTGCTGGAATTCACATGGAATTCAGCTACATGTCAGCAGGAATCTGATGGGCTTTGAGAGTTTCCGTCCCTGGTCCCACGATAACAAAAGGGCTACAATTGTCTGATGGGATTTGGGGGCCTTTGCAACACTGCTAGCTTGCTCTGCCAGTGCTTTACAAACTGTCCAGATGTTTAGGTTTATTCCATAATCCTAGCCCTCCAGAAAATGGCATAAAATAATATTGAAATGGGAACAACAACCTGTAAAAACATAGCCTTAGCTGGTAAGTAAAATGAGTAAGTTGCTGTTAAATGCAAAATTTTATGCAAAAGGCATAAAAAGACAGTGGGAGCTTTTGCTGTTTAGTCTGAAATGTCCTATAAATAAAGCTAGGTGGCTCCATATTGACAAAACTGGTCACCCCTAATTTAAGGCATGTCACGGGCAGTGGAAAAAGTGTTCCCACAGACCTGACTAACGTGGATAGAAATAGAGAGCAATGTGGAAAACTAATGCTAGAATGGCATCACTGTAACTGCAGGCTGGATGTCAGTGCCACCAGCTGAACAGCGCCTTCCTTCAGCAGCCTTCGTGGTACTGAGCTCGGTTCACTGGCACTGTGTACTTTGAAGTCGTGGTAATTAAAGCTGGAGTGTCATCTGCGTTGTAATTAATACGCTCCTCTGCACCTAATTCATTCTGACAGTATAGATTAATGATGGTAAATGACCAACAAGGATTTATCATGAGATGATTCTTAGCTCTACAGGCTGCCTCAGACAATTACAGGAAGCGATTGCTAACTCCGGGCTATTGTCCCGGCGCAATCGTGCGTGTGCGTTCTCAGCGTTGTTTTGCAGTGAAGCCCATCCGAGGGCTTCATAAAGACTCAGTTATGGCCCCGAAGAGGCTGAGCCACCCTCGTAAACGTGGCAGAGGGGAAGCACAGGCTGGTGATACTGCTCTGATTTCTCAGCATCCCAGGGCGTGTAGTCTCTGTTGATATCGGCAGGAGCTGAGGTGGAGAATTATTTCTGCAAACCAGATGCTTTTGCAAATGCTGTTGTGTTGGGAGGTCGGGCAACAGGGTCAGCTGTGCAGTGGGGTACCCAGCTGGGGCTGGGCAGCCTCGTTTGTTACCAGTGCTCTTCCTCTGTGGCAGTGCTGGTGTCTCCTCCCTCGGTGCCGTGGGGTGGAAGGACCTTTTCCTCTGAGCAGGTTTCAGGGCCACAGTACCTCAGCAGTCCTGCCTGCCAAGAACTGCTGTGCATCTAAGCAATAGCCTCGAGAGTGGTCATTATTTTGAACTACCAAAATGCACCCTATAAAAGAGATGCCCCCTCACAAGGAAGGTACTGAGCTCCCTGAAAGCTTAGAGCCTCAGGAGGTTTCACTAGTCGGGCTTGCAAAATCTTGACTTTCAAGCCAAACTGGTCACAGCTGGGGGACAAAACCACGTCAGGCTAAGCAAAAGGTCATGAAAAATGATATAAACGAAGTGAAACTTTCCAAAGCATATAAGGTGCTCAAGCTCTGCTTGCTTCTTGCAAAAAGTGGTTTCATCATTACATTTTCTTAGAATAGCTTCCTTGTGTACACAAGGAACTTAACCTGGCTTATTTAAACTGCATCATGCATTGCTGCAAGAATACCTGATTAACAAGGTGATCGATGTGTGCTGTTCCACTTGTCAGTCAATAGGAATTAATATGCAGGAGACTAGTTCAGAAATGAGAGATTATAATGGACGTTTGCTTTTCTTTGTGCTGAAGTGTTGCTGCGTGAGCAAACAGGTGCTAATACGATGAGCTGAGCTCCACTGCCTCCCCTCCCTAATGCTGGCATTTTCCTCACTCCTCGACTGTTCCCCCATTTGTACCAATCCCAACCTCCTTTCTAGGAGTAGTGAAGCTCCTTTGTGCTCGTAGTAGAAGCCTGGGATTTTTTTCCCTCTGCTCCTGGGATATTCCTGGGAGTGCCCCTCCAACCTCCCGTCAGTCCCATCCAGCCTCTGCAGCACCTTTTGCAGTGCTGGCCACGAGCATGGGGTTGGCTGAAGCTGTCATTGACCCCAAATGGACTGGAGTCAGTCTCTGGTGTGGTTGATCTACCAGTGTCATGTACTCCCACGCCAGACCAAGCTTTAACAAGGCTTAACTGCAACTGGTTTTAGTGTTTATCAGAAAATATTGCTCCCTTTTGCCCGTCCTGCCCTGGGGACACCAGCATGATCCTGGTGGCTGCTGGTTGTGCAACACTGCTCCCTGTGCTGCTTCTCTCCACTTTAATCACAGAGTTTCTCTTCCACCAGTAACCACCTGGGATGGGTAACGAGACCCGAGCAAATGAGAAAGGTGGGGAAAAGAACGAAAAAGCAGAAACACCTTTTTTTTTCTTCCCCCCTTCTTCTCCCCCTTAGTAACAAAATCTATTGGTGAGTGGGTGTAGCTGACCTGTCCCTCCTTCCCCAGGC
This sequence comes from Dicrurus megarhynchus, assembly GCA_013399195.1. Taxonomy (NCBI): domain Eukaryota; kingdom Metazoa; phylum Chordata; class Aves; order Passeriformes; family Dicruridae; genus Dicrurus; species Dicrurus megarhynchus. Next base: position 568,171 of record VXAD01011334.1, on the reverse strand, counting down.
TCAGAGAGATGGTGATGAGGTGGCTTTGGAGGGGAGGAGTGTGTGGATGAAAGAGGAGGTCTCTGGGGCACCATGGCCATGGAAACATGCGAAGTTGATGTTCGTGTTTGTTATTGTTGGCTGCAGAGACAGCACCTTCTGCACCTTCAGCCCTGAAGGAACTGGGGTACATCTGAAAGGGTTTATCTGTGAGTAAGAAAATAGGGCTTGGGAGCAGAGCTGGATCAATGGTGAGTTTTTTTGTTTGCTCTCTGACCCTTCCCCCTCAGCTATGAAATATAAACAGAGGTCTAATGAAACTAAAAGCAGAGGTCCCTTTGGAGAAAATTGAGGAGGCTTAGGAGGAAAATTCTTAAATGTTGCAAATTGTTTTTATTCAGTCCCAAACAGAATGCCTGCAGTTGCTTTATAAGCTGTTTATGTTTGTCCCCTTTCATTTTGGAAAAGAAAAATCAAAACCAAGCCATTTCATTTAGAAAATACCAAAGCAAAACATTTCACAGAACCATAGAATAGTTGAGGTTGGAAGGGAACACTGGAGATCATCTAGTTCAACCCCTCTGCTCAAAGCATATTTGAATATGCTATACATTTCTGTTTCAAATTTTTATCGATGTCCATAGTAATTTCCCAATTTTGGCTTGAATTTCTAAACAGATCTGTGTTCCCTCCTCAGTTGTACTTTGGGAACAACTTTGTATTTGGTGATTTTTAGTTTCTTAGGCTTCTATTTGGGAAATCTATGTCCTCTGTGCTAGGCTGGCAATGTATGCTGTCTTCAGACTCCATGTAGAAAGTGTTTTCCAGATGTCATGGATTCCATGTAGCTTCTCTTTTCTTCTTCCACATAGCTTTATATAACCACAAGTGTTTGACTTTGTATTTGCTTATTACAGCACACTTGTGACTTAAAAAGATGTGGACACTCATGGGAGTGAAACATTAGCATTTATTATAAAAGGTAGTAATATACTGTCTGGTTGGCTTCCTACCTGTGTCCATACATAGAATCATAGAGTCATTTAGGTTGGAAAAGACCTTTAAGATCATCAAGTGCAGCCATAAACCCAACAAGTCCACCACTGAACCGTGTTCCTGTCATCTCAAAATGCTGACCTATGTCTGCCAACGATTTACTAAAGGGACAAGGTAGTGTCTGTCATTTATCCACTAACTTTTTTTGCCAAGTTAAAATAAAAAACAACCCAAAAATGAAAAAAAATTCCAAAATGTTCATAGCAAATAAAGAGCAGCTGAGGACCCAGGAACATGAATGACTAGGATGCCTCAGACTTGGATGTGCCCAAAAACTTGCACAAAGACTTAAAAAAAGTTGCTTCGTGAAAACCATTTGTTGGTGCCCGTGACAGTGTCACCCATGTGCCCCGTGGGGTTTGACACCTGAATTCCTACCAGCTGGGGGTGAGTGCACTCACTGTTTTGGGAGAGATGTTTAATAGTAATTAGTGTGATTTGGACACTGGCTGGAGCAATACAATTGGATTTGTCCCATTTGGAGTCACAAAGTGCCGTGGGTCAGGACTGTGGAACTGTCTTTCACCTTTGTATGAGAACTGCCCTAATGTGAACCTCATGGAAAGGAAACCCCTCACTTCCAGTACAGTGTGAAACCTGTCCACTCTTTGTGAAATGGAAAGACAGTAAGGAATCTCAGAAAATGTAACTCGGCCCTTCTAGAGTTTTTCCTTTCTTTTATCAAGGATTTTAATTTCCTTTCCTGCCTTTTCTCATTGCAAATAAAAAAAAAACCACCCAGAAACCAAATGGCTAAAACTCCAGGGTTCTTCAGCAAAACTATTCCCTCATGCCTTCAGCTGGAGCAGTTTTCCAACAGTGACATGAGCTCACAATATGTTAGTCTGACTCTAAATAAGATTTTTCCAGAGTTGGCTGAAGGTTTTGGCTTAGTTCTAGAATAAACTGCTTCGGAAACCTTTCTGGAGTGGATTCTGGATAACCTGGCACCATTTAAAGGATTAAAAAGTCATGCATCATTTGCCCTTTCAAAATACTCAAGGCTTTTAGATTTCTCACCCCAGAAAATATCTTTTTTTTCATCAAACATCAGCTGTTTCCAATTGCTTCATTCTATTTTGGTCACTTATTCTCTCTTTTCCTTCCCATGCATGACTAAATATCTCCTTTAAATCAACTTGAAGCAATTCGTTTTTCCATTCACCCATTCGCTTGTGCTGGTTTCTCTCACCGTTGGAACGCCACACGAATGTCACACACTGAAGGAGCAACATCATCTGTGCAGTCCTGAGCGCGGGAGTTCTGGAACTGCTGCCAGTTCTGCAGCTCAGTCCTTGAAAAGCACGACAGCTGCTGGTTTCTGCACCTTTTCACTGGTTCCCTTGCTGCAGCTCTGAGCAGAGATGCCATGGCAGCCCCACGCAACGGTGGGACTCATTCTGCCTCAGCTCAGCACTAAGCTCAAGCAGAGTGGTCCATCTGGGGGTCAGGCACGCTGAGCCTGGGAGGCAGGACAGGCTGCCCCGGCCGTGCTCCTTGGCAGGGCTTCCCGAGCCGCTGGTGCTGCGCTCTGGCTGTGCCGGCTGCCCAAAGGCACAGGCTCTGTGCTGTGCACGATTCCTGGCGTGGATGTGCCCCAGGAGCAGGTTGCCTTTCGTAGAGGGGACTGGATCCCTTGTTAAAAGTGCAGGTGCAGGTGTCAGCCCTCCTGACGGGATGGTCCGTGCCAGTCCTGCATCAAACTCCGGTGACCAAAAAAGCATCCGCAGCTCAGTCCTGCCAGCGCTGTGGCACCTAAATGCCATCTTGCATTTGCCTTGATCTGTGGAGCTGATGAACAGGCACACTGCTCTTCAGTAATCTCGCTCTGTTGGCCTCAGGTTAGAACGAAGTTTCTCCAATCTTTGATCTCTTGTATAATAAACAAGCACCCCCCAGATTTCTGACCCATGCGTATGTGACACATGTGTTTTCCTTTCAGTTGACAAACACAGAAGCTGAAATTATCCAGAAAAAATAAATACCAAGGCCAAGCACAGGAAAGGGTTTGTTTTGGTTTGGGTTTCTTTTGGTGAAGTAAAGAATGTGCTGGAGATAGATTTGACAAAGTGAGTGATCCAGATTTTTGTGGCAGTTGCATCCCAGCTCTAGCAGTCACAGCCACAGCTGATCCAAGCTGTGCTGTGTTCGACAAGAGAAGGAGTCAGGTTCAGACCTGCCAGAAGTCCCTGAGCACTAAACCCTTCTGTCCAGAGTGGGATATGTAAAGCTACATTTCCTCATGAAAGATTGCTGCCAAATGACTAATCTTGGACACTTTCAGGCATTCCAGCATGTCTGGTTAGTGGTTACTCTAGCCATCCTATGGTGTTTTTGGGAACCAAATGTGTTGCACGCTGAAGCAAGGTGCATATTATACGAGGGGTTCCTATAATGGATGTAGGTAGAGTTAGCAGCAGATAACCTTGTGAACAGGGAGCATTGTGTATATGCTCAAAGTCAGACATGCAGGGGAATCAGTTTAGTTTACTTAGGAGTCATGGGCAGAGAGGGATTTTTAAACACAGATTGAATGAATCAGTCCATTAACTTCTGTTTTCCTTTCCGTGCAAGTGACGACTACCTGTCACGGCCAGAGGTGAGCTAACGAGACAGAGCTCTGCAATTAGCCACTGGTCAGACCAGATCACACTATTTACAGTAAAAGAGAGCTCATGCTTTCTACATGAGCTCCCAAGATCTCTTTCTGCAAAGAGATCCCAAGCTCAGACACTACCCTGTTACCTAACCTTGCTTGTACCCATTTACTGAGGGACTCCCTAAAGCTGGACTGTGGTGATTCTTTCCCTGTATGTTGAGAGCTGTCTCAGGGTGTACTCCAGGGAGTATTCAACCTTTATCTCATGGGATTTTCCTTTTTGTTTAAGGTACAACATTATTTGGTTTCAAAACGTAATAGTATGTCCAGACCCTGACTGTGTCCTGTATGTATTTGAATGCTTTCCTGTGGGCAGTACATCTCCCAGAGGCTACTTCTGGTTCATGTCAATGATCTTTGGGGTTTCACTGTGCTTTTTACTTCAATGATAAATTATTGTGGTTTCCAAAGGTTAATCATTAGTGCTCTGCAGAAGAGATGTCCTGTCCAGATAGTGTGGTTTCCTTTTAATTGTCTTTTTGGATCTAGCTTTGTTCTTACCCTGTGGGATAATGTGCCAAAGATGGCACTATGCAGGCTGTGTTGGCGAGTTGAACTGTGCTACAAAATATTCCTTTTGATCCTGCTTTTTTTTTTCTGAACTCCACCAGCTCCTTTTTTTTTTGCCTTATATAGAAGCCATTTGCCTTGTATCTCCTGTTTGGATCAGTGCTTGATGGGTTGGATCAGGTCACAGTACTTTCTTGTCTGCCTGAGACAGGATGGATATCCAAGAGGATGAGGTGACCTCCATCACAGCCAGTTATGTGAGGAAGGAGCCCTGCACCAGTGAAATCCCAGCCCCAGCTAATACATTGCATTCTCTTGTCTTCATAGGTACCACTGAACCTTCCTATAAATCTATCCCATTTTATGGCTACACGAATCTTTGTTGAGAATTACAGTCAGTAACCAGCTGCACCAGCGCAAGGAGCTGTTGTCATGTCCTAACCTGTTCACTAAAATGTCAGCTGTCTTCACTGAGGAGGCTTAAAAGCTCTTTGTCCATCCACCCTGGCTACCTAAGCCCAATTTTGAACTCCTACAACTCAATACTCATGAAACACACTTCAAAAGAGAACTAAATAGCTGCTTCAAGTGGGAAGAACCAGGGTCTGTGGGTGCCACCCACCAGTTTCCTGCCTGGCTGGCTGGGCTGTGGCAGGGTTGGGGATTTTCCTCCCTGATGCCATCTCCCAGGCAGTGCAGTGACCCATCCCAGGTCTCTGGACAGCCATGCTCGGCCTCCCTGACTCCCCTCTGCACCAGGAAAGGGAGGGAGTGCTCCAGCTGCATCCGGCCCGCCCGCCTGGCCACGGGAGGCCCTTGAAGTACAGAACAAAATAAATTCCTTCAATCCTAGCAATTTTCCCCAAAGCAGATCAGCAGGCAGCAGGCCTATGTTCTGTGGTTTGCTGTGGGCATCTGTGAGTGTCCCAGGATGCCTGCTTTTGATGACTATATCCCAAAGCCATGTCTCTGGTGTTTTTCTGTGCCCACAAACAGCATTTGAAAGACATCACGTAGAGAACCAAAATCATCTCCAGTGGCTTCAGTGGAGTTGCTCCTGATCCAAGAGCTCCTTGCCTGGGTACCAGTGCTCAGGCACCCCAGGTGATTTGGCTGCAGAGAGCACATCAGCACACCTCTGGGCCTGCTCTCCATCCCACCAGGTGTGCTGCTCTCCAAGGTCCCCTTGAACAGGAATTGAACTGATACACAAAAAATGCCAACAGCTCCATGCTCAAACAAGAGTTAGGAAGTCTTTTAAACAAGATGAGTTAAGAAAATAGATGGAGATGAGAATTGTTTCCTTGTGTTAAGGCTCTTTGCCTTGTGTTAAGGCTCTTTGAGGGTTTCTGAGCTCCCTCAAGTGTCAGGTTATTCCCCAAATACAAGTCAGATACTGAATAAACCCACTGCATGTGTCTCCTCAGACACCAACTCCTTTTTCTGCAGTGGTTCCCCATTAGTAAAAGGCTGGGAGACATTCCTTTCTAGGAGCAAACCTGCTACACTAAATGTCATCTCACTTGACTGTTACTAGCATTTTCCTGATAAACTGATCTTCAGAGAAATGCACTCTTATCAGAAAGCTGTTTTGTTTAAAACCTTTTAGCTGATCATTAGACAGCTCAAGCTTTTTCACTGGTGCAAATCAAGATGTGCTAGCTCTAGGAGAGGCAAAGTGTTGCTGCAGAATCATAGGTTATGTTGCACTTGAAAAATATGGAATTTTACTTGGCCATACTAACTCTTAAATATATGATTTCCCAGAAACCACTGAAGCTTCAAAAGGTGGAGACTTTGATGAAAGAGGTCAGATTACAGCCTTGCTTCTGGGCAATGACAAATACTTCCCAGGTCACTAAGAGCAAATCACTCAATATTTTCTCATCTCTAAGGAATTAGAATCATAAATCAACTAGTATTTATTATGTGTTCCAGTATGTCAGTGATAGGGCCATGTAACTTTAGATAAAAGAAAGTTCACTTTTATTTGTTGTTGAGAGATAAAAGGAAGCAGTACAGCATCTGTTCTAGAAGAAACCCACGGTTTCTATAATCTTCTCTGAAGTTCTTTTCTCACTGAAGCAGTTAACAAAGCTTGGATGTAATGTATTCTAATCTAATGTGCCTAATTTAGCTGAACACTTTAAATTCTTTCAGTTATATGGCTCCGGTCTGTCTGTTTTTGTTTTACCTTTTTTTCCACTGCTGAGCTCCATAATTGTTCCTTTTAGCCACAGTCACCTAAGGTCAGGCTGTACCTTGCTAAGGAGCCGAACTGCAAACAAGGCTAACTCAATCACGTGTCTCCAGCCCATTCCTGTTATTAATCCTCCCAAGTTCTGGGCCTAGCACTTGGCAGAGCAGCTAAAGTAAACTTTTTATCAGAAGTTCACATTCTCCTCAAGTGGAGGAAGAGCTGGATAATTCCTGCCTTTATTTTTTTAAAGAATATTTTAATGTGGGAGCTACCTCAGATTTATTTCAATAATGCAGGGGGCACAAATGTATTGGGAAAATGTTGTTTGTGCAATGTGAATTTATCTGATAAAATTCTGTTTCCCTTCCCAAAATGTCTTTCAGAGTGCTTTCATCAGTAAATACGTTGTCATTGTAACAAATATGATGCTGGCTTTAAACTGATGAGAAAATGGCCAAAGTACGTGCAGTTTATACTCTGACAGGAAGCTGGTCTGGGTATTTAGGTTTTGTATGAAATCTACAGCACTGCAAAGAAATTTTATTCCTGCTTCAATCTCCATGTAGGAAAGCCCTGCTTAATTTACTTTCTCCTACTCCTATGGTTTTCACAGTCTTCATCTCTGCTTCCATGCTTTGTCAGTTAAGTTCATTGCATGGGAGTAGACACTGCAGGTTCAGAAAATCCAAGTGGAAAGGAGAGCAAGGTTGATATATTTTGTCCCCAGAGCTTCTGGGGAGCCCAATGCTGCCAGCGCCTTGTAAATACAAAGATCTAACTCAAAATGCTACGCTGGGACAGAGGTGGGATCTGTGAAATGCAGAGTTACTAGGTTTCCTTTTAAAAGTACAATCAATTTAGATCAGGTTTTTGAAGTCCTAAAGACTAGGGTTTTTTAAAAAAAAGTGGTTATTTCTTTTGGTGCCCGAGTCTGTCAAAAGGAAGATGTGATTTTTAGTTGTTTATATCAGCTGAGCAGGAGGGAAGCAGTCTGTGTGGGGTCTGAAGAGATGCCACGTGCATGGTATGATCCTGACCTTCTCAAACGACTCTGACACTTGCCTAATGAACTTCCAAGAGTGCAAGGAGATGAATCAATCTTCAATTGCTTTGTCCAGATTGAGACACTTGTTGTGGTAGTGAATTTAAGAGTGATTCTTTTGACGTGGTCACATTAATTCATTGTAAAGGTAATGTGTGGAATGGTTTGCTCTGAAACTCCCCAAAAGCAGAAGTGCAAACCAGATTAGGGTTGTGGGGAAAGGTGTGTTTGGCACTTGGGCCATGTGAGAGATAAGGGCTGCTCCTGGTTACCCGAGGCTACCAGGGAGAGAGGCCTTGATGTGAAGGGATAGGAAATGGGGAATACATCAGGGAGACAGAGCTGGCACCACAGCTTATTTCAAGTAAGTGGGGGTTAAAAAGCCTCTTGATGGAGCACTAGGAAGCCACCCACTTGGGCACAGTCAGTGCAGAGCCAGGAGATCTTGCCAAGGCAGATATAAACCATGAGATCAGCCCCCTCAGTTCATCAGATCATTCCCCGCCCCATCTGTTTGGAAGTCTCTCACGAATTTAAAGGACGTGTTTTAGAACTATTTTTTCAACTCTCTTCCCAAAACATTTTGGAGATGTTTTTTTCTTTTTTTTTAGTGCTTGCTATTGTGCTTGTGTTATAGAGCCTGTCAACCCCTGCAGCACCCAGCTGTGCTGGCTGTAACCATAATTCACACAAACTGCCAAGTGCTGTTCTGCTTAATATGACAGATCCTTCCGTGATAGCTGTGCTACAGCCAGCCCTGGTGATTGTGCTGGGAAGGATGGTGCCCATGTGAATAAGATTTATGTTTGTTAGGGCTGTGGTGAGTGAGCCTGCAAGCGCTGCCTTCCCCTTTTCAAAAACTCAGAAGATTTATCTCCCTGACGCATCCTGAGTCTGTTTCTCTCTTTTTAAAATAGCTATCCCCAGAAAACTTAGATGGCTTGGTTTTTCCACCTGCCCTCAGTGTGATTTCTCCTTATCTCTCCCCCAAGTTGTCATCTCCTCTTGCAATTCTTGTGGTGTTGCTCTTGCTGCTGCTCAGCTGGATGTGCAGACAGCTGCAAAATGGAGTTTACAAGAACCACGATCTCTGGGTGCTGTGCCATGGCACCACAGACATTCTTGTACATTCCTCCTCACAGCTGTCTGCATGCAGAACTGCATGTAGGCAAGGGTCAAGGACTGCAACTTCCCTGGTGGGATCTTACAGAAATAAGAATACAGTTGGAAAAAGAGTTGGAAAGAATAGTGTTGGAAGAATGCTCTGCCATGGCTGGACAATCAGAGCCTGATTGCAATGAAAGAACTGGATGTGAAACATTCCTGGGAAAAGGGACACATTCAAATGCACAGCCATCTCTGGGTTACCTGCTGGTGGTAGGGTATGATCCTCTCTGGTAATTAAGAGTTCAGCTTCTTGCATAGGTAAGGATGCTGCCTTGCTCCACAGAAAGTCTTAGCATCAGGGAAGGACTGTACACAGCTGGATATGACTGAGTGTATTTAAAGGTATTGTTTAGACCCAAAGAAAGGAAATGTACTTGAGAACACAGCAAGGATTGTTAAGTATTCAGATGAGGTCCAGTTCCCTGTCTTATATTCAGAGAAGTTTGTAGGATAAATTCTTCAGATGTTTGGGTGATCTAGGAACATAAATCTCACAGCCAGGACATGGGATTTTTTGCTATTGTGAATATATAATAAATCATTGCTCAGTATGACCATGGGTGATGAATCTGTTCCTTAAATAATAAATTCAGCAACCATGAAAGCCATCTGTTTTGCAGGTGTACAGTCTAGTCTTAAAGAGTAATTTTAGAGAGCTTCTCAGCTTCTGCTGCTGCCATACAGCAGGGATGAGTCTCTAGCTCCATATTTTGTTGCTCTCTTTACCATTCCTACTCTGTCTGCCTTTGGGAAGGGTTAAGGATGCTGGCCCAGGAAAGCAGGCTGCTGGCCACTAGCACTGCTGGTTAACCAGGAGCAAACAAGAAAGTGGCTGCTGGGAAGGAGGCAGGGGGGTCCTGGGAGAGGCTCAGGGGTAAGGAGTCTGGATTTGAGAGCCTGTCTTGAGTGAGTCTTCCCTCATTAGACTGAACTGATCTTTTAGTTGCTGGGGTAGACAATAAAGACTAAGGGCTTGTCCTTCTAGCTCTGGTGACCAAAGAAAACTGACCTACTGATGGAGGAGACAAGTTGCTTGTTGCTTTTACTGATTTTCTTTTGTTTTCTCTTATTGGATCCAGGCAGGCCACAATGTAATATAGGGGGTTGTGGCATTGGGAACCACTTCAGGAGTCTGAAGGGTCCTGAGGCTGTGGTCACTTTTGGGCTGAGCCTGGCTGAGGCTGGCTAGCTAAGAAAAGGGTCCAATACTCCCAGGAAGCAGAGGGACCTCAGGCACTTGTAGGGTGCAAGAATTGGGTATACCACTCCACGTAAAAGGACCAATTGTCATCCTCGGTTTAGTAAATCACAAACTGAAAGGGTTGCATGCTAAATAAATGTAAGTTGGCTTAAAAATATTTAGGAGGAGAGAAGGGAAAATTCTCCAAGAGGGGAACAGCTAATTCTCTATGGTCACAGCTGGCTGCATGGCACCATGTATCCAGACAGATAATACTGCTTATGAAGCACAGGATAATTATAGGGGAGTGGGTGGGGACAACAGTGCTTTGTTCCTCCCTTCCCCACAAATTTTTGGTCAACTCAAGGCGAGGCCAGGCAGCTGGAGCTGTTGGAAGCTGCCTTGGCAGCAGGTCCCCCTCCTGCTGCTCCTCCTTCCTGCCGGGCTCTGGGTTGGCAGAGCTGGAGCAGCTGGGTGATGCAGTGCAGCCTCCTGCACCCCGTAGGGCTGCGTAGGGCTCCCAGGCTCAAGCATTGGAAAGACATGGGTTAGGGGCTGAGCACGAGATGCTGGGGAAGAGAGGACTGGGAGGGAGAGCAGCAGCATCTGGAGGCCCATGCCCAGTCATTAAATTTGGGTGGCAGAGATCTGCTCACAGTCTCTCTGCATCTGCTGTGGACGCAGGTGCTGCTCCTGGGCAATCTGGGGAGAGCCTACCAAAAATAAAGTAGAGAAAGTGTGATGCTGAGAGAAACTTGCGAAGCATTGGACAGATGGACAGCAAAGAAGGTAGTCAAAGTGGAAAGAAGGTACAGTGGAGAAGGGGGCACGTTTTTCTCCTGGAAACAGTGTGCCTGTCCTGCTGATCCCTGAGCAGTGCTGAGGGTGATGTGTAAACTACAGCTGCAAAAGCTGCTCTGACACCAGTTATGATGGTGAAGCTTGTACATACATGAAGTGTCTGAGCTTTAGACTGCAATGTCTTTAGTGCTAGAGTTGAAAAAGTTGCTGACTTAGACTGCCTTGAAGGCTCTGATTTCCAAGTGGTACAGACAACTGTCTGTGTTCTGCAATTGCAATTACACAACAGCAGCAGCCGGCCAGCCTGCCAGGACATCAGGGCGGCCCTGCTCTCAGCTGCTTCGGGGTTTTTCAGGACATCAGGAAAGTTGTGCAGAAAACAAACTCATTGTACTTCTGTACATTCCAGGAGCTGGAGATGAGCTGTCTCAGGACAAATTTTACTCTTGAGTCACCTGAAAACACCCCGTTCCGAGATACCTGATGCTCAAGCACAAACAAGCAGATGTACCCTCGTGGGGTGTAATGCTGATACTCACTTGTGGCTAAGGCAGCATATGGTCCTTGTTTCCCCTTCTAGAATATCTTGGGATGGAGAGACATACTCTGTCACAGCTTGCACGTGTCAGTAGTTAGTGTTGTAGAGCCCATTCAGCTGTTTGCATGCTGGCACATTTTCCACGCTTCCTCCTCCTCCTTCTCCCCACTGCCTCCTTCACTGGCCCAGAGACCAGCAGGATTGCCTAACTTTTCAGAAGGCCTAAAGACACAATTGGAACATGCAGCTGACTTGAGGGGAGAAGCAATTAAACCCACACAGAGTAATCTTTTACCAAGACCGCTGCCTGCGCTCACAGGACCGCAGTCATGCTCGCTCTGCCTTTGCTGGACAAACATTTTTTCAAAGGACACTGGTATTTGTTGTTCATGCAGGTGTCAGTCCATCATTTCTTCTGCACAATGCTGCCTGCCAGTGTCTCAGGTACCGAAGTACTATCAGAACTGGATTTTGGCAACAAACTTTTGCTCTGGGCTTTTGTATGCATTTTTGTGGAACTGTCCCAGTGCTCACTGAACTCTTACAATGTGCAATGGGAATTGGTCAAGTGTGAAATGGATGGATACTGCTGACACATCAAGGGAAGTGGTTTTGCTTATGGAAATCTGGGGGGAGATAGCAGATATGGGGAATAGTGGGGGATATCTGGGGGACAGGATGCTGTTCAGCCTTTTGCCAAAAACATGCAGGGTCCAATGTAATCTCTCTGTGAGAAGGATGAGGATGTGGCTGAATAGTGTATTTTCAATCCTTTTAAATTTTGACACTTACGTATTTGTCCTCTAAACACTTTGATCTTCCCCAGCACCCGCTTGTCTGCAGATTAAGCTGATAACAATCATTCCAAGCTCTTTCCTAGCATTCTTTCTTATTCTGCAGTCCTGAATGAAATTCAACCTTATTCTCCATAAATAACCTTTCTCCTTCCCCCAGCTGTCTCCTAGAGCTAGTTCTCTTCTGACCTCTCCCTTAGTGACTCTGTACTGACCTTGCACTTCCCCCACAGCCCTAATCTGCCAGTGTCTATGCTCCTGGTCTTCCTCTGCTATTTTGCACGATTTCAATTTTTTTTTTTAATAATAATTGGGCTCACCATTCCCTGAGCTGCACTTCAGCAATAAGCATGAACAAGGCCCTTTATCCATACACCTCATACAGTGTGGTGACAAATTACTATCACTGGCAATGATTTTGATGTTTTCACCCCTTGTCTGTGATTCCAGGCTCTGGGTAAATCTAAACTTTCAACTGTATTTTTCTATTGGCAATAAAACCCAGCACCAAATAGTAGAGAAACAACAATTCCAGTGCTAGTGTTTTGTTCAAAGAGCAATTTTTGTCTTTAGTTGAATTTTTATCAGTGTGACAACAACTTCAGTGATTTCTCAATGGCTTTTATTAAACTGCTCAGGGATTATTCAGGCTCATCTCATCCTCCCAGTCAAGGCAGTGAGAGTTCTCATCTGAAAATCTTGCAAATGGAGACTTTTTGGTTTGGTTTGGTTTGGTTTTGTTTTCATGAAGTTAGGCTGTAGAAATAATCAGTAATAACCTACCAATGAACAGTCATGGAAAAACTTTAAAAAAGAGCAAAGTGGTCATGCACATCATATCTGATGTACACTTTCTTGTTTTGTCATGCTGTTATCAAACAAAGCATTCCCCCCTGCCCCCAGTATTTGCCTTTCATTTGCAGAAATTTTGTATTAGTTGAGTGGGAATTTGTTTGCCTTCAAAGTGGAAAGCAGAGATTTTTCCAATATTAACAATCTTTTTGAAATGACCATGAATTGTACATTTTATCTCTATGTACCTGCACACCAGACCCATCTATTTTACAAAGTAGAAAGCTTAACTCTAGGTGTCAGCACTGCAAACTGAATGTGCAGCTCTGAAAATGAAGTTTTGCTGTCTCTGACTCCTCCAGTGCCACCAGAAATAAAGAGCAATAGCAGCTTTGCTGACAGATCCATTAGAGCAGAGGAAGGGAGCCCACACTTACAGTTAATGGCACAAGTAGGAATTGTAGCATTCTCTTCTTACACAGTCTTGTTCTAGCTGCACTTAACCGTGCTCTTATTAATGGGATCTAGTAAATAATGTTTAATGTAAAGGAAAGAGTGAGGATGAGATCCATCTCCAAACAGTGCCCACTGTTTCAAATGGGCATGTTAAGCCTTTCCCTTCATTTATTGTTAAATGCTTATATTAAGTGGGTGTCCAAAGTGATGAGAGGGCACAGGAAGCTGACTTCTTTTTCTGGTTCTAGCAGGCTGTACAGATCAGCTAAATTAATGGGGTGGATGAAGTTTATGTGACTATTGCTTATACTCGAAACTGCACAGTAGCAGAAACATTGAGGAAGGAAAGACTTGATTTTCCAGCCTTTAATGCTAGCAATTATGAGAAGTAAATAAAAGCATTTCTGCATTGCAAGTACTGTGGTTATCCTGAAAAACCACATTTCTCAAAAGCACTGACTTTTGGCTTTGCATCTCTCAACTTTACAAGGTGCTCTCATCTGGATCAAGTGATGCTGTTACATGTATGAATGAAGAGCTGCTTCTTGCCATTCTTGCTGTCCACAGTCATCACTTATCTGCATGTTTTGCTTTTAATTATGACTTGATGGCATTTGTCATGTAGTTAAGGTACTGTTCAAAGTCTGGCTGTCCTGAATGCACAGAAGTTGGATTCTTCTGATTCTGCCAGGGGAGCACAGTACAAAACTGGAGTAATTTAAACAGTTTCCTCCTGTAAGACATCATTTTCCCCTCTTCAGATGCTGCAGCTTATTGATAAAAGTAATGTCTCTGATATTTGGTTTTCACCATGTTCCTAAATCTAAAGTTTGCTTGGGCCTTCCCTCAGCTGCTGTTCCTCAGCTAGTGAAAACAGGCAGGACCTTGGAGAAGCACCTCTGTGAGTCATTGAGAATAAAGGTAGCAGAAGCTACAAATGACATAGCGAAAAAAGTGAAGGGCACGTGAAGATCCCGTCGGGTTGTGTGTGGTCTGTGGTAGAGTACGGTGTTGTACGTCTGTTGTTGAACCTGGGCTGCACTTGAGCTGGTACTTCTGGAACACGAGTTGTCTATGGCAGTAACTTGTCTTGCCCTGGGCATGGTGTTTAAAGGGCTTTAAATACAGCGTGTTCTCTCTTAAAGTACGTACAGACATCTAGTCTGCCACCACATCTATAGGATAAGGGAGCATAGTTACTTCCATATGAGATAGAAACAGAAAAGGTTTATTTTACATACATATTCCAGGAAAAGTCTGCCTGCAGTTGATTTCCCAAGCCCCGGGGCCTGGCTCCACCCATAGCACCATCTTCCCTTTTCACAGGCTTCGCTTTCAAAAATATTTTCAAAGAAATCGGCATGGGCAGAGTCGGAAGGGAAAACGATGGGAAGCAACAATCGAGTCCGTTGTCCGGTTTCTGAAGCAGGGCACCCGCTGTCTCCCGGGGCAGCCGCTCGCCGGCTC